>CM067376.1:5831509-5914656 GCA_034510155.1 Eucriotettix oculatus | reverse complement strand
AACAGGTTTGAGTTCACGAAGCCAAAAAGATGTACGGCCTACAATTCCGAGCTGTCATGATGTTTCTTGTCTTAGCGGCCCTGGCCGTCTCAGCTATGACGTACTATGAAAACTATCCACGTTCGAGAGATCTGTCCCGCTTACAAAGTCGTGGTGAATGTGACATTGTATACCAAACAATCTAATATAGATCAAATATTTACTTTGTTAATCTCATATATGCATTATTTCATTTTAATTAAGTTAAGTAGATTCATTCTACAAAACTATTTTCACATATCAATATGAGATAACCAATGTATATTCATAAATCTGTATTTTGGATTATTTTAGCAGATAATACAGCTAAAACACAGTTCTTAGCTTATTTTCACACATATCAAATTTACAAAAAGTGATGATAAAGTCATGAATTACTCATAATTTTTTTATTACAGGTTATGTCTACGCCGGGACCCCAGGTGATGTTGGTGGCATCAATGTAGGAAAATGACGTAGGTTCCAAATATATGATAGATACAAAATGAAAAGAGCCAAAAATTTTAATAAAAATTGTAATTAAATAATCTTTTCATGTATTAGATTATCTGTATTTTTTGAAGAAACATCTCTCAGACAGAAAATAATTCGTCTCTTATTTATTTAATACCTACAAGTTCCCATTCCATTTCTTTCCCAAAGCATCACTCGTGCTGCTTCAACAGTTGTACAATTCTCCCTTCCAGCGATTCCATTCTGCTCTGTTGTGTGCGTACGGTAATGTTATCAGTTGTTTGATGCAGTAAGTCAAATTCACCGTCACATCTCAACTGCCAGATTATGTATTTGTTTCATCCATGAACTGTTTCAGTTTCTCAGAAACCTCACTTTTATGTTTAATAATAAGTTGTTGTGGTATTTGGTCCTAAGACTGGTCTGATCCAACCCTCCAAGTTAACCTTTTAATTTCCCCATAACTGGCTTATCGTATTTCATCCTTGACCTCCCTCTTCCGTTCTTACACTTCCCCCTAATGCTAATTTTACAAGACCTTTGTGTCTTAAAATGTAGTCTATTAATATATCCCTTCAAAGTCATTATTATAGTTCGCTCTTCTCCTATGCTGTTTAGAACTTCCTGGTTAATGATATTCCATCCACCTCATCATCTCATTCTCCTGTGGCACTACATTTCAAAGGCTTCTATTGTTTTCCTTTCCCCAACTCCTACCGTCCTTGTTTTGCACCCCACACATAACGTCGCCACACTCCATACCAACATTTTTAGCAACTATTTCCTAATATTCACACTTATATTGCCTGTACATTAACCCTCTTCCTTTCCTTTGCTTTCCTACTCTAGTAACGGAATTCCTTATCTTCTGTCAAAATATCCCTTCCCAATCTAACAGCCTTTGTCATTCCACTCTTTTTCCATTCTAGACTCCATTACCTTGGTTTTCCCTCTATTATTAATCCTCATATTGAACTCTTTCTCCAGGACCACGTTCATGCCATTTATTATGGTTCCCAAGTCATCTTCTGTCTCCCCTAATACTGCAATATCATCGGCAATGCGTAGGGTTTTTATTTCTTCTAGTAGCAGTCTGATTCGTTTTCATATTCCGTTTCACATTTCTTCCTCGCCTGTTCTATATATAAGTTAAACAGCATGGGCGACAGACTGCTGCATCCTTGTCCTACTCCTTTCTTGAATACGGCTTTCTTCTCTTGATCTTCTATTCTAGTTACTGCTGCCTGTCGTCTGTAGATATTTTATTCCTGTCCTCTTCAGAATCCTTAATGGCGTGTTCCAGTTCACATTATCAAATGCTTTTTCGGAATCTACAAATGGCATGAACGTGGACCAGTTTTTTAGTATTGTGTCTTCTAAAATAAGTCAATTTTTTTCTCTCTTGTTCCTACATTCTCCCTATGTAATCTCCTCCTAACTCGCATTCTATTCGACGTTCCATCCTCCTGCATACTACTTTCCAAGGCAAGAGTTGTCCGCTTATCCCATTGGACCAGTCGGCCAGCTGGCTGCCTACTGAAACTGGTGGAGGCACGGAGAAGGGAATGCTGCGACCCCACAGCAGACTCGTGTCCCGTCATTCAGTGGGGAAGGGCGTGAGAATAGTTACAGCCAATGCCCGACCTACCTGATGCAGGTTTCCGCTGCATCTCTTTAGGTGAAACACCGCCAGGGTAGGATCCTTAATCCATAGCCCGGGGGCCCTGGTCAAGCCTTGTTCTACCTTCCGCATCCCCTCTTTTCAATTCCCTTCCTATGCTGTTAAAGGGGAGTTGCCTGTTTCACGATCAACCCTCATGTAGCCTGTTAACCCCCCAAAAAAACCAATTGGGACACTAAGCCGGACGTGAAGTTGATAAACCATGTAAAATGAAAAACCAGTTCAATCCAGAGAGAATAAAATGTTGTGCTATGAAGTGAGTAGAGAAGACAAAGACTTTTTTAACTTGGGAAATGAGTTGTTTGACAATATTTTGCTGACGTTTAAACAAACTGTAATTGACTTATCTTTACAAGGGACGAGCAAGTATTACAATTACATCTTTTGATAAAATATACAATTTGGAATTTCATCACTTGAATCTAATTGTTTTCCAACCTTACTTGAATGTTTCAATTCATTAAATTAAACAGTAGTTGAGAATCCATTTTCCCTGACGTAATGAGTGACAGTCGCGTGAGGACAAGGACGAGGATAAAACAGCTCCAACACGTAGCAAGGTTAAATGAAACGATTGGCTGCCCCGTTTCATAGACGATCATATATGTAGTCAGTAAAGAGACTCTCACTCTTTCCTAGTCTCAAAGACCTTTGGAGGACGAAGGAGACAAAATGAAATCACCAGTGTTTAAATAAAGCTATGGCTACGTTGCTGCGGTATTCGGTATCTGCGCAAGCCTTTCCATTTCCTCATAAATACCACATTCATCCTTATCTGGTAAGCGTATTCCATCCTTGTCCTCCCTCTCCTGTTCTTACATTGCATTCTAGTTACGAGGAAATGAAAATGCTTGCGCAGAGGTAGGTCAGGCATAGAGGGTTGCAAGAGATACAAAAACTTTATCTTATATATATATTGTTGCTGCGGTATTCAGTCCTCGGACTCGTCTCATCCGTGCTAACAAATCTCAGCGCAAGCCTTATCACACATATATATTTATAAAAATATTTTTTTGGTTTGGCTTATTAATATAGAGCATTAAAAATTGACTCTTGATAACTAGATTAGGGAAGTAATAAATTCTTCGGGATTTATTTTTCTCTTGGGTTTGGAAAGGATCCTGCCAGGTTAAGAGGCTTTGGAAAGCAGCAGCAGCAGCAGCCTAATCGTCACGTGACGTCACAAGCTGCCTCTAGATGGAGGAATCTGTTATGGCTGCCAACATCTCCCACGCGTCTCATATTTAAGGGTCCATCCTTCTCGTATTCCACTTTCTGTCTTTTAGTCGTTAATTCACTGCATTTTTTGCCCCATGCAGGTTTTCCACGGTTTCCCCTGAATCTCTTAAGGTGAAGGATCCTTAAATTACGCATCCCCCCTTTTCAATTCCCTTGCTATGCTGTTAAAGGTGAGTTGCCTGTTTCAACCCTCCTCCTGTAGCCTCTTAAATCCCCCGCACTAGAGGAAGTCTCTCTCTAACACTAGACCCGGGGCCGTCCGCCATTTTTAATCTAGTTCTGCTGACGCAAGTGTACAACGTCGAAAGGGTTTTTTTCCCCATTTCTGGTGTGATAATTCCATCAGCGACGTGATTTCCTGTGCAGCTGTAAACTGTAGGAATTCTACCCCAAAAAGGATTTCGGTTTCACAAATTTCCAAAAGAATTAATTCTAAGGAGTAGATGGATTATAAATTATCCAAGAGACGACAAGTGGAGGGAATATCTATGTCAACCCTCATAAAGCTAACCGATTCTGCTAAAGTAGTAGGTTAATTAAATCAATTAACAAGTAACAATAATTTAACTAACATGGTTTAGTGTGAATAAAACACATTTCATGCAATTTCACACAACACTTAAACATGACAACAGAAATGTTAAATTCTTTGGTCTCTTAGTAAATAATAAATTAAATTGGACTGATGAGGTTAATCAATTACTTAAGAAACTCAGCTAAGCTACATGTGATGCTGTAAGAGCGATCAATGTTCACCTTCAGTCATCTAAAAACAAGACAATTAGTATACTTTGCATATTTCCATACTGTTTTATCATATGGTATTATATTTTGGGGGCAACTCAGTAGAGGCCATAGATAAGATTTTTATTAGTCAAAAACGTGTTATTAGAGCAATATGTGAGGCAGGTTTCCTCACACGAACTTCTTGCAGAACTCTGTTCAAAAAGTTAGGCATTTTAACTTTGACGTGCCAATACGTTTATTCATCATCACAAATACGAGGCACTTATTTTTGAATAATTCTGATATTCATCCCTTCAATACAAGGAACAAAAATAATCTGTACAAAAAATGTAAAACATTGTCAATTGCACAGAAAGAAAGGTGTGCATTATCCATCTTCAACAGACTGCCGCATAGAATTAAAAAGTTGTCCGATAACCAAGGTAAATTTAAGGCTGAATTATCCTCATTTTTGCTTAGCCACTCCTTCTATTCAGTAAAGGAATTTGTAGAAGAATCAGAGACGAGTAATTAGTTTATAATGTTGGAATTGCCTTTCTATTTGCTTACAAAAATTTGTTACAAGTATATTTATCTATCTTTTATGTAATAAAATAATGTAATAAATGTACACAGCCCTGACTCAATCCACATCCTTGAAGCTCAGCTTCTTTAGAGGATCTACGGAATATGATTATTATCATTATTATTTCCTTAGGAAGAAGTTAAAACTATAAGCAAAATAATGTAATAAATTAAACAATATGTGAGCCTGTGCAATTATCACTTAGTGGCTATTCTATCTGTTTATAAATAAATATTTAAGTGAATGCTCAGAAACTATATTTATAATTATTATTTATATACTTTCTGCAGCTCCCTTTGGTATTAAGAAAGTAAATCCTGTAGGATTCCATACTAAAGGAACAATTAAAGGAATAAAATAACAAGGAATATCTATTTGCGGCATTCATGGTTACATTCATAAAATAAAATTGTAGAAATGCAATTATAAGTAATTAATAATACAATATGTTCAGGAAGTCGCTGCGCCGTGGAGTGGACCTATGTTGGAAGTTCAAACTTACCAAAATAACTGTGTATGTGAGAAGTGTGCCAGAGTCAAATTTATGGAAACAAAATATATATTGGCCTGCAGTTATCGCCTCAAACAGCAAATTTTAAATAATCTATTTAAAATTTATGTTTTTATTAGTCTCACAGTAGCCAAACGTTAAGTTCCAACGTGGAATGAACACAACTTGTGGGAGCACAAGGTTTCATTTGCAAATGACGGTATTTTAAATTGATTTAAATAATCATTAAACCAAGAACAATTTGACATAACCATTGGAACATACTATTTCTGCAACTCTAGCCATAGAACCCTTGCATCTCATATTGTTCTAAAATGATCCCTAATTCCATTCACGAACACGATCATCGCTGCATCTTCTAGAATTTCTAAAGACCTAATTGGCATGATTGTTGATTGATTGCGTCCATTTTTGTACTGAAACATTGAGAGATTATTATACTATAGCTAATGTTTATAAATCACTGGCCTAAAGAATGTTTTCATTATTTAATATTTCCAAAAGCTAACTCATGTCGCGTTCTTACTGCAGCGCGACGTTATAATAGGTATTAGGCAAAATGTTTATGATCAAATAATTCTAAGTTCATGGTTAGAATGAAAATTTAATATTGGCTATGGAAGCACGGTTGACTTATATAATACTTATAACAGGGAGTCATGACCATGGGGCAAGTATAAAAGTGAGCCATTGCGCAGATACACGCAGGCCACGCCTCCTACGCTCCTGATGACATCCGGGATTCAAGCCCAAGCTTGGCAACAACTCTGGCAACATTTTGATTTAATTTCCATGCACGATGCTCTCATTTCTTTCATCGCACCAATATTTCAAGTATTATCTTGTCTCTTGAGATGTGACTGTACCATTATTTTCATGTTTTATGAAAATACAAAATCAAAAAACAGGTGATGTTAATAGTACCGCTACCATTGTTGTAATATTGGGAAAAGTTACATTTTCGTAATGTTATTTATTATTAAGGCGGTCAGCATTAAACGCCGTTACAAGGCATACTACAGCATCATCATCATCATCATCACCAGTTGGCTCTACAGTTTACGCAGGACCTTCGCCTCCTCCAACAACTTCCTCCATCTTGACCTGTCTAAGGACATTTCTTTAAATCCTTCCTTAAGTCTACCTGTACATCGTCCCAGCGTCTCGTCCTTGTTTTTACTTCATCCACTTGTTCAGTTATTTACCTGCTTAACGTTTCTCTCATCCCTCATTCTATTGACATGTCCGAACCATAATAATCCACATATTCTTATATATGTAACAATCCCCATGTCTTGATACTGTAAATTATGGTGGGTATATTAATTATTGAATTTAATAATTGGGTTTAATATATACATTTATTAACTGTAAACACAATAATTTTTGAAATGGGTCCGACGTGCATATATATCATGTACAAAAATAAAGAATGAAAAGGGGATTATATTAAAGTTCTCAGGGGTAATTATTGTTTGGGTGAACACGTGTAGAAGATTTTCCGTTTGCAGACGAACCTCAGTTGTTTACATATGCGCCTTGCTGTAGATGTCGCTGGAACTTCATTCGTGGAACTTGAAGCAGTCGGTAGACAATAGCACAAAGTCGTGCTGCCGGAATTGAGTAAACTCTGCTTTTTCCTCTTTCTTCCCTCGTTGATAGAACCTATCTTCGCTGCTTCCTTGACTGATCAAAACGCGGTACACCTCTCCGCTGCCTCCTCTGAGGGATCAGTCAGTAATTTACACTGTCTTCCTCCACTTGTTAATGTCTCACCTTATACTCTCGCCACCACTCTGCTCAATTCCTTCAATCTGCTCAATTCCTCATCCACCAACAATCTGCTCTCCTCGCCAGTTTCTTCCAATCTATTCCCGCCACCAACTTGTATTACCAGCAATCTGTCTCCAAATTGTCTCCGCCAGCCTCTTTAAAACCTCGTCCCCACCTATCACCAAGGTGGCAGGGATAGATATTCTCCAATAATATCCCTTGTTTCATTTAGGGAACACACACACGCCACCCGGTCTCCAAATTCTCAGGCAGATTAGGACATTCCGAAACCGGCGACGAGGTGTCAGAGCTTTATGGCCCAAGTGTCATCCGCTGTCCCTTTGTATTGAGCCGCCAAGTCGGTGTGCGGGAAAACTCCTTCTTCCTGGCCAGCGACATACTCATGCCGAAATATTTATGCAATTTTTATGGAAACATTGGACCTGGTTTCTACTGCGCTACAATACATTTCTTTCAGTTCATCTTTGTACCCTATTCTCCATTGTCCATCTATATTAATACCTCCATATATCCTTATTATTATTTTTCTTGCTCAGTCTTTCATACCACATTTTGAGTAAGCGTCCATGATTCTGCCCCATTCAATATTATAGGTCTTATTAGTGTCTTATATAGCCTAATTTTTGCCTTCCTGAGGACAATTTGATTTTTCAGGAGGAGAAGCAGTGCGTAGTAGGCTCTATTGGCATTTGTTATTCTCCTTTCTATTTCAAATTCAATTTCATTCTTTGATGTTAACAAGCGCCTCAAATAAATAACTTCTTTTATGATTTTAAAATTGTATTGACCATTACTTATTGTTTCCCTCCTTGCCACTGTCACAAACTGTGTTTTAGTTTAATTAATCTTCAATCCCTATTCAGATGCACCACACTTTTCTATTCTTTAGAAGCTTTCCCCTTCACATCATCCATATTCTTCGTCTTCCTGATATCACGATATTGTCTGCGCATGCCAAGACTCGGTACGGTGTAACTAAATCATCAATTTTAATTTATCTTTTGTAGCTTTAAGGTAAATTTTAGTGGATTCAAGTAGCAGCGCTGTTTTTCCATGGGCTCTTATGGAGCTACAAGGGAGCTGATCCTAGAGGAGTGGGGATGACGATCACACTGCCGCCGCCTGTAGGCAATGCTACTAAGATTAATTACACGTGGTGATAAGATAATCTGAATAAAGTAAAAATATTTACATTACCAGTATTTCTACAGGAAAACCTCACAACAATATTTTTACTACAAAGAAAATATGTCATGGGGGGCGAAAAAATGCTTAAACAGCCAATATGTAGACCTCTTTAACATATATTTACTTACTTAATACACTTTCAACATATAATTCTCTAAAAGATGTTCTGATAATTGCAGAATCCCAAGTTCTAAAATCAATTTAGGATTTACTGGTTTAAATAAGCAGTGTAATCAGCTATAAGTCAGAAAAATTAATATAAACTTTGTTAATCGTAGTTAACAGAATTTTTCGTTCCTAAATTTACAATCTCAATATTGTGATTTACACTGGAATCAATTAAAATTTAGACGTGCTTGTTGCACATTAGGAACGAACTTCCTGTATGAACTACTGTCAATACATTTTTTTTTTCTGATTGAAAGGCTGTTTTACTATTTCTTAATTTTCAAACAGTAAATAATACTGATTTTAGTGTCTATGTGCTTTACCTCAGCAGAAAAGTCATTTATCTGAGACAAAAAGTCTTGTTCAAATATTAATAACAGCTATAAGGAAGCAATTTTAAGTTTCCATTACATTTCCAATTTTCATTAATGGTGATTAGGTTTTTTTCAATTTAGAGATTTTATTGTGTACACATTATCATCGCACTTAATGTCCAGAGACCCTTATAAAAGACTTACCACCTTGATGGAGCAGTACACTCCTTCAGTCTTTGCATTCAGGTGAGTGCAATATGAAAATATATGTATTTAAGCCAGTCACAGGGTAGCACTGTTGTTTTATTCAGTGTATGTGTGTGTGTTATTCTTCCAAATATATTGTTGAACAGAAAATTTAAAATAACTGATTGTTAATGTGTGTGGAGTTTTCTCTCGCAAGCATTCCCCCCCAGAGTGACTGCGGGGCTCACGTGACTATGACAGGAATGCCTCGTACTCCCTCTGTTGTTTTATTCAATGTTCTCACCTTCACCTATTTTAGGAGGTGTACGTACTGGGGTCGAAGACCTTGGGCATAAGGCAACAGTTGTCCGCTGATCCCATTGGGTCAGTGGGCCAACTGCCTCCTAAAACTTGTGGAGACACGGAGAAGGGAATGCTGCGACCCCACAGCAAAACGTCTCCCGTCATCCGGAAGGGAGTGAGAATAGTAGCCATAGGGTTTTCCTTGCATCACTTTGTGTGAAACACCAAGTGGGATCCTTAAACTATAGCATGGGAACCCTAGTCAACCCTGGGCTACCTTGCTCTACCTTCCACAGCCCCCGTTTTCAATTCCCTTCCTATGCTATTAAAGGGGAGTTGCCTGTTTCAGGATCACCTTCATGCAGCCTCTTAACCCAAAAATGCGTGTAGAAATTATTCTTTATTACAGTGATTTTTCAGATGTACTGAATGAATTTATTTATATGTTATATCAAGCTCGGTATTTTAAATAATTATTCTTTATAACCAACGAATACTTGCACAAAGTACATTGAATTTATTTTCCTTAAGAAAATTTTGATCTATGTAAATCTCAACTGGACTTGGGAATTGAACCTGAACCCCCGCTTCCTGGGCGGTTGCTCTACTGAAGAACAATTTTGGTTTGACGCCAGGGGACGTCATGCAAGTTCCTTTTACCCTGTATACCTGTTTTTATCTGAAATAAATATACTTCAAACCAAAAATGTCTGTGCCAACAGGTTTGAGTTCACGAAGCCAAAAAGATGTACGGCCTACAATTCCGAGCTGTCATGATGTTTCTTGTCTTAGCGGCCCTGGCCGTGTCAGCTATGCCATACTATGAAAACTACCCAAGTGCGAGAGATCTGTCCCGCTTTCACAGGCGTGGTAAATATGACATTGTATACAGAACAATCTAATATAAATCAAATATTTACTTTGTAAACCTTGTATATGCATTATTTCATTGTAATTAAGTTAAGTAGATTCATTCTACAAAACTATTTTCACATATCAATATAAATCTGTATTTTGGATTATTTTAGCAGATAATACTGCTAAAACACAGTTCTTAGCTTATTTTCACATATCAAATTTACAAAAAGTGATGATAAAGTAATGAATTACTCATTTAAAACTTTATTACTTCAAAACTGACGGAATCAAATATAATTCTTGATTAACCTGATAATTTGACATGTCACATTAAGTTAAACGCAAAACATAAACATTCAATTAAAGAAATAAATACAAACCCGTGAGTGCTACAGTTTAATTATTTGCACACCAGTTTTCAGTAATGTTCTATAAGAGAATCAGTGAAACTACAATAAAATGCATTGTTAGTATTTCTTCAAATAGTTAAAACATTTAATTTTTTTTATTTCAGGTTATATCTACGTCGGGACCCCAGGTGATGTTGGTGGCATCAAAGTAGGAAAATGACGTAGATTCCAAATATATGATAAATACAGAATGAAAAGAGCAAAAAAATTGATTAAAAATTGTAATTAAATAATCTTTTCATGTATTAGATTATCTGTATTTTTTGAAGAAACATCTCTCAGACAGAAAATAATTCTTCTCTTATTTATTTAATACCTACAAGTTCCCATTCCATTTCTTTCCCAAAGCATCACTCGTGCAGCTTCAACAGTTGTACAATTCTCCCTTCCAGCGATTCCATTCTGCTCTGGTGTGCGCGTACGGTAATGTTATCAGTTGTTTGATGCAGTAAGTCAAATTCACCGTCACATCTCAACTGCCAGATTATGTATTTGCTTCATCCATGAACTGTTTCAGTTTCTCAGAAACCTCACTTTTATGTTTAATAATAAGTTGTTGTGGTATTTTGGTCCTAAGACTGGTCTGATCCAACCCTCCAAGTTAACCTTTTAATTTCCCCATAACTGGCTTATCGTATTTCATCCTTGACCTCCCTCTTCCGTTCTTACACTTCCCCCTAATGCTTATTTTACAAGACCCTTGTGTCTTAAAATGTGGCCTAATAATATATCCCTTCAAAGTCATCATTATAGTTCGCTCTTCCCCTATGCTGTTTAGAACTTCCTCGTTAGTGATTCCATCCACCTATTACCTGATTTTCCAGCATTCTTCTGCAGCACTGTATTCTGAAGCCTTCTATTCTTTTCCTTTCCACAATTCCTATCATCCACACTTAGTACTCTTATAGCGCAACACTCTCTTACGAACCTCTTTAGTAATGTTTTCCTAATATTCAGGCTTAAAATAGCCGTAAGTATAATTCCTTTCTGTGAAATCAAAAATCTATTATGCTGCACAAGTAGTAGAATTCCTTAACTTCCTTCAAAATATTCCTTCCCAATCTAACAGCTTTTCCACTGTTTCCCATACTAAACTCCGTCACATTGGTTTTCTCTCTATTTATCCTCATATTGAACTCTTTCTCCAGAACCTCGTTCATGCCCAAGTCTTCTTCATCATAAGGTTTATCAAAACATTCCTGCGAAGGCCGGCTGTCAACTGAGCAGTCAATAATTTCTGTGTGGCTAGCCTTTGCTAGTACAGAATAGACCCCACCATCAACTTTCTCTCTCAATGAGGGTTGGGGGAGAGGCAAAGAATAGATGCGGGTTGTACACATGTACATGCGAACACATCCGCATATTGGCACGTCCATCCTCAAAGAGGTTTACATGTACATACTAACACACACACACACACAATCGCAGATCACTTTATACACACACACATAACAAAGTTTCAACACATAAATACAGGAGCTTCTCAGACGTCGAGTGAGGCCTGAAGATATAACAAGGCTATTTATGCTTCAGGACCAAGAAAGCTGGGACGTAGTGTCACACTTCGCTACGAAGGTTCTGGAGAACCTAAGGAGCAAAGAAAGACAGCGTCTAGAAGCCAATTTTTTTATTTTTGTTAACAGGCTACATGAGGGTGATCCTGAAACAGGCAACTCCCCTTTAATAGCATAGGAAGGGAATTGAAAAGGGGGGATGCGGAAGGTAGAGCAAGGTAGCCTAGCAAGGGTTAACTAGGGCCCCCGGGCTGTAGTGTAAGGATCCTACCCTAGTGGTGTTTCACCTAAAGAGATGCAGGGAAAACCCTAGAAAACCTGCATCAGGTAGGTCGGGCATTGGCTGCTACTATTCTCACGCCCTTCCCTGTGAATGACAGGAGACGAGTTTGCTGCAGGAACGCAGCATTCCCTTCTCCGTGTCTCCACCAGTTTCAGGAGGCAGTTGGCCGACTGATCCAATGGGATCAGCAGACCACAGTTCTTGCCATATGCCCAAGGTCTTTGACCCCGGTACATATACCTCCTAAAATAGGTGAAGGTGTCTCGGCATGTGAGAACTTTGATAAAAAGTACCCAGAGAGAGAGTGCAGGAGGCATCCCCGACATGATCAGGTGAGCCCCGCAGTCACTCTGGAGTGAAGTGTCTGCGAGAAAACTCCCACAGCGCCCTATATCGTCTAGAAGCCAACGAGTGAATGTGCTTATAACTGCGAGCGTTTATGAAGCGTAAGTGAGAGTGCAAGTGCGTATGATAGTTAATGTGTGAGTGTCCGTACGCGATGCGTCATTAGATGAACATTCGACGAAAGCATATACATCTGAGTGAATGCGTGTGTAATAGTTGTATTTTGTAAATTGAGCGTGTGAGTGAATCTTGTGTAAGTGAGATAATGTATAATTTGCATCTTCGATGAGACGTGTGAACGGACGCTAGTAATAGTTAGGAATAGCTATACTATAGTTTTATTGTTATCTAATAATTATTATACCTATGTGCGCCCATTGGCAATCCAACCCCTCGTGAAGTAATGCCTAACGGCGGTTCCGCGAGGAGGTACTTTGTAAAGGGAGGTGGTTTTTAGTGGGTAAAAATCCCACACACCGTGTAACTCGGGTTTCACAGCATCTTTTGAAGATTTTCCCCTACCCTCGATTAAAAAAACACACACACACACACACACGCATACATACATGTGCTCATGGTATTATGGCTGGTCCGTTTTAGGAACGGGGGAGGGGCAAGGGGTTGAGAGGGTCAGTATGAAGCAGTATGTTGAAATTAT
This sequence comes from Eucriotettix oculatus, assembly GCA_034510155.1. Taxonomy (NCBI): domain Eukaryota; kingdom Metazoa; phylum Arthropoda; class Insecta; order Orthoptera; family Tetrigidae; genus Eucriotettix; species Eucriotettix oculatus. The sequence continues at coordinate 5,901,400 of CM067376.1, read as the reverse complement.
TGGAGCAACGAGGGATAAATTCTATTGATTTGTTTTACGCTAATTAATAGAGAGAAAAACACACTAAAGAAAACCAGCAACATCATTTTTCTAGTTCCTGTGAACTCAAACCTGTAAGGACAGATACACTTTATGCGTGCTTTTATCCACTGTTTGGAAACTTTACATACACCTCAAAATGCAGAATTTAATAATGAAAATTAAAAGTGAGTTGTTTCTATTGATTGGGAAAGGCTTAGGGTGGCTTTTGTTAAAAAAAAAATGAGAGAACAGGAACCATTACAAGCAGAGTAATTCATAATAAGTGAAGTGAAAGACTGTTAAGGTGTTTGTTGGTAACACTGGTTTCCTTAAAGACCGTCTCAACAGAGCATAAAATATGATTAACCTGACAGATATTTTAATATCCACCATAATGACCGGTTTTATGTGGCGATTACATTTGTGATGTTGATTGACATTTACTAAGTTTATCTGTTCAGTACTTTTCACGTACACAATAAAATTACACATAATAGTCAGAGGCTTATTTAAAAGTCTTGTTATTTCTCAAGGGAGTTGTCTGTCTGTCTGTCTGTCTATCTCTCGCAGTCTTTGTATTCAGGTGAATGTCAGATGCAAATACTGAAGAAAGAAAGGGAACTGGATATTATGAATAATTGAACCTTATGTGACATATATCCTTTATTAATGACAACTTTTATGATTAGCTAAATGACTTCATGTGTTTAGAATATTATCCATGTTTAAATAATTGAAATGTGATTCATTTTATACAATAAGCTCCTAAAATTATTTAAATAAATCCAAGTGATTTATAAATTCTCATGAACATCTTAAATACTTCAATTTTTTTTTCATATTTTACACTATTTGTGTGTGATTTATGAAATGATATGCAACTTTTTATTTATCAGTGTATAATTTTTAATGATACTTAAAATTTAGCTGAATGAATTACTTTATTCTAAAAACTATTTACTTCAACATTTTTTTTTTCTTTTCAAAAAGCTACCCACACCACATCCTACTTATCATCCAGGGTAGTTTTCAGTATTCTCAAGAATATATTATGCCGTTTATAGCAGATCAATGCATACTTAAATGATATATTTATCCTTTCAGGTTTTAGTTCACAGGACTAGGAAAATGTACACTGCGTTGGCGATGTTGCTGCTCGTCTTGGCCGTCTTGACCATGGCCAGAAATTATGGGAACAGATACGCCAATTCAAGACATTATGCTCCTAAATACAGGGATCCAGGTGAAACCGTATTCCCAGATGAAGGAGACTTGGTGGATCTTAGAGGCACGTAGTTTATACAAAGTAATTTATTCTTTTATTTTGGATAATACTGATAAAAACACGGTTATTTGCTTATTTTCACATATCAAATTTACAGAAAGCGATCATAAATAACTGAATTATACATTTTAAATTTTGTAATTCCAAAACTGGCAGAATAAAATATTATTATTGATGAATCTGACAATAATACAATATAGTTTTTGGCATGCAAGTTTTCAGTAATGTTCTTCAGGTGAATCATGGAAACTAGTATAAAATACAGTGTTTTACGAGATAGCATTTCTTTAAATATATATATATAAATTCGATAACTGGTTTCATTCCAGGTTTAATCTACAATACCCCATGTTGTCTTGGACGTTAACGAGGACACAGGTTACAAATACATGATGAATGCAAAATTATTATTAGCTAATATGTATTTTATTAAATAATAAATATCTCTCAGACACCGAGTAATTATTGTCTTATTTATTTAATACTTTACAAGTTCACATACAAGTTCTTCCCTGAACCACATGATATTTTGAGAGTCATGTGGCATTAAACTTAATTGGAACAAGTGAGTGGAGTAAAATGTTGAAGCCAACAGTTTCCTTTGACACTTAACTTCATCGTTCCTAATCTGCTTAGCGAATTCCGTCCTTGGCCTCCCTGTTCTGTTCTTATACCCACACACTTCCCTCTAATGCTAATTTTACGAGACCCTCATATCTTAAAATGTGACCTATTAATCTATCCCTTCAAAGTCCTCCATATTGTTCGCTCTTCCCCTATTCTGTTAAGAACTTTCTCGTTAGTTACCCTATCCACTCATCTCATTCTCCTATGGCACCACATTTTCTATTCTTTTCCTTTCTGCAACTCCTATCGCCCATGTTTCGCACCCATATAATTTCAGGCTCCATACCAACATTTTTAACAAAGATTTCCTAATATTCACAATTATATTACCCATAAGTAAATCCCTCTTCCTTGCTATCCTGTGCTGCTGTCCTACTCTAGTCGTTACCCTGCCCAAGTAGCAGAATTCCTAAACTTTGTCCAAAGTATCCCTTCGCAATCTAACAGCCTTTGGTATTCCACTGTTTCCCATACCTTGGTCTTCCCTCTATTAATCCTCATATTGAACTCTTTCTCCAGGACCAAATTCATGCCATTTATTATGGTTTCCAAGTCTCTTTCTGACTCGTCTAATACTACAATATCATCGGCAAATCAATGCTTCACACCTTGCTTGTCATTCAATAGATGTTGAATTTTGTGTGAACTTTTTCTCCAACTCGTCCTGTAGGCCAGAAAAAGTCCTTGATTGAACATCCTCTAGTTTCTGTCTTTTTTTCTCTTTTCTCACATTCACTTCTTCTTACGTTTTACCTTCCTCCTCTTGTACTCGTGTTGTTTATGTTTTATTTGTAATTTCTTTCCCATTTTCATTTTTTGTGACCTATCTGTGAGTGAGTGACTTAGTTCTTTGCTTTGTTGGGTGTCAACTTTGGCTGGCTAAGGCACTCTTTGTCTCAAGAAGGGAAATTAGACTATCAAACATTAGCGTTTCCATCCATCTCTGAAAGTCATTGTCTTCAATTTAAGGTAAGCCAGTAACTGATTTCGTCTCTGCTTTGTATCTAATTGAATTTATTAGGTTTGCTTTTTGATATTTTATTTCCTTGTTTAAGTGCGCTCACCTATATAGATAATTGTTAACTACTTTAGACCCAGACAACATTGAAACCAATAATGAAAAACATACTTAAAATTCATGTCAACTTGTATATATATATTTAGGAAATTTATGAAGATTAGAAAGTATTTTGAATCTAAGGACACATTAAATGATAAATAAAAAGACAGCCAAAAAGTCAGCATATAAATGTATCACTATTTATTCACAAAAGCAATGTCTTGTCTCTATTTTGAGACTTCCACATCGTACTGCAAAAATAATATGACAATAAATTAAATATGGGTTCTATGTTACAATTTCTTAATTTATATGTAGAGAAACATGGTTCAAAGCTTACAAATTTAGCAATAAATCATATTTACTCCTTGACTCCCTCAGCTGAAACGATTATTGAATTTACATGTGAAGAATTTAGTGTTGCGCATGGACCATCTCCGTCGACGGCAATGAGTGCTTTTGGCAGTTAAATTTTAGTAATGGAGAAGAATATTAATCATTAAACATCTACAACAAAATACTATCATAAATTTTGTTCAAATTATTCATGTCATTTTTGTCATGTTGTAATCTGAGAACCACATGTTATAATAAATTTCTGGTATGCCATAAAGAAGCTTATTTCAAAGATAAAAAATCCCCATTTGTATTGATTGAGTACTCCGTCCGCCTTTCTATTTACGTAAGGAACGATCAGTATTTTAATTGCCGTTTGATGAAATTAATCTTAATCAGAAAGAATGAAAAACAAGCTAAATACCTTGTTTCAGAGATATGTACTATATTTGACATTTATGGCTTCAGGGTAACAAAATTTATATTACAAGGTTCGTTTGATTCAATTTTGTTAACATTTATCATTCTTTTATTATTATTTCTTCTGAACGTTTTTCATTTGCTTGGAATTGATATCCTTATTATATCCATAACAGGGCACCTGCAAACAAAACAAAAAATATTGTTCATCTGTTGAAGAAGGCATTCTCAGGTTTCAACCCGGGTCAGTTTGTATGAATAATACAACGTTTCAATGACAAGCTCCATCAGGTAACCTGAGATTGTGAGAGAAAAATAATAACTGGACATTAAAATACTGGTTATTTTGATCTTGAGACTTGTACTCAGTTGATCTTCATTTAGTTGTATTTTCCTCTTAACACTGAATATCTGACTTACCATTTGTCAACTTCTTTTCCTAGTATGTTCTATTAAATAGTCGAATTCATAAACGACATTAATTAATTTCTTCGGTGTCTGAATTTGAGGCAGAAATGTGTAATAAGAAATTTAATCACAAAAAGGGAATAAATATAATTCAAAGATGAGATGTCGAATGCGAGTTGTGATTTTAAGAGGGAAGAATATTTAGTGACAGAGTAATAAGTGTCTACACATTTTAGAGTTGCATGTAACAACTTTAAACAAAAAAACATATTTACACTACCTATGAGAATTTGCTTTTACCTTCTTTAAGTTTTTTCCGGTTTTTACAAAGCATATATCTTGGAGAAAAATAAGGACGAGGTTTAAATTGTCCAAGTTCCTCTTCAAGGTGTGAACCTGTAGTTGAGGTTGCCAAGGCAACAATGAAGACGAATAATAAAATGCCACAGAACCCTAGACTGTGCATTTTGCTTTTGCTGTGTGTACTTTGTGCTGAAAACAGAGACGAGCTTGGATCATGCTTTTGTGAAGATTTAAATAAAGTGAATTTATTACAACTCCCCAATTTTATTTTGAATTTTGGAATTTTAAAGGATATAAAAATTCAGCAAGAACATGCTAAATGGTGACAGGAAGATAAAAATTAGGAGCCGAAAAACATTCAGTGTGGCGCACGAGATTGAGAAGGCGATGGGGGCAGAGTAGGAGAATAGTTCTAGACGTTGAGAGGCTGAGATGGAGAGTTGATCAGGACAATGGAAATGAGGAGAAAGCTAGAGAGTTGAACAGATTTTGAAAGGGAGGTTTAAGCTGGAGAGTGCAACGTCAGTTGAAAGTGAGGAGAAGTTAGTGTGTAGAACAAGGAAGGCCAGAGGGAAGAAGGAGGAAAAAGTTGGTTTTCCTCAGTTTCTGCTGGCAGCAGGGAAAATCTACAACTCAACTCGAAGGAAGTTCCAGTCGCCTAGCAACCTGCATCAAGACTCGAATGAAGACAAAACAGGTTCTTCAAGTTAACAAAATTTCTGCTGCATGTGGTTACCGCCACGAATAATTAACCCTGATATCTAAAATCGTCCCCTTTAATTAATAGAAATTTCATCTCTAATAATTGAATTTCTAACTCTAATTTTCAGTATTTACCCTCTATTTTCAATATTTCTTTTCTGAATCCTTTTCTAAAAGATAGAAACATTCTTCTAATTTTTTTTTCCAATTTTGCCATGTTGATCATATTTTTTTTATATACCCTGTATATTACTCCTAGTTTCCATTGTAATTACCTTTTTCAGTGCATCTAATTGACTCTATAAACAGATATGAGTATTAGCAGCTATCAACTGCCGGGTACTGTACTGTGTAAATATTATCTTTAATTATTGCTTTATTATCAACTATTTGTGTACATTGTCAATGAGACAATCTCTCTTCACTATAGATATTATCAAGTGACGTTCTCGAGAGGAATTGTTGAAACCCTCCATGCTAATCTATCTTTCGCTAGCCTTTTCAATTCCGCATAATTACCAAATCCCTAATGTACTTAGCGAATTCCATCCTTGGCCTCCCTCTTCTGTTCACTTCCCTCTAATTATAAATTTTACAAGACCCGCATGTCTATTAATCTATCCATATCCACATTCTCCATATTGTTCGCTGTTCCCCTATTGTGTTTAGAACTACCTCCGGAATTATATTACGTAAAATCTTGTCACCTCAGTAGAGAATTTAAATTTGGTTAATTCCAAATCATTTTACTTTGACAAAAGTGTAAATTTAGATTCACAGTTACAAAGTGTTTCTTTCCTTAATTTTATGTTGTTTAATATTTTGCATAAGAACGAAGTCCTCTGATTTATCATTTTCTGTTATCTAACTGAGTGTCAATAACCCTGTTATTCCTGTTTTCAACATTCCACTGTTTTCTTGCAGCTATGCTGTGATTTGTGTACCTATAAGTGTTTTCCCACCTAAAATTGGATCAGTCGGGGGCCAACTGCCTCCTTTAACTGGTGAAGACATGGAGAAGGGAATGCTGCGATCCCCACAGCAAACTCGTCTCCCGTCATTTCGAAGGGTGTGAGTGAGAATAGTAGCCAATGCCCCCCGACCTACCTGATGCAAGTCTTTTAGGGTTTTCCCTGCATCTCTTTAAGTGAAACACCGGGTAGGATCCTTAAACTATAGCCTGGGGGTCAACCCTTGCTTGGCTACCTTGCTCTATCTTCCGCATCCCTCCCCCCCTTTTGAATTCCCTTCCTATGCTATTAAAGGAGAGTTGCCTGTTTCAGGATCACCCTCATGTAGCCTGTTAACCCAAAAATGCGCGTAGAAATTATTCTTTATTACAGTGATTTTTCAGATGTACTGAATGAATTTATTTATATGTTATATCAAGCTCGGTATTTTAAATAATTATTCTTTATAACCAACGAATACTTGCACAAAGTACATTGAATTTATTTTCCTAAAGAAAATTTTGATCTTAGCATAAAAATGCAAATCTCAACTGGACTTGGGAATTGAACCTGAACCCCCGCTTCCTGGGCGGTTGCTCTACTGAAGAACAATTTTGGTTTGACGCCAGGGGACCTCATGCAAGTTCCTTTTACCCTGTATACCTGTTTTTATCTGAAATAAATATACTTCAAACCAAAAATGTCTGTGTCAACAGGATCGAGTTCACGAAGCCAAAAAAATGTACGGCCTACAATTCCGAGCTGTCATGATGTTTCTTGTCTTAGCGGCCCTGGCCGTGTCAGCTATGCCATACTATGAAAACTACCCAAGTGCGAGAGATCTGTCCCGCTTTCACAGACGTGGTAAATATGACATTGTATACAGAACAATCTAATATAAATCAAATATTTACTTTGTAAACCTTATATATGCATTATTTCATTGTAATTAAGTTAAGTAGATTCATTCTACAAAAACTATTTTCACAAATCAATATAAATCTGTATTTTGGATTATTTTAGCAGATAATACAGCTAAAACACAGTAGGGAGGATGCAGGGCCTGTAGGAGTTTTCTCTCAGAGGCATTTATTCCTCAGATTGACTGCGGGGCTCACCTGATCATGCCTCACATCCTCTCTGGATTTTTTAATGTTATAACATACCGAGGCACCTTCAAGTATTTTAGTAGGTGTATGTACTAGGGTCGAAGACCTTGGGCATATGGTAAGAGGTTTTCACTGATCCCATTGGATCAGTTGGCCAACTGCTTTCTAAAACTGGTGAACTTTGGGGACGTTTTGAATAAATTGTTCATAAATAGAAGGTATGTATTTATAATAATACATAAAAATATTGCTCTTTTTAATAAATTTTTAATTATTTTGTTAATTGTAAATGGCATTTAAAATTCTGAATTTTGTTCTGACCCCAAACGTATACGTCATGACCTGGCCCCTCCCTGCCCCGATCAAGCCACGCCCATAGCTAACAGTAACGTCGCAAATAATAGTCATCATTTGGTGCGAATTTGTTGCTATAATATTTATATAATTAAAATATTTGTAATTTAATAATTGAAGAATTTGCGTTGAAATATTTCCGATTTAGTAAAAGTTCTTCCTTCATTCCACATTCCTTAAAATAATTAATTGTGCATACAATTGTTTACAATGAAATTGACGAAAATATTTAAGTTTTAATCTTTGAAAATAATGTAACCGGAGAACAAATTAATATCATTCGATTTTTGCATTGTTGTTTTGAAATTGTTGGTTTTTTTTAATTTCGTTTGCTTTTATGAGGAATTTTTAACGTGAAAATTATGGGGTACCAGGTGAAAAGTTAATAGGAGAGTAATGACTGGTTTCTTTCTTCTCTGTTCAACTCGGCCTATTTTACAATGACATTCAATTGTGATATGTAAATGCTGTGATGACATGAGTTATTCGACTCATAATTTTTTGAGAGATTGTTTCTGGTGTGTTCTAAGACAAGGGAATGCTGCGACCCCACAGCAGACTCTTCTCCCGTCGTTTGGAAGGGTGTGAGAATAGTAGCCAATAGTATGACTACCTGATGCAGGTTTTCTAGTTTTTTTCCGTGCATCTCTTTAGGTGAAACACTTGGGGGTTGGGGAGGATCTTTAAAGTATAGCCCAGGTCAACCCTCGGCTACCTTGAGGGGAGGAGAACAAAAGCTTGGACACTGGCCTGAGAGAAAGGGGTTTTGGTGCAGGAGAAAGACAGTCGGCATTCTGGGTGAGGACACGCGGAGGTAAAGGCACACCCGGGCGGGAGTGAACTTTTACGACTCCACCTATGAAAGAGTACAGAAGAACCTGAATGTGTACTAGTGCAGAAATTCTGCCCGATATTCATACAGCTTTCGAGTTTTTGTCCTCGCAGGCGCCTTACAAGCGGAGAAAGAATCTGTGTCATCCTCCGTTCATTTGTATGCCACAATTTTGTTTCCCCTGAGACGTCTTAGAATCCTTTACACTTGTAAAATAACCCATTCTAATATGTTGTTGTTGTTGTGTTATTCAGCCCTAAGACTGGTCCGATGCAACCGTCCATACTAACCTATCTTGTGCAAGCCTTTTCATTACCACATAACTACAACAGCTTAGCGTATTCCATACTTAGCCTCCCTCTTCTGTTATTAATCCACACACTTTTCATGCTAATGCTAATCATACAAGACCCTCCTCATGTCTCTTCTCTTTGGTCAACGTCCTCCATATTGTTCGCTCTTCCCCTGTTCTGTTTAGAACTTCCTGATTAGTGATTCTATCCACCTCGTCATCACCTCATTCTCCTATAGCAAAATATTTCAAAAAGCTTCTATCCATCCTTTTCTGAAAATCATATTGTCCATGTTTTGCACTAATTTAACGCCACACGCCATACCGATATTTCCTAATATTCACACATACATTAGCTGTAAGTAAATTACTCTTCCTTGCCTGTGCTATCTTACTCTCATTATTATGTTCCCCAAGAAGCAGAAGTCCTCTATTTCCTCCAAAATATCCCTTCCCAATCTAACAGTCTTTTTTTTTATTCCGCTGTTTCCCAAACTACACTCCATTGCCTTGCTTTTCCCTCTTTAACCCACACATTCAGGACCACGTTCATGCCATTTACCATTGCTTCCAAGTCTCCTTCTGACTCCCCCTAATACTACAATATCATCAGTAATCCTTAGGGTTTTTATTTCTTCTCCTTGAAGTATGATTCCTGTTTAAATATTACTTTTTGATCTTGAGCTCTAATTACTGCTGACTGCCTTCTGTAGAGGTTATGGATAACTGTTCTTTTTCTGTCATCTTCATATCCCTTAACAGTTTGTTCCCGTTACCATCTCTATCCCGCCTAAATGTTACGTAGTCCTGTCTAAAAATTTCACCGTCCCTCCTCGCCATCTTCCTTGCCTTTTACTGTCCCACTCTAGTTATTCTCCTTCTCATATATGTTGAATTTTAAGGTTCCATAGAAAGTAAAAGCCAGCACGAGTGTTGGAAGGTAATTTTTATTTTCAGTGGATGGATTTTATTCAAAATTTTCTAAACATTTCATGTGTAATGCTAGTCATACAATTGTAGAGTTAACCGTTACAGTACTCACTTGAACACAGAGACGTGGCCAATGTGTCAGGACCCCTTATACCACTTCTAGGCTCTTATAAGAGCCTCTGGTGGCAGTTAAGTGCCTTGATAACATGCACATAAAAATAATCTAAGTTGGCAATCATGAGCTATGAAAGCTGGTAATATAACGGTACTGAAAATTGTGTGTCATGTTTATAAAAATTATCAATATTTCATTGACACTTTCAGGTAAAGGTCTTTTACCGTTCTGTTGAGGTGAAGCAGAAGAAATTAAAAGTAGATTATTTGAAAAATGAAATGGCGTAACCTACTTTAAAGTTGAAACTCGATCTCGGAGATCGTTGCGGCTTTTTTTTTCCCCTGCTGCTTCCACATTTGCGTAGTTTATTTGGCGTCATGTTTGTCGTTTGAATAAGTCAGTTGACAATTCTTCTTTGTTCCCATGTTCACAACTCTTTGCTCAGCCTGTATAGTGTTAAAAGAGAAAGAGAGAGATTTTCTTGTCATCTGTACGACGACATTATTTACCTAGAAAAGTATCCAAGCCCAAATTATTAATTCCGGTGAAGTAATTCTTATACAATATGCCAGAAAAATTGTTTATCTAATCATAATGCTTTAAAAATACTAATAACTTTCAGTGCGTTTTTATGTTCCCAAGATCACAAAGTCTTCTTCCTGATAGTGGAACAGGGATTTTTCCTAGCTTCAACAGCACCTTCAAGTATAAAAATTTAGATTTATTATCGAAATTGGACTCTGCCTCACATTTATTTGTTTTGTTATTCATTAGAAATTTGAATATTTATTTATAAAAACAAACCACATAAAGTCATCATTAAAAGGCAATAAACAGTATTTTTATAGCAAAGATCACAGGTTTTCCCGTTGTATTTGTTTGCATTAGGAGCTCTTGAGGTGAGAGCAGGCATTGGCCACGACGTTTCGAGCTCCTAATGCAGTATTTTTATAATTTAAATATTAAATATTACGACATTTTGTCCCTCTTTTGGGACTTCTTCAGGTAAAAATTTAGCTGTACATGGAACTTCAATCCACGACTCCTTCAGCCGAAGAATAATATTGACGTTCAGCCGAAGCAGTCATGGAGTGAAGCTCCACGTAGAGCAAAATTTCCGAGGTCAGAGATTTAGTTTTATCAGAAGTTGTAAATATTAAGGGAATGAAGGAAGAATTCATTTTTGTTTTGTTTTTTAAATTAATCTGGATAAGGAAAATAAATGAAAAAAAAATTTTTTTTGTATGTCATTTTTATTTTAAACTTTCATAGCCTTCAGTCACCAATCGCGCTATTGAGACCCAGGACAAAAATGAGTTCATTGAGTAGGTTATATTTAAATAATTACAATCTTGTTAAGTAAATGAAAGAACTTATTGAAAATGTACACCTTAAACCATTATTTTGTAAATGTTAGGGGAGGAGGGAGGGGATATTAAATAATTAATTGAAGTTTTGAATGTTTGATAGGTACATTTATTAAAAGGAAACACAATAATTTTAAATAGGCTCTGCGTGAAGATAACGAGTACAATTAAAGGGGGGGACGGTTTCAAAATTCTGTGGGGTAATTATTGTTTGGGTGACCGCATGTAGCAGATATTCCCTTCATTGATGAACCCGCTTTGTATTCGTGTGTGCCTCGATGCAGATGCAACTGGAACTTCTTTCTAGTTGAACATGAAGCGGCTGGTATATAATAACATAAAGTCGTGCTGCCGGAATTGAGTAAACTCAGCTTTTTCCTCTTTCTTCCCTCGTTGTTAACGCCTTTCTTCCCCGACTGATCGAAACATGGACTGATCAGTCCATAATTTATGCTGTCTTCCTCCACTTGTCAATGTCTCACCTTCTACTGACCATTTCTCCAGCCTGCACCTTCCTAGGTCACCTCGTATCTCTGCCCCCTTCTCTCAGGTGACGGTTGGCCGCCAATCATCCATCATGAGTTCTCCATCATGTGCGGCAGATTTTTGATGATGAGGCAGGTAGGTATCTGTCCCTCGGAAAATACGAAATGTGAACGCTCTCTCTTAGCGAAAAACAAGCTTGCCGTTAACTCCGCACCCAGCCGCCAAATCGGCGCCTGGAGAAAAAACCCCCTTCTTCCTGGCCGGCGACATGCTCTTGCCAAAATTTTTATACATTTTTTTTCTTCCATAAATAGGAATAAAAATTGGGCCGGGTTCTACTGCGCTACAATTCATTGCATAGTTTTTTATTCTTGAAAATATCGTTCTGAGCGTTAAACTTAGTGTGACTTGCAAAAATATCCCATTAATAAATAATAATAATCATATTCCGTAGATCCTGTAAAGAAGCTAAGCTTCAAGGATGTGGAATAATGGGTCAGGGCTGTGTACATTTATTACATTATTTTATTGTATAAAAGATAAATATACTTATAACAAATTTTTGTAAGCAAATAGAAAGGCGATTCCAACATTATAAACTAATTACTCGTCTCCGATTATTCTATAAATTCCTTTACTGAATAGAAGGGGGAGTGGCTAAGCAAAAATGAGGATAATTCAGCCTTAAATTTACCTTGGTTATCATTGGACAACTTTTTAATTCTATGCGGCAGTCACGTGTTGAAGATGGATGGATAATGCACACCTTTCTTTCTGTGCAATTGACAAATGTTTTACATTTTTTGTACAGATTATTTTTGTTCCTTGTATTGAAGGGATGAATATCAGTTGGAGCACTAAAATTTGAAATGTATAATTCAATATAGGTCAGAAAGAAAAGGGAACCGAGAGAATATTGAAAGAAGTTGTCAGCAGTAATAACTGTTGCAGGGAGGAACAGTTTTCACACATGGGAATTACAGAAAGCAGTGATAAGTGATGTGACAAACTCCCGGCACTGAAGTGTCTATATATATATATATATATATATATATATATATATATATAGTATATATATATATATATATAGTGATAAAAAGGGGGATATTTAGTAAGGTTGTGGCGTTATGAGGCGCAGTTCGGCCAACAACAATGGATAGTCGGCCGAAAGATGTGTTTTTTCCCGCGGGGGAAGGCCCTGCTTGCCTGTATAAAAAATGACTATGGTGAACCCCCGCGTGAAAAATGAGGGCGGGGAACCCCGAAATATTAAGAAATAAGGGAAGTCCCGTCAGAAGCTTTATAAGGGAAGCCGATGGGTGGCTCGGGATCAGACGGCAGTAGAGACCCGAGAAGGGAGGCGAGTGCATCAGATCGTAGTAGAGACCTCAGAGTGGAGAGAGGAGACATCAGATCGTAGTAGAGACCTCAGAGTGGGGCAGACCAGACGAGAGCAGACCAGACCAGATCAGACCCGAGAGGACGTGGCTCGACCCCAGAAGGCAGGCGAGTGATCAGACCGCAGAAGGGAGAAGAGTGGAGCAGATATCCAGAGACGCACAAACATTCGAGAGGTGGATGTTTGTTGGGCCAGTAATTGTGGGTAAGCGATCTAAAAATTGTGAAACTTGCTCATTGCTCTGAATAAATTAACATTCAATTATTTTCTTTCTATTTTCAGCTACTGCATGAATACTCCATCCATCTCTTGAGAGACCCAAAATCCCTGGGATTAAGCCCGTGTCTTCACTTAAATTAATAAACAAAATTGTTAAAATTGATCATATTTGTAATTTAAATTAATAAATGTTTTAATATACACAAAAAAGTATATTACAATATATATATATATAGAAAGAAAGATAGAAATATTTGGGAGAAAGGCAGGACTTTATATATATATATATATATATAGTGGCGGCTGCTACCGAAGCGCTTGCGAGCTACAGCACATTAATTAATTAAAATATCAAGTTCCCTTCTTCAGTATTTGCTGCATCTGATATTCACCTGAACACAAAGACTGGGGGAGAGAGACAAACAGGGCTACTTTGAGAAATAATGAGGCTTTTAAACCAGCCACTCGCTATTATGTGCAATTTTATTGAGCGCATAAAATGAAACCTAATAAATGCCAATCAACTTCACAAATATAATTGCCACATAAAACTGGTTGTTAAGAGTACAACAACACGCGTGGATTGCCAAGGTAATGGAGTGTAGTACGGGGAAAACTGGAATAACAAAAAGTTCCTCGACTCAACATCCTGTGGCATCTTTCTTCTTCTTTACTATCCTCTCTCTTTAGCTCGTGAGGTGGTTCTGTTTTTTATTTGAACGTATTTCTCATTTCTCTTCCGTTACATTTATATATTTGCGTCCCATACTAGAGAGAGAGAGAGAGTGTGTAACTTATTTAGAACAGGCGATGAAGAATGTTAAAACGGAATACGCTTTGCCGACAATATTGTAGTATTAGGGGAGTCGGAAGGAGACTTGCAAACCATAATAAATGGCATGAACGTGGTCCTGGAGAAAGAGTTCAATATGAGGATTAATAGAGGTATTGGAGTGTAGTATGGGAAATAGTGGAATAACAAAAAGTGTTAGATTGGGAAGGGATATTTTGATGGAAGTTAATGAATTCTGTCACTTGGGAAGCGTAATAACTAGAATAGGATAGCACAGGGAAGTAAGTCTCTGGCAAAAAGGAGAAATCTACTTACAGGGAATATAACTGTGAATAAAACAAAATCATGTTTGTCTGAAGCATGGCATTATTTGGGAGTTGAGGAAAAGAGAAGAATAGAAGCTTTTGAAATGTGGTGCTGTAGGAGAATGAGATGATGATGAGGTGGATAGAATCACTAACGAGGAAGTTCTAAACAGAATAAGAGGAGAGAGAACAATATGGAGGACTTTCGAGGGCCGCATTTTAAGACGCAAGGATCTTGTAAAATTAGTATTAGAGGGAAGTGTGTGGGGGTAAGAACAGAAGAAGGAGGCCAAGGATGAAATATGCTAAGTAGATCATGGAGGGTATATTGATGTGATCATTATTTGGAAATGAAAAGGCTTGCACATGATTGGTCAGCGTTAAGGCTTGCATCAGGACTGAATACCACGACAACATCAAATTCTCATTAGTAAAACATGTCATTTTGGAAGAAAGACGAGGATGGAAAAATGTCGACTGGACCAGGGACTCGAACCCCAGACTCCCCGAATTCTGGGCAAGCTTTCTAGCCACCGAGTCAACTCGGATTAGCACAGCGATTAGGAACCCCGCCTGGAAATCGAGATAAGTGGGGTTCGAGTCCCTGGTCCAGCCAACATTTTGCCATTCATGTCTTTCTTCTAATAAATAACAAGTTAATGAAATATTTGAAATGTGATGATTTCCCACACATTACCTTGTATGAGGGCACGGGATGGGATCCCAATTCTGAGACACGAGCTAAAGCAACTCATGACATCCAGTCATGGTAAAGGCTGTCTCGAGGCTGCCCTTGTTGCATCCCTCCACGGTATCGTTGGACCCCTGAACAGAGTTGGCGGAACTCAGTCAGTCACTCTCATTGCAATTTGGATAGTAAGTAAGGATAAAAAATGAAGGACGATGTATTAAATTTGCTTAAGATCGTATTCTCGGCATAGAATTATACGCTGTAATAGAGAAAGTTATAAAAATTAATTATTCAGAGAAATTTTTAAAGAGTAATAACAAGTTGCCATGGTATATTCATACTATTCCTGGGACTGCTTCCTTTATTTTATTTTGTGTAATCCATATAATTATTTGTGTAATAGTGAACAGTGTCATATATTTGTATTCAAGGTACATAATCAATGTTTTCCAGGTAATGGTAAGAAAGAAATGGTAAAAGAAAATGAAGTCGTGAGCGTATCCTCTACCGATGTCTGCCAAATATCTGTTTGAGATATTATTGGGAATCCTAAAATAGAACCACCAGTAAAACATAGAGCAAAAAGTAGAGCTTTTTGGTAAAGCTTGATTCAAAGAGCGAATTTCCTGCCTTTCTCCCAAATATTTCTATCTCTCTTTCTATCCAATTATCAAATGCATGACTTCGTCATCACTTATCCCATATATATTTAATTTATCCTTAACGGATGCTCCTAATTCTTCCATCCCTCTTCTCTATCCATCCTAACTTGAAAACCTAATATATATAGACTGAAAATGTTCAGTTGGTCGTACTCGATGTGGTGGCGGAGATGGTAAGACGCACGCCCCGGCTCTAGGGGTGATGCGCTGCTGTTTCGTGCACCCGGGTTCGAGTCCAGGCCACATCGAATTTTTTTCAGTCTTTCTTCCTTCTTCCATTCCCTTCTACGCTCGACATATGTATTTCCTTGTGCATGATTCCATGCCGTACATATGATTCATAGAGCGAATTTCCTGCCTTTCTCCCAAATATTACTAATTTCCAATTATCAAATGCGTGACTTCATCACTTATCCAATATATATATATATATATATATATATATATATATATATATATACATACATAATTGTTGTCTCTCGAAAGGTTGAGTAATAAATTAGTTATTTTAACACAACTAATAAAGTAACTGGATTTTGGTTGCAGCATAATCCATATTGATCAATTGCAATTTTTGTATGTATTGCTTCTTCCTTGTGACAAAGATTCCTTTGAAGACTTTCTCATTTGACTTGAAAATCCAAAGAAGTTAAAAAAATTCTATTACTTGAATCAAATTTTTCTATATAAGGTAGAGAGAGATTATTTACCATTTAATTGTTTTACAGAGGATCAATTATAATGACATCTTAACTGCATTTTTGTTCTGAAAGGTAATCACCTAAAAAGAAGCTTAAGGTGCATCAATTGTACCAAAAATGTTGGAATATCATATTCCCTGGGTGACCAAAGTTCTCATTGTCTAGATTTAATTCAATTTTAGGATGTAAGGATTTTGGTCCGCCTGATTCATTCATAGCTGTGCTTAGTATATGCAAGGAAATTGTTCTTAATAATTCCATTTCAAGAACTTTGATTTTGAGTTTCTATGTGTCTAATATTGTTATTTCCCATGTTTCCACATGAGAGAAAAGAATCCTTTTTACAGCAACGGTACATCAATAACATATGAAACATTGAAATATATCTTTATTGGCTTTAATACATTAAACGATTTATTGCATGTCTCTTTTATTAGAAGTTCTTATTACTTTAATTCTGCATATTATCCAAGTATTTTTTGGTCCCTATATTTTTTGCAATTAAACTTGTATGGACTAACAAAAAACTCATTACTATTTTATTAATCATTTTATTGCATTTTATTGCCTCATAATAGTCCTTTATGCAATACATTAAATAATGTTGAATGACAATTGAGTGGCTATAAATTTTCTGAAGTTAATTGACCATTATTCGGTTTTTTCAATTAAAAGTTTTATGTACACAAGAGGAATGCAGACAAGCCAAGGTGGTATAAATACCTCTCCATTTCTTGAGGAAGCCAGTCTCTCTCCTTGCTTTTGCATACAGGTGAGTACCAGGTGCGCTACAAGAAGATTCTAAAATTATTTAAATAAGTCTGAGGGATTTATTAATTCTGATAAATATCACAACTTTATTTAAATAAGTCTGAGGGATTTATTAATTCTGATAAATATCACAACTTTATTTCTCAAATACTTAAATTTATTTTGTTATGCTAACTTTTTGATTGTGAAATAAGAAAAGCTCTACCTTTCACTTTTATGGAGACTAAAGTAGCCTCTATGTACTTATTATGAATTACTCTGCTGTTGAAGTTTTTTCTAAAAGCCACCCTAAACATTATCATAATGAATTAAAAGTATTGTGAACAATATTCTCTGTTATATTATTGTTCATTCTTACGCATGGTTTACATTATATCTGTCATTTCATGTTTTATTTCACAGGGCCATTAAAATGTACGCTGCTTTGATGATGTCGCTGCTCGTCTTGGCTACCTTGGCAGTCTTGACTATGGCCAACCATGGACATAAGCATAGAGCCGGCGGACCTGGATACTACAGCAGTGAAGCCGGTGGACCTGGATACTACAGCAGTGAAGCCGGCGGACCTGGACACTACAGGGGTACGTGAAATCTTATTCTCATGTGAGGAAAATGGGACAGTGTATATGAGAGATGTGTGATTTACAGAAAGTCTGGATTGTCTCCCTTTTAACTATATATATATATATATATATATTTCTATCCAATTATCAAATGCATGACTTCGTCACTTATCCCATATATATTTAATTTATCCTTAACGGATGCTCCTAATTCTTCCATCCCTCTTCTCTATGCATCCTAACTCGAAAACCTAATATATACACTGAAAATGTTCTGTTGGTTGTACTCGATGTGGTGGCGGAGATGGTAAGACGCACGCCCCGGCTCTAGTGGCGATGCACTGCTGTTTCGTGCACCCGGGTTCGAGTCCTGGCCACATCGAAATTTTTTCAGTCTTTCTTCCTTCTTCCATTCCCTTCTACGCTTGACATATGCATTTCCTTTTGCATGATTCCATCATGCCGTACATATGATTCAAAGAGCGAATTTCCTGCCTTTCTCCCAAATATTTCTATCTTTCTTTCTATCCAATTATCAGATGCGTGACTTCGTCACTTATCCTATACATAATTTATTTATATAATGTAGCAGATTCCGCGTTCCTCCGTATTCGAGGATTTATAATTCTTTTAGTGTGCCAGGTATTTTTCATAAAAAACACCAAAAATGGATTTTAGTAGTTCTAATTCCAATCCGAGCATGAGAAAAAATTGTATCTCGTCGACACGACCTGCTCCTTCCACTACTCCATGACGACTCTCAAAAAGTCTCGCCAGACCACATTGTTGGCCCAAGTTCCTCAACAATTGAAACTCGCAAGCTGGCCTGCATTGTTAAGTGTAACTTTTCATGTTACAATATATATAAGTCAGGATATGACATTGTCATTTTAATTAAAGCAATTAATAGGGAAAGGACAGAGAGATAGAAAGAAGGTGACGTGTGTGAACGTTTAAGTATTTTTCTAGACAGGAAATAGTCATTGACTTACCTTAAAGTTACAAAATGCATCGAATGGCAAGTAAGAATGAAAAAATGTCCATTACAGAGTGTTAAAGCTACTTTCTTCATTTAGAAATTGTCTTAACTTTACAGCAGCAAGAGGCTCATATGTGGATATATATATGAATTAATTTTCAATCCAATTCATATTATACAATAATTAATGAAGTTCAAGTTTTCAATGTTTTTTCATGTGATCAACAAATTATTACTAAAATACATTAGTCTTTCGAGATAGTAAATTCTTTACATGTGAACGACTCAAAAACCTCTTTTTTTTGTATTGCAGGTGTTGTCTACGGTCCAGGTATTGTCTACCGAGGTTGGTGAGGCTGCAGTGTCTAAACGCATGCAGAATGTACAGAATTAAAGTTATAAAAAAAATATTAATAAAGATGACATAATATAAATCTTTCTATTTATTTTCCTTGTCCACGAATGCCTGGTTGAGAAGTTATTTGGGGCAGGAAAAGTAATGTATTAAAGCCAATGAATATATATTTAATGATTTATATGCTATTGGCCTGCAATTTTTCCTTCTCTCTGGTGGGAAAACATGGGAAATAACAATATTAGACACACGCACAAGCTCAAAGTTGTTGGAATGGTAAGAAGAACTTCATCGTATCAGCCATGCACAGTTATTAATCAGGTGAATTTAATTCCCTGGGCCAAAATTTTCATCTAGATTACCGTTAGACGTTGGGGATGCTTCCGCTGCGCACTCGATTTGCTCGCGTTTACTCCGCTTCCCTCTGCGTGTGTTCGAGTATGTAGTTGACATTACAAGGTGAATGTTTTATTTGACTCTTTTGGCAAGACGGAAGCATTTCCCGTCGTGCTATGCCAGCGACCCCGTCACTCGACAACCACGGACCGCAAAAGAACCACTCATTCCTAAGCGCAGTCCTTCAAAGGTTCCAGGCTATGACAGAATAACAAACCAAATAATTAAAAAGTATCAGTATTTAGAGTATCGTGCTCCTGCGGTATCTATATCTGTCAGATATTTTGACTTTTTCTTTCCTACCGTCTTTATATTTGGGAATGATTTTCTAACTATTTTTAGTGCATTGGAAATAATTTTATGGTTAGCCATTTTATCTCTTCTTTTGTTGTATTTAATTTTCGTTTGTGTCCAATTATTTCGTGGGCAGCGGTTGTCGAGTGTCGGGGTCTCTGGTGCAGCATGTCGGCAAATGCTTCCGTCTTGGGAAAAGAGTCAAATAAGGTTTGATTTTCCACATGTGTACCGGTTGTTAGGAGTCAGGTTCTTTTTCGTCACCTTGGGGTAATCTCCTTATTTCATCTTTATTGTTATTGATATTTTGTATTGTTTTGTTCCAGTTATTCATCTTGAATTATCCTAAGGCAAGCGTGACTTCTTTATTGAGTCTATTGTATTCAGGGCTGAGGAAATAAAAGCATATTACATAATCTGTTGATTATGAAATGCGGACTTAAAATGAAGAAACTCAAGAAAGGAAATAAAACAAAGAGATCGGAATTATATAAATACTGAAACAACAGGACGTGCTTCAAAATTTCAAAGAACAAGTCAAGAGTTGAATAATAGAGAAAGGAACAATATAGAGGTGAAATGGACACTCTATAAGAAATAAATGACTATGGCAGCCAACAAAAATATAGGGAGAATAGATCAGACCAATAGGAAAGCATGGCTAAGACAAGACTAAAAACGATTGATGAAAGGTATAAATCTAAAAGTGCAAAAGATGATAATGGTAAATAGCAGTACAGACACTTAAATACTGAAATAGATAGGAAGTTCAAAGCAGCCAAAGAGGCTTGGCTACAAGAAAACTGCAGAGTGTGTTGAAGATTTCATGGTGATAGGGAAAATAGACACAGCTTACAGAAAATTAAAAGAAACATTTGGAGAGATGAAAAATATTAGCTAGAACAACTGGAGAGCAGATGGGAAGCCAATTATGGATAAAGAGGAAAGAGCAGAAAGATGGAAGGAATATCTAGAAGCGCTGTAATATACACTAGTCAGTGATAGTAGAAGAAGACGAGGTGGGTGATGAAGAATTGGGGGGAAAAGTCTTAAGGTCAGAGTTTGATAGGGCGATGGCAGATCAAAGGAATTGATAACATTCCAGCGGAGTTTACATATGAGACGCTGTTGTTTCAGTTTTTTATAATTCCTAATTTTTGTTATCCCTTTTTCGGTAAGTAAGAAACTGTAAACATTAAAGCAAATTTAAATGTTGAGCTCCTGAATCGTTTAAAAATGTCAGCTTTCATTTTTTCCCGTAATTTAATGTTAATGTATTAATAAGAGGGTAGTAAAATATTAATTAAAATGTTGGGCTTTAGGGGAGATTATAGGCCCGTAAACCTCCGACCCCTCAATTCATCAGATTTGTATTTTAGTAGAAGATTTTCCTTCGTCAGTAATAAATACGGAACTGGTGCACCACTGGTGACGTCACAATCTTGGCTTAGAATCAAAGAGTATCTTAAATAGATTGGAGAGGTGTGACGTGACGTCATCACATCCCCTCCCTTTGAAAATAATGGTACAGTCACATCTCAAGAGACAAGATGATACTTGAAATATTGGTGCGATGAAAGAAATGAGAGCATCGTGCATGGAAATTAAATCAAAATATTGCCAGAGTTGTTGCCAAGCTTGGGCTTGAATCCCGGATGTCATCAGGAGCGTATATCTGCGCAATGGCTCACTTTTATACTTGCCCCATGGTCATGACTCCCTGTTATAAGTATTATATAAGTTAATATTAAATTTTCATTCTAACCATGAACTTAGAATTATTTGATCATAAACATTTTGCCTAATACCTATTATAACGTCACAGGTTAAGGACACATCACGCTGCAGCGAGAACGCGACATGAGTTAGCTTTTGGTAATATTAAATAATGAAAACATTCTTTAGGCCAGTGATTTTGAAACATTTGCTATAGTATGATAATCTCTCATTGTTTCAGTACAAAAATGGACCCAATCAATCAACAATCATGCCAATTAGGTCTTTAGAAATTCTAGATGATGCAGCGATGATCGTGTTCGTGAATGGAATTAGGGATCATTTTAGAACAATATGAGATCCAAGGGTTCTATGGCTAGAGTTGCAGAAATAGTATGTTCCAATGGTTTTGTCAAATTATTCTTGGTTTAATGATTATTTAAATCAATTTAAAATACCGTCATTTGTAAATGAAAACCTTGTGCTCCCACAACTTGCGTTCATTCCGCGTTGGAACTTAATGTTTGGCAACTGTGAGACTAATTAAAACATAAATTTTAAATAGATTATTTAAAATTTGCTGTTTGAGGCGATAACTGCAGGCCAATATATATTTTGTTTTTATTTAATGTTATTGGAAAACACTTTCCATAAATTTGACTCTGGCACACTTCTCACATACACAGTTATTTTGGTAAGTTTGAACTTCCAACATAGGTCCACTCCACGGCGCAGCGACTTCCTGAACATACTGTATTATTAATTACTAATAATTGCATTTCTACAATTTTATATTATGAATGTAACCATGAATGCCCCAAATAGATATTCCTTGTTATTTTATTCCTTTAATAGTTCCTTTAGTATGGAATCCTACAGGATTTACTTTCTTAATACCAAAGGGAGCTGCAGAAAGTATATAAATAATAATTATAAATATAGTTTCTGAGCATTCACTTAAATATTTATTTATAAACAGATAGAATAGCCACTAAGTGATAATTGCACAGGCACACATTTGTGTAATTTATTACATTATTTTGCTTATAGTGTTAACTTCTTCCTGAGGAAATAATAATAATAATAATCATATTCCGTAGATCCTGTAAAGAAGCTGAGCTTCAAGGATGTGGAATGAGTCAGGGCTGTGTACATTTATTACATTATTTTATTATATAAAAGATAAATATACTTGTAACAAATTTTTCAAGCAAATAGAAAGGCGATTCCATCATTTTTTACTCATCTCCGATTATTTTATAAATTCCTTTACTGAATAGAAGGAGTGGCTAAGCAAAAATGAGGATAATTCAGCCTTAAATTTACCTTGGTTATCGGACAACTTTTTAATTCTATGCGGCAGTCTGTTGAAGATGGAAAATGCACCACACCTTTCTTTCTGTGCAATTGACAATGTTTTACATTTTTTGTACAGATTATTTTTGTTCCTTGTATTGAAGGGATGAATATCAGAATTATTCAAAAATAAGTGTCTCCTATTTGTAATGATGAATAAACGTATTGGCACGTCAAAGTGGAAATACCAAACTTTTTGAACAGAGTTCTGCAAGAAGTTCGTGAGTAAACCTGCCTGACTCATATTGCTCTAATAACACGTTTTTGACTAATAAAAATCTTATCTATGCCCCCAAAATATAATTCCATATGATAAAACAGAATGGAAATATGCAAAGTATACTAATTGTCTTGTTTTTAGATAACTGAAGGTGGAAGGACATTGACAGCATCACATGTAGCTTAGCTGAGTTTCTTAAGTAATTGATTAATCTGATCATCAGTCCAATTTAATTTATTATTTACTAAGAGACCAAAAATTTAACATTTCTGTTGTCATGTTTAAGTATTGTGTGAAATTGCATGAAATGGTTTTTATTCACACTAAATCATGTTAGCAGGTTAGTTAAATTATTGTTACTTGTTAATTGATTTAATTAACCTACTTTAGCAGAATCGGTTAGCTTTATATACTTTTGCAAGGGCGTGAGAGGTTGAGGGTTGAGGGTTGACGTAGATATTCCCTCCACTTGTCGTCTCTTGGATAATTTATAATCCATCGTCTCCTTAGAATTAATTCTTTTGGAAATTTGTGAAACCGAAATCCTTTTTGGGGGTAGAATTCCTACAGTTTACAGCTGCACAGGAAACCACGTCGCTGATGGAATTATCACACCAGAAAGGGGAAAAAAAACCTTCCGACGTTGTACACTTGTGTCAGCAGAACTAGATTCAAAATGGCGGACGGCCCTGGGTCTAGTGTTAGAGAGAGACTTCCTCTAGTGCGGGGGATTTAAGAGCCTACAGGAGGAGGGTTGATCCTGAAACAGGCAACTGCCCTTTAATAGCATAGCAAGGGATGAATTGAGGGGTCGGAGGTTTACGGGCCTATAATCTCCCCTAAAGCCCAACATTTTAATTAATATTTTACTACCCTCTTATTAATACATTAACATTAAATTACGGGAAAAAATGAAAGCTGACATTTTTAAACGATTCAGGAGCTCAACATTTAAATTTGCTTTAATGTTTACAGTTTCTTACTTACCGAAAAAGGGATAACAAAAATTAGGAATTATAAAAAACTGAAACAACAGCGTCTCATATGTAAACTCCGCTGGAATGTTATCAATTCCTTTGATCTGCCATCGCCCTATCAAACTCTGACCTTAAGACTTTTCCCCCCAATTCTTCATCACCCACCTCGTCTTCTTCTACTATCACTGACTAGTGTATATTACAGCGCTTCTAGATATTCCTTCCATCTTTCTGCTCTTTCCTCTTTATCCATAATTGGCTTCCCATCTGCTCTCCAGTTGTTCTAGCTAATATTTTTCATCTCTCCAAATGTTTCTTTTAATTTCCTGTAAGTTGTGTCTATTTTCCCTTTCACCATGAAATCTTCAACCACTCTGCAGTTTTCTTGTAGCCAAGCCTCTTTGGCTGCTTTGAACTTCCTATCTATTTCAGTATTTAAGTGTCTGTACTGCTATTTACCATTATCATCTTTTGCACTTTTAGATTTATACCTTTCATCAATCGTTTTTAGTCTTGTCTTAGCCATGCTTTCCTATTGGTCTGATCTATTCTCCCTATATTTTTGTTGGCTGCCATAGTCATTTATTTCTTATAGAGTGTCCATTTCACCTCTATATTGTTCCTTTCTCTATTATTCAACTCTTGACTTGTTCTTTGAAATTTTGAAGCACGTCCTGTTGTTTCAGTATTTATATAATTCCGATCTCTTTGTTTTATTTCCTTTCTTGAGTTTCTTCATTTTAAGTCCGCATTTCATAATCAACAGATTATGTAATATGCTTTTATTTCCTCAGCCCTGAATACAATAGACTCAATAAAGATAATTAGGATAATTCAAGATGAATAACTGGAACAAAACAATACAAAATATCAATAACAATAAAGATGAAATAAGGAGATTACCCCAAGGTGACGAAAAAGAACCTGACTCCTAACAACCGGTACACATGTGGAAAATCAAACCTTATTTGACTCTTTTCCCAAGACGGAAGCATTTGCCGACATGCTGCACCAGAGACCCCGACACTCGACAACCGCTGCCCACGAAATAATTGGACACAAACGAAAATTAAATACAACAAAAGAAGAGATAAAATGGCTAACCATAAAATTATTTCCAATGCACTAAAAATAGTTAGAAAATCATTCCCAAATATAAAGACAGTTGGAAAGAAAAAGTCAAAATATCTGACAGATATAGATACCGCAGGAGCACGATACTCTAAATACTGATACTTTTTAATTATTTGGTTTGTTATTCTGTCATAGCCTGGAACCTTTGAAGGACTGCGCTTAGCAATGAGTGGTTCTTTTGCGGGCCGTGGTTGTCGAGTGACGGGGTCGCTGGCATAGCACGACGGGAAATGCTTCCTTCTTGCCAAAAGAGTCAAATAAAATAAACCTTGTAATGTCAACTACATACGTGCAACCAACTCGAACATACGCAGAGGGAAGCGGAGTAAACGCAAACAAATCGAGTGCACAGCGGAAGCATCCCCAACGTCTAACGGTAATCTAGATGAAAATTTTGGCCCAGGGAATTAAATTCACCTGATTAATAACTGTGCATGGCTGATACGATGAAGTTCTTCTTACCATTCCAACAACTTTGAGCTTGTGCGTGTGTCTAATATTGTTATTTCCCATGTTTTCCCACCAGACAGAATCAAAAATTGCAGGCCAATAGCATATAAATCATTAAATATATATTCATTGGCTTTAATACATTACTTTTCCTGCCCCAAATAACTTCTCAACCAGGCATTCGTGGACAAGGAAAATAATAGAAAGATTTATATTATGCCATCTTTATTAATATTTTTTTATAACTTTAATTCTGTACATTCTGCATGCGTTTAGACACTGCAGCCTCTTCAACCACGGTAGACAATACCTGGACCGTAGACAACACCTGCAATACAAAAAAAAAGAGGTTTTTGAGTCGTTCACATGTAAAGAATTTACTATCTCGAAAGACTAATGTATTTTAGAAATAATTTGTTAATCACATAAAAACATTGAAAACTTGAAGTTCATTAATTATTGTATAATATGAATTGGATTGAAAATTAATTCATATATATATCCACATATGAGCCTCTTGCTGCTGTAAAGTTAAGACAATTTCTAAATGAAGAAAGTAGCTTTAACACTCTGTAATGGACATTTTTTCATTCTTACTTGCCATTCGATGCATTTTATAACTTTAAGGTAAGTCAATGACTATTTCCTGTCTAGAAAAATACTTAAACGTTCACACACGTCACCTTCTTTCTATCTCTCTGTCCTTTCCCTATTAATTGCTTTAATTAAAATGACAATGTCATATCCTGACTTATATATATATATATATATATATTATATAATATATATATATATATACTTTCTGTAAATCACACATCTCTCATATGCACTGTCCCATTTTCCTCACATGAGAATAAGATTTCACGTACCCCTGTAGTGTCCAGGTCCGCCGGCTTCACTGCTGTAGTATCCAGGGCCGGCGGCTTCACTGCTGTAGTATCCAGGGCCGGCGGCTCCATACCTACGTTCATGGTTGGCCATAGTCAAGACTGCCAAGGTAGCCAAGACGAGCAGCGACATCATCAAAGCAGCGTACATTTTAATGGCCCTGTGAAATAAAACATGAAATGACAGATATAATGTAAACCATGCGTAAGAATGAACAATAATATAACAGAGAAAATTGTACACAATACTTTTAATTCATTATGATAATGTTTAGGGTGGCTTTTAGAAAAAAAACTTCAACAGCAGAGTAATTCATGATAAGTACATAGAGGCTACTTTAGTCTCCATAAAAGTGAAAGGTAGAGCTTACAGACTGACTGTTAGCGTTTCATACAGTTTCTTATTTCACATTCAAAAAGTTAGCATAACAAAATAAATTTAAGTATTTGAGAACAGACTTATTTAAATAATTTTAGAATCTTCTTGTAGCGCACCTGGTACTCACCTGTATGCAAAAGCAAGGAGAGAGACTGGCTTCCTCAAGAAATGGAGAGGTATTTATACCACCTTGGCTTGTCTGCATTCCTCTTGTGTACATAAAACTTTTAATTGAAAAAACCGAATAATGGTCAATTAACTTCAGAAAATTTATAGCCACTCAATTGTCATTCAACATTATTTAATGTATTGCATAAAGGACTATTATGAGGCAATAAAATGATTAAAAACATTAATAAAATAGTAATGAGTTTTTTGTTGGTCCATACAAGTTTAATTGCAAAAAATATAGGGACCAACAAATACTTGGATAATATACAGAATTAAAGTAATAAGAACTTCTAATAAAAGAGACAAGCAATAAATTGTTTAATGTATTAAAGCCAATAAAGATATATTTAAATGTTTCATATGTTATTGATGTAACGTTGCTGTACAAAGGATTCTTTTCTCTCATGTGGAAACATGGGAAATAACAATATTAGACACATAGAAACTCAAAATCAAAGTTCTTGAAATGGAATTATTAAGAACAATTTCCTTGCATATACTAAGCACAGCTATGAATGAATCAGGCGGACCAAAATCCTTACATCCTAAAATTGAATTAAAATTAGACAATGAGAACTTTGGTCACCCAGGGAATATGATATTCCAACATTTTTGGTACAATTGATGCACCTTAAGCTTCTTTTTAGGTGATTACCTTTCAGAACAAAAATGCAGTTAAGATGTCATTATAATTGATCCTCTGTAAAACAATTAAATGGTAAATAATCTCTCTCTACCTTATGTGGTGATCCATGACCCTTACAGTCGGGTAAAGCAAAAATAATTTAGTTTTGTTATTTACGTATAGAGGACGGAAGACGACAATGGCTTGGTGGGGCCGAGTGGGCGGGAAAACGTCAACATTATTGATGGCCTGGACGAGATTTGAGAACAGTGGGTGCAGGGAGGCTGGAGTGAGCAGTTGGTGCAGGGAGGCTGGAGGCAGCGGTTGGTTGCAGAGAGGCAGCAGTGGCAGAACAAGGCGACATGTATAAAACTTAGTTTCTGCACATCTAAGAGAGGAGATTCATTTGGTGGGAGTACAGAAAATAATGAGACAACATTTGATGGTGAAGGAGAGGCGCTAGAGAATCTTAATATGAAGAAGACGTGACCCAGGAAAGGAACAACCGGCATACGAGCAAGAACGAAGAACGACGTCATCAGGCGTTGACATCTGGTAACGGCATTCACTCGGTTTTTCCACGCAAACCATTCTCGTCAGAATCGCGATTTTAATTTTGAACTATATCGTTCGTCACCCGCGTTTCCCTGGAGCAGCAATTTAAGAAGCTGCGTAGAGTATTAGTTTTGCTTTTTACCGACTGAGCTAATAATTTAAATTGATATCGTAAAATTACATGTTTTATATTATAACTTAATTTGAGTTATATTTCTATTAATAATAAATTCATTATTATTGTTATTGTATGTTTGATTACAACAATATTTTTGATGGTGTAAACAACGAACACCACAAAATGGCGCCCAACTTGTTGGCTCGAGTTGAATTAAAAAAAAAAGCAAATAACTCAAATTAAATTGTAATTTTGACGAGATTGGTTATAATTAAAAGTTTGAAATACTCTCTAGTGTGCATGTTTATATTTATAATTGTGTGTGTGATTGTGACCCCAAGAATGTACATAAATTTCTTTTGTTTTCCGTTTCATACTACATGTTGTTAAGGTCGGGGCGAAAAATGGAGCCAAGTAATGTTAATAATGTCCAGATGCAAGGTATTATTGAGGAAGGTGACGCAAATGACGTAGGCAAAGTGCAAGGTGATATGATGACGAGATTTGAGGCATTATTATTAGACATGGAAGCAAGATTGATGGCAAATTTGTCACGAGTCTGTACAAATAATTCATCTAAATTGGAGGCAAAATTAGACACACTATCTAAAAGGGTGAACGAAATTAATACTCAATTCAATGCGTGTAAGGGAGAAATCAATAAAAATATTGTATTAATGTGTGACAATGTACGTAAGGAAAACGGATTTATTGAAAGAACTGACATTGAGGATCAGGAATGTGAGGAGAAAAATAATTGGGGAGTTTTGAGAAACGTAGAGAATGGAAAAGAAATAATGGTTGAATTATGTGCTGACAATGTACGGAAAGAAAACGGATTTATTGAAGGAACTGACATTGAGGATCAGGAATGTGAGGAGAAAAATAATTGGGGAGTTTTGAGAAACGTAGAGAATGGAAAAGAAATAATGGTTGAATTATGTGCTGACAATGTACGGAAAGAAAACGGATTTATTGAAGGAACTGACATTGAGGATCAGGAATGTGAGGAGAAAAGAAATTGGGGAGTTTTGAGAAACGTAGAGGATGGTAAAGAAATAATGGTAGAATTATGTACTGACAATGTACGGAAGGAAAACGGATTTATTCAAAGAATGGACATTGAGAATCAAGAATGTGATGCGAACATTGAGTACAGTAATGAAAAAGTAAATGAGAACATAAAAGGGCGGTCTTTAAATGAGATCCGAATGTTTTCAGGTGCTCGAAGTATGAAAACAAAAGAGGAATTCACGGTATTTTCCTTGAAAGTAGAAAATGATTTTAAAAGTTACCAATTGGTAAATTGTTATTACGGCGAAAGAGGAAAGAACCTCGATCGAGAAACAGTTCCTTGTTTGTGTTAAATGAGCAAACTCAAGAGCGAGCAGGTATAAACAAACGGCACACGCCTACAACAGGAGTGTACATTTTCAGTAAATCACAAAAACTCACGGAAGATCAAATAAATTTAAGTAAATTCATTTATAAACTGTTTGGATAGAGACTTATAAAAAAAAAAGGTGTAAACAAAATGGCATAAAAATGTATTAATTGAGATGTGTTAAAAAATTATTTTGTGATTATTAATTTGACCAATTATTATGATATATATAATAACTGTAGGCAGTATTATTATTATTCAAATAGTGTATGTAAAATATAGATTTATAATTCCCATAGCTTTTATCAGCCCCCAGGATGAAAGTTGAATGAATGAGGGAGAGTATATTGTTTTACGAAAATGGAACCAGAAATGCCGTTGCGTTATACGAACTGAAAAAAAAAAGTGAACAAATTGTGAAGTGATTGTGATTTAGGACCGGTGATATCTCAAATAAGAGGACTTTTTAAACAAAATAATTTTTTTTTCCAAAACAGGGGGAATATGTGGTGATCCATGACCCTTACAGTCGGGTAAAGCAAAAATAATTTAGTTTTGTTATTTACGTATACAGGACGGAAGACGACAATGGCTTGGTGGGGCCGAGTGGGCGGGAAAACGTCAACATTATTGATGGCCTGGACGAGATTTGGGAACAGTGGGTGCAGGGAGGCTGGAGAGGCAGAAAAAGGCGACATGTATAAAACTTAGTTTCTGCACATTTAAGAGAGGAGATTCATTTGGTGGGAGTACAGAAAATAAAAAGACAACATTTGATGGTGAAGGAGAGGCGCTAGAGAATCTTAATGTGAAGAAGACGTGACCCAGAAAAGGAACAACCGGCATACGAACAAGAACGAAGAACGACGTCATCAGGCGTTGACATCTGGTAACGGCATTCACTCGGTTTTTCCACCAAACCATTCTCGTCAGAATCGCGATTTTAATTTTGAACTATATCGTTCGTCACCCGCGTTTCCCTGGAGCAGCAATTTAAGAAGCTGTGTAGAGTATTAGTTTTGCTTTTTACCGACTGAGCTAATAATTTAAATTGATATCGTAAAATTACATGTTTTATATTATAACTTAATTTGAGTTGTATTTCTATTAATAATAAATTCATTATTATTGTTATTGTATGTTTGATTACAACAATATATTTTTGATGGTGTAAACAACGAACACCACACTTATATAGAAAAATTTGATTCACGTAATAGAATTTTTTTAACTTCTTTGGAATTTCAAGTCAAATGAGAAAATCTGCAAAGGAAACTTTGTCACAAGGAAGAAGCTATACATACAAAAAAATTGCAATTGATCGAGATGGATTAAGCTGCAACCAAAATCCAGTTACTTTATTAGTTGTGTTAAAATAACTAATTTATTACTCAACCTTTCGAGAGACAACAATTATGTATATATTTGTATATATATATATATACCGTGGTATGCTGAAGGTCTTCGACCCCTGTACATGCAACACCTCTCAATTTTCCCAAGGTCACCTCCACCTGGCTCTCACTCATTTCCCCCAGCAGGATATCCTCCTGAGTGAGAGCCAGGTGGAGGTTGACTTCCTCCTTCCCCTGGTTTTCCTCTTTCCCTCCCCCTCCCGCCCTTGGTCCATGGCCAAGGTAACTAACTTAAGACTCCTCCTGCAGGCTGAGACGACCTTGGGGCAGTTTGAGAGGTGTTGCATGTACGGGGGTCGAAGACCTTCAGCATACCAGGGTAAGAGTTGTTTGCTGATCCCATTGGACCAGTCGGCCAGCTGCCTCTCTATACTGAACAAGGCACGGAGGAGGCGGGTTTGTTGCCTTGTTCCCACAGGAATCCAGTCATCAGAAGGGCGCACGCAGGAGTAGCAGATACCACTTGTTGCCCCCGGCCTACCTGATGCAGGTTTTCTAGGGGTTTTTCCCCCCTGCATCACATTTAGGTGAAACACCACTAGGGTAGGATCCTTACACTACTGCCTGGGGGGCCCTAGTCAACCCTTCCTTGGCTACCTTCCACATCCCCCCCTTTTCAAGTCCCTTCCTATGCTATTAAAGGGGAGTTGCCTGATTCTTCAGGATCACCTTCATGTAGCTTCATGTTACCCAAAAAGAAAAGGGCAAACATGTCACGTTGTCGCTTGTTGAGTTAACAGGATGGCCTCATCAGGTTGGTTCGTTTATGGCGGCAATTAGTACAAAGCTGCTGACGAGCTCGACTGTACAACAATTACAGTAGTTTTAGGTATTCCCTAAAATTACTGTAGTTGAAATAAAAATTTGATCGGCTGGTTCTCCGCCACCTACCGCCATTAGCGCCCCAAATGCCTTTTCTTTTTATCAAGGGCTTTATATCGCGAGGACACTAAAAAGAAAAAACACGGTAATGGAGGCAGAATCGGATGTCGATCAAAGTAAAAGGTCAGGCTATTACTGAGGCGTACTAAACGCTCGGGTAACGCTGTGAAATGACCAGCTAAACCTTGTGCACGCCGTCGCCAAGCAAAAGGCATTATAATAATACAGATCAAGGCCACAAGAAAAATGTCTCATAAAACATGTAACAGCGGCGGCCATATTGGGGCTATATTGGCCGTTCCATTGTATTCGGTCCTAAGCCTGGTCTGATGCGCAACCCTCCTTTGCTAAACTATATTGCACAAGCCTTTTCATTCCCTTATAACTAGCGCAGCCCACATCCTCCGTAATCTGCTTAGCGTATTCCATCCTTTTGCATCCCTCTTCTGCTCTTACCCCCCCCACACACACACACTTCCCTCTAGTGTTAATTTTACAAGACCCTCATGTCTCAAAACGTGGCCTATTAATCTACCCCTTCTCTTAGTCAATGTCCTCCATATTGTTCGCTTTTTCCCCTAATCTGTTTAGAACTTCCTCGTTAGTGATTCTATCCACAACATCATCTCATTCTCCTACAGCACCACATTTCAAAGGCTTCTATTCTTTTCTTTACAACCAACTCCTACCGTCCACGTTTCGCACCCATATATAACTGTGGTATTTTAACAGACTTCTAAGGGCGGTTCCTGTAGACAAATTAGGCTATTTAGATTCCCAAGGGACCAAGTGGGTCCAGAATGTTCTTGTGGTATTCACGGTCCTAAGACTGGACTGATGCAACATGCCTTGCGCAAGCCTTTTCATTACCTTATAACTAGCACAACCTACATCTTCCCTAACCTGCTTAGCGTATAACATCCCATTCCTCCCTCTTCTGTTCTTGCTCCACACACTTCCCTGTAAAGCTAATTTACAAGACCCTCGTGTCTAAAAATCTATTCCTTCTCTTTGTCAACGTCCTCCATGTTGTTCGCTTTTCACCCTATTCTATTTAGAACTTCCACGTTTGTGTTTCTATCCACCTCGTCATCTCATTCTCCTATAGCCACCACATCTTCAAAAGCTTCTATTCTTTTCCTTTCCCCAACTCCTATCATCCACGTTTCGCACCCATATAATGCCACACTCCTTACTAAAATATTTAGCAATGATTTCCTAATATTCACACTTATATTACCCTTAAGTAAATTCCTCTTCCTTGCTATCCTACTCTAGTAGCAGAATTCCTTAACTTCCATCAAAATATCCCTTCCCCAATCTAACAGCCTTTGTTATTCCACTGTTTCCCATACTACACTCCATTACCTTGGTCTTCCCTCTATTATTAATCGTCGTATTGAACTCTTCCTCCAGGACTATGTTCATGCCATTTATTATATTTTCCAAGTCTTCTTCTGAATCCTCCTAATACTACAATGTCATCGGCAAACTGCAGGGGTTTTTAAATTTCTTCTCCTTGCAGTATGATTCCTTTTCCATATTCCATTTTCACTTCCTTCATTTGCCCATTCTGTACGTATAAGTCAAAGGGTAGGGATATCCTTGTCTTTTGCCTTCCTTGATTTCTGCTTCATTTTCTTGCCCTCGAATTCTATTTACTGGTTGTTGAGGGTGATGTTCAGTAGAAAGCCTGACTGGGTCGGTGTGGGTGGACAAGCCAAAGTTTAACTAGTGGGCGACTATAGTGGTCTGGGCCGGCTGACATTTCAGGTGCCTGATGGCCAGCCCGTGGGTGAATAACATCATTCGACAAGAACTAAATGGGGTAGCCTGGATTGACCGAGGCCCTTCTATCTTGTTGCATGCTGTATTTCAAGGAATGGAAAAAAAAACACAATGCATCTTCAGTATCAAATTACTTTTTCATTTTCTGATTTTAATGCAATTTTACAAAGTATGGACTTGGGGTAAATTTAAGTGAAAATTTAGGTCCACGTGGTTCATAAGTGTGCATAGCTTATACAACGAAATTGTTCTTAATAATCCCATTTCAAAAACTCTTTGAGTTTCTGTGTGTTCGATGTAGACAACTCCGTTAATAAGATTAAAACTATTTGGAAATTAATTAAAAAAGAAACAAATGAAGAAAATAAAGAACTGACACAGCCACAGTTAGGTAAGTTCAAAACAGATGAATGTACAAATAAATTTAATGATCACTTTTTAACCATTGCAAAGAAAATCGGGATGAATACAAATAAATCAATGGAAAATGCCTTACAACTTTTGAAAGAAAACTATCCAGTCCAGGAAAGTAATTTGAACTTTTCTTTGACAACTCCAACCGAAATTAAAAAAATAATAAACACTCTAAAAAATAAACATTCATCAGGGCATGATGGCATAATACTCAAACAAATAACAGGTAGCATTAGTTACATTTGTAATCATTCACTTCTTTCTGGAGTCTTCCCGGATAAGCTCAAATGTGCTTTAGTCACTCCACTGTACAAACAGGGGAATAAAGAAGATATATCAAATTATCGCCCCATATCACTGTTGCCAGTATTATCAAAAATTTTTGAAAGAGTAGTATAAAACATCTGAACAAACATAATTTACTCACCGATTCACAGTTTGGGTTTAGAAAAGGATATTCAACTGAGAAAGCGATCTTTACTCTTTTAGACGACATAATAGAAGAATTAAATAAAAAAAATCGCCCATTAGGTATATTCTGTGACTTAAGTAAAGCTTTTGATTGTGTAGACCACCATAGCATATTGCTAGAAAAACTGAGGTACTATGGAATAACAGGAACTTCATTTTCTTGGTTTAATTCATACTTACAAAATAGAATGCAAAGAGTAGTATTAAAAGACTCGTGCACAGGTGAAATACATAAATCAGATTGGGGAATTATTAAAACTGCGGTGGTGTCCCACAGGGATCAGTATTAGGGCCATTATTATTCCTTATATATATAAATGATTTTCTTAATACCATAGATTCAAGTTCTAAAGCTATCCTCTTTGCAGGTGAATGATACTAGTGTAATAGTAAAAAGTAACAAAGACACACTAGAAGAGGCAAGCAACAATAATTTAACTAACCTGCTAACATGGTTTAATGCGAACGGACTAACAAATAACTGTGACAAAACACATTTCATGAAATTTCACACACTCAACACAACTTTACAATCTATAATAACACTTAAATACGACAGCAAAAATGTAAATGAAACTTCCTCTGTTAAATTCTTAGGTCTCTTAGTAAATAATAAATTAAATTGGACTGATCAGATTAATCAATTACTTAAGAAACTCAGCTTAGCTACATGTGATGCTGTCAGAGCAATGTCCATCCACCTTCAGTGATTTAAAAACAAGAAAATTAGTATACTTCGCATATTTTCATTCTATTTTATCATATGGTATTATATTTTGGGGCAACTCAGTAGGCATAGATAAGATTTTTATTAGTCAAAAACGTGTTATTAGAGCAATATGTCAGGTTTCCTCACGAACTTCTTGCAGAAATCTGTTCAAAAAGTTAGGTATTTTCACTTTGACGTGCCAATACATTTATTCATTGATGTTATTTTTAATCACAAATAGGCACTTATTTTTGAATAATTCTGATATTCATCCCTTCAATACAAGGAACAAAAATAATCTGTATAAAAAATGTAAAACATTGTCAATTGCACAGAAAGGTGTGCATTATTCAGGGATAATCCATCATCAACACGTGACTGCACACAGCACAGAATTAAACAGTTGTCCAATGATAATCAAGGTAAATTTAACACTGAATTACGCTCATTTTTGCTTAGCCACTCCTCCTTCTATTCAATAAAGGAATTTATAGAAGAATCGGAGAAGAGTAATTTATTATAGTTTATAATACAAAACTTTGTTATAAGTATATTTTCTTTTATACAATAAAATAATGTAATAAATGTACACAGCCCTGACCCATTCCACATCCTTGAAGCTTAGCTTCTTTACAGGATCTACGGAATATGATTATTATTATTATTATGTTATTTCCACACCAGAGAGAAGTATTCTGTTTCCAAAGAATGGTAGACCAAATAACATACAATATTTCTTTAATGACCTTAATACATCATTTCTCTGACAAATTCAATTTTTTTTAAACCCAAGTAGGTAAGTAAATAAATGAAAATATTTACTGTAAGGCAATTTTATTAAAATTTCTTACAACTTTAATTCTTTACATTCTCCAAGTTTTTTGGCCTGTACATTAATTTTTGCCCGTGAAGATAACGCCGTGGAAGAGTTCTGGAATAAAAAAGTTTGTTGAGTTTGTTCATATGTAAAGAACTACTATCTTCAAAAGGACAATGTAATTTAGCAAGAGTTTAATTAGTTAGCATGGAAAAGCTTATTTTAAAATGTGAAATTAAATAATTCAGTAACTATAGTATAAAATATTTACTGGGTCACAGTTTATTCTTCCATTTGTATCTGAGTGTCTATGCTTTGAGTTTAACTGTGTGTAAATTACTGTGTTGGCTAATAATGATAACAGATTCTCCCAAAATTTGGAGTAGAAAAATTTATCCAGGGTTAGATACACGTGTGACCGTCTCCCTCCCTCCCTCCCGCAACTGTGTTGAGACATTTTCTCATTGGAGAAAGTAGCTTTAACACTATTCATTCCTTATACTGCCATTCAAATCTTTTTACACATTTTATGTAATTCAGTGGTTATTTCCTGTCTATAAAAATATTTACACACACACACACAAATTTATGTATGTATACAAGTTATTTTATCGATTTAAATATTAGAAATGTAAATTACTATATTAATTGTTTAAATTAAATATTCTGAAATTATTAGGGTATTCATAAATAAAAATATCTTAATGTTGAATTTAAAATGTAGGCTTTTATTTTTACAAATAATGCGTTTTATTAAATCCAATGTAATAAATTTATTTTATAATATTACATATATAAAATAAATATTTAAATATAACATAAATATTTAAATATAACATAAATATTAAAATATAAAATAAATATTTAAATATAAAATAAATTCTAATTTGTAATATATAATATAAATATATATATTTATTTTATAATATAACATGTATAAAATAAATATTAGAGAATGTATGCTTTCCCGGTGGATAGACTGAACAAGAAGTTCTCGGGATTTCACCCGGGTTATGTCAATCATTAGATACGACGTTTCGAAGGCTATCTCCGCCATCGTTTTCAGGTACCTGAAGTGAACAAGAAGTTCTCAGGATTTCACCCGGGTTATGTCAAAAATCTCGAGAACTTCTTGTTCACTATGAAATAAATATTTAAATATAAAATAAATTCTAATATATATATAAATGAACAGGATAGTTATTAAGAATATAAATGGGACAGAAAGGTAGGAAATCATATGTTAAGCATCGAAAGTAACAGAAGAAGAAAGAAAGACTAAAAATATTTGTCACCGCCAGGACTTGAACCCTTAATGTCACAGAACCCTCGCTATAGTCACAAGATCCCTTCCATTTTGGAGGTGGCAATTTATGATGGAGGAATTTTTGAGATGGTAGGGCAGACGTTGCCGCTGTATGCATCACAGCCTTGGGAAACAAACCTGAAGGTTGTGCTCTGTATGTGTAAATGACGATGTGGCATAGGTTATTATGGTGTCCTGAATTTGCCCCATTGTATCCAGCTAGAGCAAAGGCGTTGAGTCCAGGAAAGTAGATTGTGTAATAAATATCGATACGGAAGGGCGAAGCAAATTTTCGTAAGGACAAAACTGCGTGAGGAAAATCAGAAACTTGACGGACTGGAAGGAAGGAAGTGCTGACAGGACACTGGCCACGGGGGGGATGTTTGTGTTACAAGAGACAACATCTACGGTTACAAGTGGTTTTGGTAGTTCTTGGAGGTGATCTTGGTGTTGTGAATGAAGGAACTGAATATCTGTCTGAAAAAGTCATCCGCATTACGTAAACTTTACATAAAGTACATGCCACTAACTTCTTGAGCCGGTCTCGGTCCCGCTGAGATCTCGGGCCACGGTCGAGACGGCCAAGGAAGACAAGACGGCCAAGACAAGGAGCAGCATCATCATCAGCGCAGCGTACATTTTCCTAGGACTGTGAACTAAAACCTGGAAGGATGAATATAATTTAAGTGTGCATTGCTCTACTATACGAAGTGGAAGGTATACGGTAAATATACCCTGGATGTCTTTAAATAAAATGGGATATGGCTTGATGGATTTTTGAAAAAAAAATTGTAAAGGATTAAATAGTTTTTAGAAGCAGACTAATAATTCATCAGGCTACATTTTTAGTATCAATAAAAATTAATGAAGAAAATGCTGCAATACCGTTTCAAAATACGGACACAAAAAATGTAAAAAGATGAAAATAATTAAAGTAATTTCGATATTCAACATAATTTATAAATCATTTGGATGTATTTAAATAATTATTAAAAATGGAGCAATATTGATAAATAAAGTCATTCTGGGAATCTAAGTATTTATTGATAAAGGATTTATGTTATATAAAGTTCAATTTTTTTAAAAAAAGTGTCTAGTTCCCCTTCACCTGAATTCAAAAACTGCTAGACAGACAGACAGACAGACAGACTGCCTTGAGTAAAGGTGAGGTTTTTAAACCAGCCTCTGGCTATTATGTGCAATGTTATTGTGTCAATAAAAAAATTATGAATTGATAAAACCTAATAAATGTCATCACATGTATGGCTGCCACATACAACTTGTCATTATAGTAGTTATTACAGTATCTGCAAATAAATCATATTTTATGTTCTGTTAGAAGGTCTTTAAGGAAACCAGTGTTACCAACAAACATCT
This sequence comes from Eucriotettix oculatus, assembly GCA_034510155.1. Taxonomy (NCBI): domain Eukaryota; kingdom Metazoa; phylum Arthropoda; class Insecta; order Orthoptera; family Tetrigidae; genus Eucriotettix; species Eucriotettix oculatus. The sequence continues at coordinate 5,862,524 of CM067376.1, read as the reverse complement.
TAACAGTCTGTAAGCTCTGTCTTATTATGTCAAGGTCCCTGGACCTTTTTTCAAAAGCCTCCCTGACCATATCACAATCAATTAAAGCCTAAGCCCTTCATGCTAACCTATCTTGCGCAAGCCTTTTCATGTTCTATATCTAGCGCATGCCACATCCTGCCTAACTTTCTTAGTTTATTCCATCCTCCGTCTCCCTATTCTGTTCTTACCCCGCACACTAATGTTTATTTTACAACTCATGCCTTAAAACACGGCCTCCATGTTGTTCACTCTTCCCGTATTCTGCTTATAACTTCCTGGCCACCGATTCCATCCATCCATCTCAATCTATATAGTACCATGTTTCAAAGGCTTCTATTATTTTTTTCCCATCTGAAACTCCCACGGATGAGTATAAGGACCAAAATATAGACATCACAACATAAAATAGAATATAAATTATAGCAATAGTAAGATTATTCAAGTAATTATATTAAACAAATTACATAACTCTGCTAATACAAATACAGTCATAAATAATTAGAGTATAAAATTAGTAAAAAAATTTGAGCCTACAACTACTCGACCAACACGTCATGGAGGAGATTCGGAAACACGTGGGTCGTAACCGGAAAACCGCAGATGTTTCACAAACAAAATGTATAAATGTTGAAAGGATGAGGAGACAAAGAAATTAAGAATTCTCTCCTTCAGTCTCTCAACCACGAAAATAATATAATAATAAAACTAGTGTAACAGATGATGGATGATCTTACACATGCTAAAACAAATTTAAATATACGCATATAATTTATTATTGTATTCATACATATTTATATCTATGTAAAAAAAATGTACCAACAAAAGAAAAATATTGTTAAACAGACCTGTTATTGAATCTAGAAAACAGGTCAAGTAAAATTATTATCAATAAAAAAAAAATGTCCATGTTTCGTACCCCTATATAACGCCACACTATAAACGAATATTTTTAACAATGATTTCGAAATATTCACAGTTATATTAGCTGTAAATAATTTCCTCTTTTTTGCAAAAGACTTCCTTGCTATCCTAATCTAGTTATTACGCTCCCTAAGTAGCAGAATTCCTTAACTTGCATCAGAATATCCCTTCCTGATCTGACATCCTTTGTTATTGCACTGTTTCCCATACTATACTCCATTACCTCTATTAATCCTCATATTGAACTCTTCCTCCGGGACCACGTCCATGCCATTTATTATGGTTCCCAAGTCTTCTTCTGACTCCCCTAATACTACAGTCATCGGCAAAGAGTATGGTTTTTATTTCTTCTCCTTGCAGTATGATTCCTTTTTCATATTGCATTTTAACTTTCTTCATCACCTATTCTATATATAAGTTAAACAACATGGGTGACAGGCTGCTGCTTCCTTGTCTTACTCCTTTCTTGATTAGGGCTTTCTTCTCTTGATCTTCAATTCTAATTACTGCTGCCTGTTTTCTGTAGAGGTTATGTATAAAGCCTCCTTTCTTGATATTTTATTCCAGTTCTCTTGAAAATCCTTAATAGTGTATTGCAGTTCGCAAGATCAAAGGCTTTTTCTAAATCTACAAATGTCATGACCGTAGGCCTGTTTTTTCTTATCCTGTCTTCTGTAATTAGACACCTTTTTTTGGGGGTTAACAGGCTACATGAGGGTGATCCTGAAACAAACTTCTCCCCTTTAATGGCATATGAAGGGCTTTGGAAAGGGAAGAAGTGGAAGGTAGCCAATGGCTGACTAAGACCCCTGGGATACAGTTTAAGGATCCTACCTTGTGAGAGATGCAGGGAAACCATAGAAAACCTGCATCAGGTGGATTGGCCTATTGGCCATTATTCTCACGCCCTTCCAAATGACAGTGAAACGAGTTTTCTGTGAGGGTCGCAGCATTCCCTTCTCTGCGGTCTGCACCAGTTGCAGGAGGCAGCTGGCCGACTGGTCCAATGGGATCAGCGGACAGCTCTTACCATATATCCAAGGTTTTCAACCCAAGTACATACACCTCCTAAAATAGGCGAAGGTGCCTCGGCATGTGAGATACTTGAAGAAACAGAGTGAGTATGCGGCATTTCCAATGGTGAGCCCCGCAGCTAATCCGGGGAGAAAAAAAACCTGCTAGAGAAAACTCCCCAAGCTATCTCCTTCTGACTTATTTACATAATTTTAGAAGCTTATCGTATTGCATCTGGAACTCACCTGAGTGCAGAAGCAAGAGGAGAGACTGGCTTCGTTCAGAAATTGTGAGCTTTTTATGCCAGATTGTTATCTGCTTTCCTGCTGTGTACATAAAACAAACTTAAAATTGAGAAAAACTAATAACCGCGAACAATAGATTGAAATGTACTTGAAACTCCACATAGTCTATTAAAATGTCACAATTGACTTAATTTATTTCTACATTATTTCAGAAATTGGATGTACTATTTAATGTTGTATGTGTTTTGATGAAATGTGGAGTAACATAATAAGTGTAAAATCTGCATCGTCATAAATATTTTTATTTCTGATAAAACGTGTACGTTAATTTGTGAAAATAGTTTGCACTTTTACCAATGCTGATGTCGTATTAGGCAGTAGGGTTTGACAAACGTTAGTTCCTCTCAAGTAGACTGGTAATTTATTGTGTCATAAGCAGACCCGCCACTTGAGCAAAACTCACGATGCCGCCCCTTTCCTTATACAAACATATTTTAATTTTATGGAACTGTATAAAAAAGAAACTTCTGTTATAGTCTAGCAGTCTATTGGTATTACTATGTTTTTAACACAGAATTTCCCAAAAACAATTATTTAAATTTACTTCCCTAATTACTTAAAATAAATGGATGCAATCTAATTAATGAGGTATACCTAAGAATAGTAAGAGCTGGAAAATTTCTTAGATTAGTAATTATTTATTTATTTACTTTAAGGGTTAAAATAAAAGTTATTCATATCTAAAAAAAATTAACCTTTCATCTTTTATATTTGCAAAAGCTTTTATTATTTGTCTAGCATTCAAGTTATCTAATATGTGATTCAATCAAAAAATGAATAAGTCAAACAAACCTCCCCACATAATATTTTCTCTTCTAAAATCAAACCTGGAAAATATAATCTTTAGAGTTAAATATCAAGAAGCAATTTTTAAATTTCAGGTGTTCCACAGGGAAGCATCCTGCGTCAAACTTTGTACTACTGCAGATTTACCATAAACTGCTCAAACAGTTCTTTCTACTTATGCTGATGAAAGAACAATATCCCATAAGGATTCCCTAGTTGCTTCCAGAAATCTACAAATACATTGGAAATTGGCTACTGTGTTGGAGAATTAAATTAAATGAGGAAAAATCACCTCAAATTACATTTGCTCTGAAACATGGAAACTGTCCAGGAATATAATTAAAGGGAAATCCCATACCACTTGAAGAAAGAATTAAATATTTTACGAGTATACCTGGACAGAAGATTAACTTGGCGCCAACACATACTCAACAAAAGGAAACAACTTGGCCAAAAATTTACCCAAATGTACTGCTGCTGGGCAGAAAATCTCCTTTATCTATCAAAAATAAGCTCCTGGTATATAAAACTGTCATAAACCCCAACTGGACACGTGGAAGGCCTCTGAGGTGATCCACAAGTTCATCTATTCTGCTTCATTGGCAACATAGATCCTTGGACAACTGCTGGACTCTCATACTCAATGACACATTCTGGATTCTTTGCATGGTCAGGATATCAATTCTCATTCTGACTTAACCCCAGTTTTCATAACCACGATGAGAACAAACATCCCTGCCCGTGCTGGGATTTGAACCTGAGGATCTCTGTCCTGTGACACCACAGCATGTCAGGTCATATCACATACGTAATCAGTTTGGCAACTCACCATAATGACAGCAGCAGATCGAGAGAAATACCTTTTGGGAAGAGGTGGAACGTTTTCATAAAATTTATATTTCATTAGTGTAATAGTCAATTCAGTTCTAAATAATTTCAGTCTATTTCAGTTACTGACTGTTACTTTGTAATAGATAATAATGTATTTTTGATAAATATTTGTTTTAACGACAATTAGTATTCTTGTATAAATTCTTATCGAGTTTCCAACCGGGTCAAAGATTTTAACAGTGACGTTTCGATGGCTTGCTCTGCCATCATCTTCAGACTGAAGTGTCAAATTCGGTGAGTGTAGGCATTTATATAGTCTGAGGCAAGTCTGTGCAAGCACAAACCGCCTGTGATTGGCTAGATGTGGACGCGGGAGCGAAGGCGTCTCCCATTGGTCCACTTGCTTAGTCATGCTCTAGTCCCCCGTGGCTGCGGTCACGTGGCCCGTCTCCGTGACTCAGCCCCCGCGGCGTTCCTCCGGTGAAACAATGGGTTCCAAGCCAGGCTCAATTGGAATCCAGAATCTCTATTCAGTAAATTCTCACTGGACCTGATGTTTATTGCCTCCAAAATAACGCTATCCCAATAGCAATTAGCTCGGTCCAGAATACGCGTCTTATCAAAAGCTATTTTATGGCCCGTGAACAAACAAGGCAATGTTCGGCAATAGCTCACTTATTGGGTTGTTTTAATCGTAGATGTCTATTATGCTCTTTTATTCTTTCATCTACGGTTCTGATTGTTTGTCCTATGTATTTACTGCCACAGTCGCAAGGTATTTCATAAATACCAGGGGTCTTTAGGCCTACGTCGTCTTTTACATTCCTGAGCATGTCTTTGATTTTACGTTGTGTTAGAAAAACCGTTTTTATATCATGCTTGGCACAGTATGCATGCGACTAACTATGGTTGTGCATTTTCCGGCATATGGAATATACGCTCTTTTTCCGGTCGACTCCTCTTTTTTCTTCTTCCTGGTTCCGTGTATTGCCCGTGAAATTTCACCAACGGTGTAACCGTTTCTTGATAAGGAACTTCGAAGGTGATCCATTTCGGCTGCCAAGTGGTCCTTATCGGATATCATTCTCGCTCTATGTGTAAGAGTGGAAAGCACAGCCTTTTGAGAGCCGGGAGGTGGTGGAAACTGTTAGCGTGTAGGTAAAGGTCCGTATGAGTTACGGTCATGCTGTGTCCCAGGCGTCCATCCGGTCTTCTGTGTATCAGGATGTCGAGAAAAGGTACTTTAATTAGTATTCTTCTTTGGCTCTACAGCCCATCGAGGGCCTGGGCCTACCGGGTCGACTGTGGACTGTCACCTTTGCGTGGCACATTCCGAATTTGGAGTGACATGCGTTCAGCATACCAAATCTCCAGCAGTCTTAATCATAGTGACCATGATGACACAAACTATCTAAGCCCATGCCGGGATTCGAACCCGGGGTTGCGAGGCAGCGACTGGAGGCTAGCCACTGCGCCACAGGAGGTCGGCGACATGGATCTAATCAGCGGAAATCTGTCTGGAAGCTGGATTTGGTTAATAATAATATATGCAAACAGTTTTCAATTTCATATTTATTCGTTCATTCTTTACTGCACCTCGTTGTTTCATTTCATGACCTGGGAAATACAGAGAAATATATAGAGCACCCGAGGAATGGTGTGAAATTAACAAATTAATTAATATAGACAGGAAAGAGAGACAGGGAATGGCTGACTTTCGCTTCTGTGTCGCCGTGGTAAGGAGCAACTTAAATTTACGAATAATCTGCCTGAGAACCGTAGGAGAAAACACCACATCAGGCCGTTAGCAGGAAAAATTAAAAGAGCAACAAACAAAAGTAAATTATAAATTTAGAAACACAGCCTGTTTGCCACCAAACAATATTGATATTTATTTAAGAGAACTGCAGTGTTTCCTCATTGTTTTATATGTATGATATTGAAGTATTAGGGGAATCAGAAGAAGATTTGGGGAACTATAATCATGGCATGAACGCGATCCTGGAGAAAGAGTTCAATATGAGGATTAATAGGTGGAAAAACTGAGGTAATGGAGTGCAATATAGGAAACAGTAAAAGGGCATAGGCCATTAGATTGGGAAGGAATAACTAGAGTAGGATAGCACAGGCAAAAGAGAGGAATTTACTTACGACTAATATAAGCATGAATATTAAGGCAATGTTTGTATGAAGTGCGGCATTATATGGGTGCAAAATGTGGACAGTAGGAGTTGCAGAAAGAAAAAGAATAGAAACCTTAGGAATGTAGTGCTATAGAAGAATTAGATGGGTGGATAGAGTAACTAACCAGGAAATAAGAGAAGGGGGAACAATATGGAGGGATAGATTAATAGGCTTGTAGTCTTAAGAGCGGAAGAGGGAGGCCAAGGATGGAATGTACTAAGCGGTATGGTGAGTGTGTGTGGGATGTGGTAGTAATGTAGAAATTATTATCATTATTAATGAACTAGGTAGGTCCGTGGACCATACGGGCGGAGCGAATTAGTGTAAAGTAATTGCAAACAATAGGTTTAACACATCGCTATGATCAAGCAGTATCGTTTAGTATTTATGGAAAATAAATAAATAACAACGTAGTAAAATATATTAAATAATTTATTATTATTAACTATTATTAGCTAAATTACGCAGTCTTTCCAATTCTTCTCTCCTTTCTACCATAGATTTACTGTTATTAATTAACAATAAACGATTAAAATTGAATGCTGGTTTTAACAATAGTCCATCTGAAGTTTTTACACGTGACAATGCAACATATGTAAGTCCTGCTGCAAATTCGTTTTTACCAATACTAACGATAGCTTTATCAAGCGTTATTCCTTGAGATCTATGGATACTAATAGCCCATCCGAGTACGATAGGAAATTGTTTGCGAGTACAGGAGACTCCATTTTTTTTTGAAAGATGACGTCAAGGGAACAATCGGGATTGAATTTCGGTAAAGAGTCGGTCCAGTGTATTTGTCAAATTGTACCAATAAACATTAGGGGCATATAATCACTGTATACTTCACCTTCAAGAGATGAATCATGAACTATATCCGTAATTGTTCCTACTGAACCATTCGCTAGTCCTTTAGCAACCCATTAGATTTCTTCTTAAAATTACACGAGCTCCTATGCACAATCTTAATTCAGCAGGTAAGCCTTGAGCATCGTCAATTGTTGCTTTAGAAGCTTCGGCACAATTATGAATAGCTTTGATAAGAGCAACAGGCTGTTTTGTTTTCTTCTAGTTTATTATAATTAAATAAATTAATTTCGTCATTTAAGGCCATAATGCAAACTGCATCTTTAAATGATGCTCGATAATATGTGACATGTTTCGCATGCGCCAATATCTCGTTCACCTATGATTATGTAACTGAAACAGTGCAATCTACGATACCAATAGAATAAATTATCATAATTTGAAGTAAATCAGTCGAGTATCTTCGGAGGAGTAGCGTGCGGAAAAATACCTCGAAGTCGGGGATAAGGGGCTCCGCTTCGCTTCCGCCCGATTATCATTTGAAAATTTACCCGATGAAGTCCGCAGACGGAGACGAAATTTTGTAGTCGCCTCAAAAAAAAAATATATCGATATTGTTTGCTGACCAATCGACCGGATATTTTATTTATAAGTGAACATGAAGTCTTACTATTGATTTATAAAAGGAAATGAAAGGTCACAATAATGTGAGAATAATAGAATAATATATAGATCTCAGTGTGTGTGTGCATTCAGCCGTTACGGCAAAGTGTAAAGATCTTTATGAAGTATGTGTTTCAGGGCCCCTTGTATATCGGAGTATTTTTTTCCCCGTTTTATTAGTTGCGTTGACCTCTCAAAGTATATTTATTTATTAACCCGTATATTTTTATAATATTAGGATGAAAACTGAATATTTTTGCTTTGTTTTAAATATCTATTTCTGATCACTTCTTCAGTGTATTTTTTCTTTGTAATGAAGAGTAGAATAATTTGATTGGGTGAAGTATGTGAGAAATTGTCAATTTGAATTACTTATTAGTCCCTGTCTCGGGTCAGTTACCACATACATTAATATTACATTCACTGAGAGGCTCGCACATTGTCGAGTGAGGATTGCTGTGGGAGCTGATCTCGAATCTCAGTGTGTCTCTCTCTCTCTCTCTCTGCCCAGGCTGACGACGGGGCTTACCTCATTCAATCTCTGCCTTCCTCTCCATCGTGCATCTCTTCTTTCCCATGCAATGGTCATGCCATCGGGTCATCTCCATCCCTTAAAAAATAAAACTGCTCAGTAAACTCGGTTGACAAGCAAATGCCGTGTCACCACAGCAAACTCTTCACTCCTGCAATTCGTGAAGGTGTGAGACAGGTACCGAAGATTCTTCATCGCCGCCTTGATCTCCCCCATTTAAAATTGTTTCCTGTGCTATTACAAAGAATATAATGACATTCACTTTTTCTCAGATTACATTACAACTACTGTTCTCAAAGATTTAAAGTAATTTTTTCGTAAACATTACAGCAAACACTTGAATGAGAAAAACTTTAAATTAATTTCCTAACACTTTTAGAAACGGAGGAAAATATTTTACTTAATTACAATTATTTTCCCCTCTTGCACGCTGTCGCCAACATAAAAAGAAAGTTGTTTGCGATAATTATGAGTATTCATACTCTAACAAACAGAATTATTATTATATACAGTGAAGAGTAACAGAGCGAAAACTTTTAATGGAAATAATCCTCTTTGTTTGTATCGTCATATGGAGTCTTCTTCAGAGGAAATGTAACAAGGCTATAACAAGTTAAATACTATTGAACATTACATGAGACTTGCTGACGAATCTCACCGTAAGAAAAATAATAATTTTTCAGAGGTTAGGCTTCACCTTGCGGGTTGATGAGGGGAATGTCGCTGTCCTCGTACAAGCTGCCGATGAAAGGGATGGCTGCGGCCATCAGGACCAAGGACAGCAAAAGCACCGCAGCCAGTGGCACGGAAAGCATCTCGACAGATCAAACAAACTGGAACGGAAACGGGTAATTTTCAAAAACAGATTGTTTAAATAACATGCTGTAATGTTTTATGATAAATTGAAGAAGGTGTCATTTCAATAATTTAATGACACGGTGTTTCATTTCTAAAGCCCGATATAGAAAATACCTTTTTATCAGAATTTAGAAAGAAGAAACAACAATTTCCATTCTCCTCAAACATTTGCAAAAAAAAAAAAAAATATGTTTTTATCATTAAATTGAGAAAATATGCTGACATAACTTCGCATCCATCTCGCAATACTGATTTCGAAACATATTCACTTATTCTAATATTCCCATTTGAATTAATAATTGTACCTCACAGGATTAATAGAGACGAAACCAAGGTGATGGAGTGTAGTATGGGGAAACAGAGGAATAACAAAGGCTGTTAGATTGTGAAGTGATATTTTGATAGAAGTTAAGGAATTCTGCTACATGGGAAGCGTAATAACTAGAGTAGAACTGCACAGGCGAGGAAGAGGGATCTAGTTAGGGCTAATATAAGTGTGAATATTAGGAAATCATTGCTAAAAATGTTCGTATGGAGTGTGGCGTTATATGGGTGCGAAACGTGGACGATAGGAGTTGGGGAAAGGAAAAGAATAGAAGCTTTTGAAATGTGGTGCTGTAGGAGAATGAGATGATGAGGTGGATAGAATCACAAACGAGGAAGTTCTAAACAGAATAGGGGGAAAACGAAAGATATGGAGGACGTTAACCAAGAGAAGGAATAGATTAATAGGCCACATTTTAAAACACTAAAATTAGCACTAGAGGGAAGTGCGTGCGTGGGGTAAGAATGAAAGAGGGAGGCCAAGGATGGAATACGATAAACCGATTAGGGTTGAATGTGGGATGCGCCAAGATAGGTTAGCATGGAGGGTTGAGCATCAGGCCAGTCTTAGTAGTGAATACCACAACAACAACGTTACATATTTGAAAAAGATTTGGTGTTTACTTTGTCTTTTGCTGCTTTAAGAAGGATTTTAGTGGACTCAAGCTACAGGAGTGGCGATGACGTCACGCTATCCGCAGCCTCTAAGTCTCTATACGACAAAGTTTTCTGACTTTAAAATTTACACTAAATAAAGACACGGCCAAAAAGTCAGCTTATAAATATATCACTATTTATTCACAAATGCGACGTTTCATCTCCATTTTGAAACTTCCTAAGTAAATATGATGCATTGCTAAATTTGTAAGTTTTTAACCATGTTTTTTGTATATAAATTAAAAAATTGCAATTTGTTGCTGTTGTGGCATTCACTGCTAAGCCTGGCCTGATGATCAACCCTCCATGTTTACCTATCTTGCGCAAGCCTTTTCATATCCGCATAACTAGCGCAGCCCACATCCCCCCTAATCTACTTAGCGTGTTCCATCCCTTGGCCTCCCTCTTCCGTTCTTAACCCTACACACACACTTCCCCCTAATGCTAATTTTACAAGACCCTCGTGTCTTAAAATGTGGTCTATTAACCTATTCCTTCTCTTGGTCAACGTCCTCCATATTGTTCGCTTTTCCCCCTATTCTGTTTAGAACTTCCTCGTCAGTGATTCTATCCACCTCATCATCTCATTCTCCACAATTTCAAAGACTTCTATTCTTTTCTTTCCCCAACTCCTACCGTCCACGTTTGGCAACCCATATATAACACCGCCACGCTCCATACCAACACTTATTGCAACGATTTCCTAATATTCACACTTATATTACCAATAAGTACATTCCTCTTCCTTGCTATCCTGTGCTGTCCTAATCTAATCATTACGCTTCCGAGGAAGTAGCAGAATTCCTTAACTTCTATCAAAATATCACTTCACAATCTAACAGCCTTTGTTATTCCTCTGTTTTCCCATACTACACTCCATCACCTTGGCTTCCCCCTCTATTAATCCTCATATTGAACTCTTCTTTCATGACAACGTTCATGCCATTTATTGTTGCCACTAGTAAATTAAAATTTATAATCTTTAATTTTTCAAATTAATTTTTTAATTTTCGTATTTATTCGATTAAATTAAACATATTTCAACCTGACTTATTACCTCAGTCAGGTCCTTTTATTATTATTATTATTTAATCGCGCTGAAAAAGTCACGCCGCGTCCATAAATAGTTCAAAAAAATAAAAACATTTCCGTAATTTGAATTTTTATCATTATTTTTCTATGAAAATGTTGTAAAACGTATTGTAATGTTTTACGATAAATTTAAAAAAGGTTAAATTACAATAATATAATGAGATAGTGTTTTTCATTTTTAAAGTCCAATCGGCCCAAGCAGGTGGAAAATTCCTTTTTATCAGAATTTAGACCAGAGAAAAAAGCTATTTACATTCTATTCCAACAACATTTGCGAATAGAAAATTATATATTTTTAACATTTAACTGTAGAAATATGCTGATGACGTAACTTGGCTGCGTCAAACTCGCGATACGGATCTTCGAAAGATGCTCAATATTTTAAATATTCCCATTTGAATTGATTCTTTTGCCTTATACATTTGGAAAATACTAATACATGGGGGTAAATAAAAAAAAATTCCAGTTAAATTTGCCTTTTGCTGGTTTAAGAAGGATTTTAGAGGATTCAAAAAGGTCTGATTTTCAATGCCCGTTGATGATGGTGGGGGGGGGAGGGGATGACGTCACGCACCGAGCGCCTCTCTATCTATTTAAGATACTCTTTGGAGCTGAAGAGGTTAGTTCGTGGTACCAACTTGACGAGTATGATTGAGAATGACAATTACAGCAAATGCCCCCACCGCCACCTACCTGCAGCAGCACCGGCAAATGCTTGTTTCCTTATCAGGGGCCGCCCGTGGCTATATATCGCGAGATCGTAAAAGGGAAAACACCGCAATGGAGGCTGTCGGACGTCAATCAAAGTAAAAGGTCAGGCTATTACAGCTGCTCAGGAAACTGTGATAAACTAGTGTGAAAACTACCAGTTAAATATGCCACGCAACCAATAAAAGTAGCTCTCAGGAGTAATGAAATATTTAAGTTGCGAAAGCGTGCAATTAGAATAGTGCTTTCTAGCGCGAATTCTAGATCACGGAGTTGCTGCAAAACCTTTCTTCAAAAGTTTGCAAATACTTACTTTACCAAGCCTGTATATATTTATTTATGAAATATTAAGGTTTGTAAAGCGAAACACTAGTTTGTTTTAAACAAATGGCGAGTTTCATGAACCAGAAATCAGTCAGAGGTTCAGCTCCAAGGTCACGAGGACAAGCACCGCCATTGTTCTCTTGGTTTCTCCACCAGAGATATTATTACCCTTCCTCCAGAGGTTAAAAACTAGCTACAAAAGCTTAGTGAAGCAGAGTAAAACTATTCTTTTAAATGGCGCTGCTGTTTTACTCTGTGGTACAGGATTTTCTTAATCGTCCCTCTTCTAGTATTTAAATCAAGGTGGTTCCTGCTGCTGTAAGTGTTGAATGAGCTGCTGCCAACCTTGTAAAATAGCACATCACATATCTTTAAAATTCCTATTCAGTTTTTTCTGCTCTTTTGTTTGTTTGTTTCATGTATATAGCTGCTGCTGCTGCTGGAGCAAGGACAGCTTCCTCCCTGGTCCAAGTAGTTCAAAACTCCATTGCGTGTTCCTCAGTGTGTGTGTGTTTGTGTTTCCCTGTGTGTGTGTGTGTGTGTGTGTGTCCTAGTTGTGTTTATATTGACTTTTGTCTACATACATTTTCTTTTATTAATTTCTTTTAAGATTATTTGCCCTTAATTTTGTACCTTATTTTGTTCATTTGTAACGTATGACGTATCCTATTTCGTCGATCGAGGACTAATGGACACAACAATAAGACAAAACTCTTGGCGGCGGCCATGTTGGGGCTCCAGGGCAACGCGTTCCTCGTTCTGTGGTATTTTAACAGGCTTCTAAGGGCGGTTCCTGTAAACAAATTAGGCTATTTAGATTCCCAAGGGACCAAGTGGGTCCAGAATGTTCTTGTGGTATTCACAGTCCTAAGACTGGACTGATGCAACATGCCTTGCGCAAGCCTTTTCATTACCTTATAACTAGCACAACCTACATCTTCCCTAACCTGCTTAGCGTATAACATCCTACTCATCTTACTCCACACACTTCCCTGTAATGCTAATTTTACAAGACCCTCGTGTCTTAAAACGTGGCCTATTAATCTATCCCTTCTTTTAGTCAACGTCCTCCATGTTGTTCGCTTTTCACCCTATTCTATTTAGAACTTCCACGTTTGTGTTTCTATCCACCTCATCATCTCATTCTCCTATAGCCACCACATCTTCAAAAGCTTCTATTCTTTTCCTTTCCCCAACTCCTATCATCCACGTTTCGCACCCCCCATATAACGCCACACTCCTTACTAAAATATTTAGCAATGATTTCCTAAATATTCACACTTATATTACCCATAAGTAAATCCCTCTTCCTTGCTATCCTGCTCCAGTTATTACGCTTCCCAAGTGGTAGAATTCCTTTACTTCCGTCAAAATATCCCTTCCTAATCTAACAGCCTTTGTTATTCCTCTGTTTCCCATACTACACTCCATTACCTCGGTTTTCCCTCTATTAATCCTCATATTGAACTCTTTCTCCAGGACCACGTTCATGCCATTTATTATTGTTTCCCCAAGTCTCCTTCTTCTGACTCCCCCTAATACTACAATATCATCAGTAAAGCGTAGGGTTTTTATTTCTCCCCCTTGCAGTACGATTCCTTTTCCATATTTCGCTTTAACTTTCTTCATCGCCTGTTCTATATATAATTTAAACAGCACGGGTGACAGACTGCTGCTTCCTTGTCTTACTCCTTTCTTGGTTATGGCTTTGTTTTTTTTTCCCATCTTCTATTCTAATTACTGCTGCCTGTCTGTATTAGCCTCCTTTCTCGATATTTTATTCCAGTGATCTTCCAGAATAGCTGACGTGATAATATGCATTTCTTTCTTGCACCCTTCAATGATTTTGCATGTCACCCATAACTGAGCGTTAGTTTTGTCAGTTGTATTTCGAAGAGTGGTTAATCCTAATTGCAAATAACAAACCAGGTGAAATAGATTATCGCTTCCACCAGAAATTTTTTCTATTCGTGTCAGATTTCATAAAAATCTGATGTTATAAAAATAATTAGAAAGTGTTCCGAGACCAAGATAGTTTACGCTCTTTTCTCCAAGTGTGGTGAAACAATGAAGCGGTTTAATCTTAAAGTTAAGACTGGCCCGTACTGAGACAAAATCAGATCGCAGAGTGACGTCAGAAGGTTATACGGAGACTTACTCATTTTTCATGGGAGGAGTAACAGGCTACGTGAGGGTGATCCTGAAACAAGCAATTCTCCTTTAATAAAATAGGAAGGGAATTAAAAAGGTCAGGGGGATGTTGTGGAAGGTAACCAAGGATTGAGTAGTGTCCCTGAGCTATAGTTTAAGGATCCTACCCGGTGATTAACCTAAAAGAGATGCAGGGAAAACCCTAGTAAACCTGGGCCAGGTATGTCGGGCTATTTGGTACTTGTCTCGCATCCTTTGGAATGATGGGAGAAGGGTTTGCTGTGGGGAGTTCATAAAATTTTGTTTTACTAGTTTTTGGACCAACTGACAACCCCAGTACATACACTTCCCATGAGAACCTCACAAGTAGAAATAACGAGGCATCCCCCAAAGGTAAGCCCCATTATCACTGTGCATGGAGGAGTGCGTACGAGGGGGGGGAGAGAGAGAGCTCTGGCATGAATCGTCTTCATATCCGATGTTAGTTGAGTTTGATGTTATTCTGCGCAGGTACCAACCCTGTCCCCTTCCCTCCCCTCGCAGAGCCGACCCATTTAGTCGGCGCCTTGAGCTTATCCCCGGTAGGTCAATCGTAAAGTTGATCATAAGCAGGCCAGGGAGAAGGTTTTTTTTTTTTTTAGTATTTGAAGCGGGAATGTGAAGTTTGCCAAAGTGTAAGAGCGAACATCTGAAGCTTGTGGCGTAAGCCTCAGAGCCATGCGCATCGTGAAGACAACATCGGATTGTATGCAACTTTACGCTCTGCCAGTAGGAATTCCGAACAGTGGCATCGTGAGGAGGAGGGACGGCCAATCAGAATCACTGTACGTCAAGACTTTTCAGGGAACACATCTCCACTATATGTATGTGGAGAGAGGTGGGGGGGGATTCAATATTTGGACAAGTTAATGGTAAAGGAAATGCGCCGTCTGTCAGGAAGGCTCAGTCCAAAGTTTTCTAAGCGACTGACTTCCTGCCTCGCCACTTACTTTCATAATTATTAATACATTTTCCTGTAACATGAAATATACATTACACCGGCGTTTGAAACTTGCGAGTATCACCCGGAATCACTCGGCACTTTTGAGAGCAGTAGCGCGAGTTCTGTCCGAATGGCGGGTTTACATCACGGGCTTGCGCTCGCCTCTTTGTGCGCAATTCCCCACCAGCCAGCAGCTGTTGACGAGGGGAATCTCGCGAGTCCCTCAGGAGCAGCAGTGTTTGAAATAATTAAGCAGACTGAAGTTATTTTTAATAGAAACAGAAAAAGCCTGAAAATTGCATTGACTGCATCAAGAGAGTACTGTTGAACAGTTCAAGTTCCGAATAAACAATTCTTGGGTTTCCACCCCAGGGGGTTAAATGGAGTTCAAGCCACGACGTTTCGATGGCGTGCTCTGCCATCGTTCTCAAGTGAAAGTGCCGTCCTGTGGTTTGCGCGTCGACTTTATAGTCCCATGCCTAGGTGGCATGATGACGCGCGTGTCCTTTCCTGATTGGTTCTTGGTCTCAGTAGGTAACGCCCTGCCTTCAGGGACTTTGGTCGATTTCAAGCAATCGCTTGTTTTTCCAACTTCAAGGATGTGGAACGAGCCAGAGATTCGATTCGAGATTGCTTAGTTACTATTAACTAGTCAGTATTTACATTCATATGATTATGTGTAACTTTCAATAAGAAATGCTACGGAGGAGACGGGACATACAATTTTCACCTTATGTATAACATTACTAATATCTTACACTAAAAAGTTGGTACAATGTCGGTACACTCGACTCCATAAATTTTTCACCACAGTAGAAGGCCGCCAAATGGCTAAGTAAAAAGCTAGACAGTTCATATTTAAACTTGTTAGTATTTAAGGGTTTAAATTTAACATCTGTTATACTTAATTGAAAAATTGATGACCTTGTACAGACTTTATTCCATAAATTTACTCGTAACAATGTTTCGGCATGTTGAAAGATTATGTGAGCATGATCTTGAAACTGGCAACTCCCCTTAATAGCATACGAAGGGAATTGTAAAGGACAGATGTGGAAGGTTAGCGCCAAGGGTCTACAACCCCAGAACATACACCTCCCAAAATAAATCCAATAGCCTTGGCATGCGAGAACCTTCCATTCAGAGAGAGAGAGAGAGAGAGAGAGAATCAGACACCTCTGAAGGAAAACCCCATCATTACCACGGGAAACAATATCTGTGAGACAAAGTCCCCACAAGGATGCGTCGTCAGTTCGTACTCGATTTGATCATGTTAAATTGTCAACGGAGCGGCAAACAGAAATGAAAACTAATTGACAAGGTTACCAAATAACTCACGAAAATTAATTTCATAACTACTTATGAACTAATATATAATTTACTAATGATTGGTTTTATTTTTTTCTGCAAATAAGTAATCGTTTCGAGTCCTTGGCCCGGTGGATCCACGCGTTTAGCAATTTCTGATAATTCATTTGATGCTTATTTGTTACTGATTAATATTTACTAATATGTAAACAATGCATAGACCAATTCTCATGATAACTGGTTTTATTTATATTGACCTTTTAATAAGTGACACAATTGAATTGTTAACAAAATAGTAAAACATTTATTAATTTAAAAACATGTTATTGCATATTAAATAATTATTAAATTATAAAAATGTGTTCTAACACA
The DNA here is from genome assembly GCA_034510155.1 of Eucriotettix oculatus. Classification (NCBI taxonomy): domain Eukaryota; kingdom Metazoa; phylum Arthropoda; class Insecta; order Orthoptera; family Tetrigidae; genus Eucriotettix; species Eucriotettix oculatus. Next base: position 5,845,684 of record CM067376.1, on the reverse strand, counting down.
AGCACATTACAATACAATTTAAGATACGTACATATATAAGTATAAAGCATGTACAAGTACAAAACAGGAAACCAATAATAATATTTAAAGCTCATGTGTAGCATTTTCCCACTATATTTATATTTCATGATTTAAGTAGTTTTTCAGATAGTTTCACAAGTGGCACGGCTGTGATAAACTTGTCGTAGTTTCTCTTCAGTTGTATCGCTTCTAAAGTAGGCAAAATTTACAACAATAAAAAAATGTACATATGTACAACTTTGTAAACAGTGTTAGTACTTTTGTATTTTGTACTACATTAATGTGCAAATGTATCAATACACCTACCACATTTGTGAGACATTTCACCAATGTGACTCAAGATTCTGAAAAACTATTATGACATTCAGAACGTGTGTATGGACTTCTTACTGTGCAACTCCACAAGTGCGAGGTTAAGCTACTTTCTTGTAAGAATTTCATTTTACATATTACACATTTGAGTGTCTTTCTGTTTGTGCACATCCTTGTGTGTGTTGATAAGTAGTTACAATATGAAAATGTATTTTTTATGTAGCAAACATTTGAATGTTTTTTTTTTCACCATTATGAATCCCCGTGTGAATGTTTAAATTATCTTTACTTGTTTATGTTTTATAGTGCACGTCATATTTGAATGGCTTTTCACCAGTATGAGCCCTCATGTGCTTGTTTAAATTGGAGGATTGTGAGAATGACTTATTGCACTCATGACATTTGTAAGGTTTGGCACCAGTGTGAATCTTATAGTGATTTAACAGATTCCTTGAAACTGAGAAAGATTTTCCACATTCAATACATTTATATGGCTTTTCACCAGTATGACTACGAAAATGATATTTTAAACTACTTGAATCTGAGAAAGACATCTCACACTCAACACATTGATACAATTTTTCACCTGTATGACTCCTCATGTGTCTTTTCAAGTGACTGCAATATGTAAAAGACCTATTACATTCTGCACATATGTATGGCTTTTCACCAGTATGAATTCTCATGTGTATATTTAAATTAGATGTTTGTGAGAATGTTTTATTACACACTGCACAGTTGAATGGTTTTTCGCCAGTGTGACATCTGATGTGCCTGGTTAAAGTACTTAAATCTGAAAAAAACTTGCCACATTCAATGCATATAAGCTGATTTCTAACTTTGATCAAACTTGAGCTATCCATATCTTTAAACGTCTTATAATAACAATAAAAAAATACAATTATAAAATTATTCTATGTTTATTTATATGGTTTTATTTGATTTATTTATAATAGTGTTAACCATTATTCATTATTTTAAAATATCAAACAAAATATTATATGAAATTATGTATATATTACTATAATTTTAATTAATGGATTAGCATAAAAAAATCTGCTAAATATTTTAATCCTCTACCAACAGAGTTATCCTTTCAGAGCTGAGATTTGGCTGAAGTCATATCCTCTGTTCTTGAATTATCATCTCAATTTGTACTGATAACAGTTACAAAACTTAACTACTGTGACTGGGATCTGTAAATGTGTTGATGGATTCTTTGCAGCAACCATAATTAAGTCTTTGAATTACTTCACATTGTTTGGTGAACCTGAAGCAAAAAAAATAATAATTTGTCAGCCAAATATACTGGGCAATTACACATCATTTTCCAAAAGTTGGAATATGTACTGTAATATAGAAAAGATTTGAAACATTTGCCACGAGAAAATGGATTACACTGGCAGAAATATTTATAACTTTCAAATCAAAGGAACATTTATTTAATCTAAATCACTTTCAATTTCAGAATTTATATTAAAAAAAAAAGAGACAGTAATCACAACAAACTTTATAATTGTTCTGACTGTACCTTGAATAATGTAGGCGAAAAATTATGGCCAAAATGGAACATTAAATTATGTCACGAAATTTTGTTCCTTTGTTTGGAATCCCCTCAGGTGTGAAAGCAATCCAAAATTAAACCAGAAAGTTGTCATAAGGACAAATAGCACAATGATTTTTTTAAAAATTTGTACGCAAAGCACAAACTGTCTCAAAGGCTTTTTATTAAACTGGTTTACTTTTGAATTGTTTTCACACCTGAGGAGGTTCCAAACAAAGGAACGAAAAATCGTGACATGGTTTTATTAATAAATAATGTTCAATTCTGACCGATTTTGGCTGTAATTTTTCGCCTGCAGTAATCACAACAATTTAATAAGAATTCAATCAAGACATGAGATTTTTTTGTTTAAAAAATGCTTAACTTCATATTTTAATATTTTCTAACAAATATTGGGGTGTTTTAAAACTGTTAAATGATAATCAGTTCCAACAGCATTGTAACAATTTGAAATAATCTTGATTTTAGTGACTTTCTTTGACAACATCTTTCATTCCAGAAATTCAGGATATTAAGAAAATACAATGAGAAGTTGAATACATCAGAATGCAGTAGAAACCGGTTACCAGAAAGTATCGCCAAGTGGGTATAAAAGTTATGTTTTCAGGTGCACATTGGGCTATTGTTATTAGTTCACAACTTTCGTGCGTTTCCTAAACAATGAGCAGATTTAAAAAAGTTGTACAGGTATAAAAAATAATGAAGTCCCCAGTTTTATGTGCAAAGTCAAATTTGCAGTTAAATTACAGGATTAAATGATAAATAGGGACACACAAACACACACTGTAAAGGTTTATTTGTTTCACTGTAACGGTGAAAAGTAGTTAAACTCTCATGTAAAAGTAAGAATACGTTTTTCAGTTTGATTTTTTAAATTCAATGGAGGCTGAGTGAGTTCCCTGGGGGTAAGTGACTTAGAAATGTTGATCCTGGTTTAAACTGCTATTCAACACACGCCTTTTCCAGATGATTATGGCATGTGTGGTCAAATGTTCCGAAAGGGTAGGTTTTATTGTACAATAAAACCCTAAATAGTTAAAAAAATCCGAAGCTTTCAACATTTATTTCTGTCATACTTGTCTGAAAAGAAAGAGAATTTATTTAAAGAGCAAAAGTGAAAACGATTTCATAAAAAAAGAGCGGGATCATTGTATACACATTGAACGGTGAATATTTCATATGGTGGGTGGATGAAATATGGATTTTCCAAATAACAAAATGTTGATATTGTCAAAGTAAAACAGAACTGAATCAGTTGCCGATTTATGAAAAGATAACAAAGTTTTTATTTAGTCGAACCAACATTTGTTACTTCATTAGGTAATGAAAAAAGGGAGGCCGAATATACAAAAATCTAAACTTGACTTTTTACAAGGGCAGCTTCAACCAAAATGTAATGATGAAAAATAGATGTTAATTAATTTGGTACTTTAAAGTAAACAAATACAGCCCTATTCAGAGCATTGGCACACCTGGGCAACTTCCAGACTGTCATGTTTCAGGAGAATGTCACAAGGTCAGCAGCTGGACACATAACCCTTGCTCGCTCCATGGAAAGGATTTGACCCTGGAACATCTGTGAGGCTGACCACAGTGGGTCAGAAAATTACATCAATGAATAACAATGATCGACTTTTAAATCTAGTTTTTTTTCTTTTTCTTTCTCCATGGCTCTACAGCATACTGAGGGCCTGGGCCTACCGAGTCGACTGCGGACTGTCATCTTGCATGACACATTCCGAATTTGGAGCGACACGTGGTCAGCGTATCGATCCTCCAACAGTCTTGACCCCGGTCTTCTCGACCATGACAACACAAGCATCCAAGCCCATGCCAGGATTCAAACCACGGGACCTCTGGGCTGTGAGGCAGCGACTAGAGGCAGAACAGGCGATTAAGAATGTTAAAAAGGAATAGGGAAAAGGAATCATACTGCAAGTACTATAAACAAAAACCTTACGCTTTGCCGATATTATTGTAGTATTAGGGGAGTCAGAAGAAGACTTGGTAACAATAATAAAGGGCATGAACGTTTTCATGCAGAAAGAGGTCACTATGAGGATTAATGGAGGGACAACAAAGGTGTATGGGAAACAGTGGAATAACAAAGGCTATTAGATTTGGAAGGGATATTTTGACTGAAGTTAAGGAATTCTCCTACTTGGGAAACGTAATAACTAGAGTAGGAAAAGACAGGTAAGGAAGAGGAATTTAATTACGGGTAATATAAGTGTAAATATTATTAAATCATTGCTAAAAATGTTTGTATGGAGTGAGGCGTTATATGGGCGGACAATAGGAGTTGGGGAAAGGAAAAGAATTGAAGCCTTTGAAATGTGGTGTTGTAGGGGAATGAGATGATGAGGTGGATAGAATCACAATCGAGGAAGTTCTAAACAGAATAGGGGAGGACGATGACTAAGAGAATGGATTGATTAATAGGCAACGAGGTTCTTGAAAAATTAGCATTAGAGGGAAGTGTGTGTGGGGTAAGAACAGAAGAGGGAGGCCAAGGATAGAACGCGCTAAGCAGATTAGGGCGGATGTGGGTTTAGCTGGTGATGAGGGAACGAAAAGGCTTGCACCAGACAGGTTAGCATCAAACCAGCCTTAGGACTGAATACCACAACTACAACTATTTTAGAGTTTCTCAAAATTACAAGAGCGGGACGGGGGTGGAATTTTTTAAATATGCAAAATCAGCCTAAAGTAATAAATAGGAAACTGTATGAGTAGAATGTAGGAAAGTGTTCCTAAGCTATGAGACTAGTATCGAACTTGGAGTAATCTGCGTCTCTAAGAGGAAGGAAGGGTGTAAACCAAATTCCGCGTTTTAAGTTGCACCCGTAGTGAAGAATGGCTGTAAATCGGCTAAATCTAGTTTTAATAATCAAATATATGTGTAATGACTACTAAGACATTTTCTTAATTCACAAAATTATTAATCTGAAAATATCTTACTGCACAACAACACCTTTTTTTTTGTACATATTTGTGCCCTCTTCAGGTTGAGCCTAACAAAATTTTACCATATTGTTTTTGTCAGCACTCTTGTGAATGTCCATGTGTGTATATATGCTATATGAAAACCTTATCATAAACAGAAGAAATGCTTCCAAACATTACTCGGGCCATATGCAAACGGTCGCACCTGATTATGAACTACTACTGAAATATTTAAGGCATGAAGATGATAACGTCGATTTAAAACCGTACACACACTTTTTAAGAGATCCAATGACTTAATATGTAATGCTGCATCACAATGCAAGATTCTGAAGTAAATCAATTCATTAAAAGTTAAATTTGTTTTTTTTTTTAATGACCATATAATTATTATTAAAATTTCTAAACAGACATACTTTATTTTTTTTTGTAAATTAAATAATGTAATATGAGCTTTGCTTTCTCATCAGAATGTGTGTGTAAAAAAAAATTATTCTAATCTATCTCGGTTGGTTTGTATGTTGGAGTCTCAATATTTCTCTCTACCTGCTAATTCATGTGAAACGCCAACTTAGTACGTATTTTAAGGCCTGTAATTTAATAAAGGAGGCCGACTCGTCCAAATTTAATTTAACAGGAAACATAAACTTCAATACCTTTGTGATCACTGCACATTAAGCAGCATACTCGTATCTGTTTATTTTTTTTAATATATATAACAGAGTAAAATGTGTTTTACAACATTCACAGACACTGCTTTTGCCGCCTGTTGACCATTTTACGAGCTTTCTGCTAACAGGACGACTGACTGGCTACCAGCGGCGCTGCCAACATGGCGCGATGAAAGCAACTAAATGACAACACATTGTGTGAAAGCTGATATGCTAGGATAGTGAGTCTCTGCTTTCAATTCATCTTAAGCTAGGTTTACACGGGGCAGTGATGTTCGTCGAAGTTGGATTGGCTGTGCACTGCCTACCGTTTACATCTTAGGCAGAGATAACTGCCAAGTGCTGCCCTCACTACAGAACGGGCAGAGAACTCTGATGCATGTTTATACTTCTCTGCCATTTCTTGGCAACTACGTCAGGTTGGAATGTTGTTGATGTTGCATAGTGTCAATATATTGTTTATATCAATTTGAATATTTTTCCCCTCTGTGTTTTCGCGTACGCATAATGTCCATAAACAGGAACTAATCACTTTGTATTTGTGATAGAATAGACGTAACGAGGAAAGGTTCCTGAAAAAGTCAAATTCTGTATCACGCTATAGATACATAAAAATGAAAACAGTTGTTTAGTAATATTGCTTTATATATTATTACTACAGAAATCAAGCAATAATAAAAACAGCACATGTACTTTGAAGCTGGTTTTCAGTGTTTAATTGGCTCGGTTTCTATTACTTGTTGTTTTATTCCCCTTAAAGTTGTCAATTACTGAACAGAACGAAATGAATTATTTTTCATTACGTGTGACAGTAAGTAGTGTGTTTATAGCTATACATCATTCTTTTGCGTATTTTTTTTCCAGTTAAAGTTTGTGCCGTTGGAGGCTGGACAATAAATATTTTTGGAAACTTAACCTAAAAATTTATAGGCGATTAGGTGCAGCAAACGAACTCTATCCTAAATTATTTCTGAACCAAAATTCTGGAAGCTGTTCACAACAAAGATTCACTTACTCCAATCGCACACTAAACCAAACTGCACGCGTATTGAAAATGCAAAATACAAATTGTTTACCATCGCGCAATCGATAGTCAACCCTGCCTCACCGTGCACAATCGATAGTTGACAACCGTAACTGCCACTAACTGGCCTCCCATGAGGGCAGCGTAGTCTAGGTCAGTCATGACTGACACACTGTCCACACGCTCCAAGAAAAGTGAGGCAGTGCTCAGCGATGTATAGGCAGTTGTCAGTGCAGCACTGACGTATGTTGACACGCCACTGACATCACTGCCCCTCGTTTTCTGGCAGTCATCACTGCCCGTGTAAACCTAGCCTTAGAGCCACAGCAGAGATATTTATTTGTTGTTGTAGTGGTAATCCGTCCTAAGACTTCTCTGATGCAACCCTCCCCCAGGCTAACCTATCTTGCGCAAGCCTTTTCATTTCCTAATAACTAGCACAGCCCACAATATTCATAACTGCTTAGCGAATTACATCCTTGGCGTCCCTCTTCTGTTCTCACCCCATACACACACACACTTCCCTCTAATACTAATTTTACAATACCCTTGTGCCTTAAAACGTGGCCCACTAATCTTCTCTTAGTCAACGTCCTCCACATTGTTCGCTTTTCCCCCGTTTCTGTTTAAAACTTCCTCATTAGTGTTTCTGTCCACCCTTCTATCTCATTCTCCTACATTCATACTTATATTACCCGTAAGTACATTCCTCTTTTTCGCGAAACTCTTCCTTGCTATCCTACTAAAGTTATTTGCGCTTTCCAAGTAGCAGAATTCCTTAACTTCCTTCAAAATATCTAACAGCCTTTGTTAATCCACTGTTTCCCATACTTAACTCCATCACCTTGGTTTTCCCTCTATTAATCCTCACATTGAACTCTTTCTCCAGGACCATGTTCATGCCGTTTATTATGGTTTCCTAGTCTTCCTTCTGACTCCCCCTAATACTGCAATATCACAGGCAAAGAGTAGGGTTTTAATTTCTTCTCCTTGCAGTATTATTCCTTTTCCATTTTCGCTTTAAATTTTCTTCATAGCCTGTTCTATACATGAGCTAAACAGCATGGACTGCATCCTTGTCTTACTCCTTCCTTGATTTCTGCTTTCTTCTCTTGATCTTCTATTCTACTTACTGCCGCCTGTCTTCTGTAGAGGTTATGTATAAGCCTCCTTCCTTTCTCGATATTTTATTCCTGTGCTCTGGAGAATCCTTAACAGCGTGTGTCGGGTTCACATTATCAAAGGCTTTTTTCTAAATCTACAAATGCCATGGACGTAGGCCGGTCTTTTCTTATCCTTTCTTCCAAACTGATCTTCTCCTAACTCGCATTTTATTTGACGTTCCGTTCTCCTATATGCCACTGGAGTTCCAGAGAGGAGAGGAGAAGAGATGAAGAGAGGCGCTGGGAGTTTTCTCGCAGGCGCTTGCACCCCATAGTGACTGCGAGGCTCGCCTGATTATGTCCGCAATGCCTCGCAAGTTCTCACACATGCCGAGACACCTTCGCCAATTTTTGGAGGTTTATGTACTTGGGTTGAAGACCTTGGACATATGGCAAGAGTTGTCCACCGATCCCATTGGACCAGTCGGCCAGCTGCCTCCTAAGGCTAGGTTTACACGGGCAGTGATGACTGCCAGAAAACGAGGGGCAGTGATGTCAGTGGCGTGTCAACATACGTCAGTGCTGCACTGACAACTGCCTATACATCGCTGAGCACTGCCTCACTTTTCTTGGAGCGTGTGGACAGTGTGTCAGTCATGACTGACCTAGACGCTGCCAGTTAGTGGCAGTTACGGTTGTCAATTATCGATTGTGAACGGTGAGGCAGGGTTGACTATCGATTGCGCAATGGTAAACAGTTTGTATTTTGCATTTTCAATACGCGTGCAGTTTGGTTTAGTGTGCGATTGGAGTAAGTGAATCTTTGTTGTGAACAGCGGCGAGTAGTTTGGTTCAGAAAGCATTTAGGATAGAGTTCGTTTGTTGCACCTGTGTATGAGCCTATAAATTTTTAGGTTAACTTTCCAAAAATAATTATTGTCCAGCCTCCAACGGCACAAACTTTAACTAGAAAAAAAATACGCAAAATAATGATGTATAGCTATAAACATACTACTTACTATCACACGTGATGGAAAATAATTCATTTCGTTTTGTTCAGTAATTGACAACTTTAAGGGGAATAAAACAACAAGTAATAGAAACCCGAGCCAATTAAACACTGAAAACCAGCTTCAAAGAACAGGCGCTGGCTGTTGTTATTATTATTGCTTGATTTCTGTAGTAATAATATAAAGCAATATTACTAAACAACTGTTTTCATTTTCACGTATCTATAGCACAGTAGCGTGATACTGAGTTTGACTTTTTCAGGAACCTTTCCTCCTCGTTACGTCTATTCTATCACAAATACAAAGTGATTAGTTCCTGTTTATGGACATTATGCGTGGTGCACAAAGGAGGGGGAAAATATTCAACTTGATATAAACAATATATCGACTCTATGCAACATCAACATTCCAACCGGTCGTAGTTGCCAAAAAATAGCAGAGAAGTATAAACATGCATCAGAGTTCTCTGCCCGTTCTGTAGTGAGGGCAGCACTTGGCAGTTATCTCTGCCCAAGATGTAAACGGTAGGCAGTGCACAGACAACCCAACTTCGACGAACATCACTGCCCGTGTAAACCTAGCTTTAAACTCGTGGAGACACGGAGAAGGGAATGCTGCGACCCCACAGCAAACTCGTCTCCCGTCATTCATAGGGAAGGGCGTGAGAATAGTAGCAGCCAATGCCCGACCTACCTTGTGCAGGTTTTCTAGGGTTTTCCTTGCATCTCTTTAGGTGAAACACAGGGTAGGATCCTTAAATATAGCCCGCGGGTCCAAGTTAATCCTTGCTAGGCTACCTTCCCCTTTTCAATTCCCTTCCTATGCTATTAAACGGGAACTGCCTGTTTCAGGATCACCCTCATGTAACCTGTTAACACCCCAAAAAAACCTGAAAGGTGAAGAATAGAAGCCTTTGGAAAGTGGTGCCATAGGAGAATGAGATGATGGGTGAATAGAATCACACAAACGAGGGAGGAAGTTGTAAGCAAAATAGGGGAAGAACAAACAATATGAAGGACGTTGACCAAGAAACAGGATACAGATAAATAGGCCACGTTTTAAGACATGGGGGGGTCTGTTTTACCTTTGAAAACTCCAAACCATATCCAACAGTATCAAAATCAAGCATTTTTTATTTCTTTCTTACCTCCAGCTGCACCCAGCTAATGTTTTCATATAAACAAATCTTGCCAACGTGACGGGCGGACCGCTTGGTACATTGCATTCATCGAAATGAAATTTATTTCACCTGCTTCGTTTACTCGACGAAGGTAACGCCTATTCTTATAATAAAACATAAATTGTCCGTTTTTTTTTCTTTTCGGGTGAACACTTACCTTACCTAAAAGCGTTTGGGAAATGTCACCGACTGCTATTACTTGGTGAATCTTCATTCCGTTATGTTGGCAAAATAGCGTTAAACAAAAACGTTTGGTTTGCAACACGGAGAAAATATCGGGAACATTTTATTATCAGTATAAAAATAAATAAATAGATTAACCATTATTAAGTTGTGTGAGTATTTAAAACTAATTTATTTTTTCTGTGAGATAAGTAATTAAAAATGTGGACAGAGTTCAGATGTCGCACCCATTCCCATATAACGTTTTAGGTTAACTTTCCGAAGAAATGATACTTAAATTAATGACCAGTTAAAAAACTTTGATAAATCGGTGACCCTAAAATTGTCAGTATAATAAGGATTGTGTTTAATTTTATAGAATCTTCTACGTTCCGTTGATTGATCATGTTGATTACTTCGCCGTTTAGAACCCATAATCTGCTCAGGTGTTAACAACAGTGTATAAGTAAACTGTGCTGTATGAAATGGTTTTTCCAGGCTTATTTTAGTGTTTTATTATAAATAACCTCTGAAGACGGAGAAAGACCACTTTCTAGTTGTCACTTTTTCGAAGAATAATTTGTTACAATTCTCAGCAACTTTCTTATGAGTGGACATCCCAGTGTGAATAAGATTTATTTGTAAGTTAAACTAATTCCTGTTTTTTTTTTTGTAACTATTCATGCTGTCTCCATATATCAGGCATTTGTAAGGTAATTTTTGCAGCAATGGAACATTCATAATGTCACAATTTCAATTTTTCATAGTCTGAACCCTTCAATGAAGTATTGTGCCTCAGGTTAATTGTTTTCTTTGCTCCTGTCCTAACTTGTTTTGAAATTTCAAAAATTATCTTTATAACTAATTATGAATACTTTAGAAAACACCCTTAATTATTTCAATGTTGTTACAGGATATTTCAGTTTATGTAAATGCAAGTGCTAACATGACGTAACTTATGCCGCTGTGCGTCCGCCTCAAGCGTTTGGATACTGGGTACAAAATGCATCAACTGAAATTGGCCTCAAAGAACATAATCCTTAATTAGTTATGGACTTGGCGTCTGCATATTAAAGTGCCATAAAATGTTGTAAAACTACTTGTGTATGTATTTCATCACCATTCCTATTCTTAATGCTATCATATTTTTTTTAAGTTTTTCTGAAATGGAAAGTAAACAATAATTTATAATACATTTTGTTTTAAAACAAAGTTGACTAATAAAAGAAGAGTATAATATATTGTAATAATAAAATTGATGGCATGGAAAACTTTTTAATAAAACAAAGATTCATATTTTAATTAAGAAACTATTGTAAATTTCTCCTTAGGATAAAGAACTATGATAATACGGTTTGGAGGTTATTGTATTAAATGTAAATAATGTTTCAACCATCAGTGTGCTCAAAAATATGTAATAATATATAGGGTGACGAATCACATTATTTTGTCACGTGTGGTTAATGTTACATTTATCATATTTAGTGTAAATGTATATTCTGAGATACCAACATGGATTTTCATACTGATGAGAGACCATTCCATTGTGCAGTGTGTAATAAGATATTCTCAAGATTTTCTACTCTAAGGGAACATATGAAGATTCATAGTGACGTTGAACTGTACCTTTGTGGAGTGTGCGATAAAATCTACACTCGTTTAGATGGTTTATCTGCACACATGCAGAGCCACACAGGTGAAAGGCCATTTGAATGTGGAGTTTGCAGTAAAATATTTTCACGCTCTCACTGTCTCAAAGCCCATATGAATGTTCACATTGATAAGAAACCATTCAAATGTATACTGTGTGACAAGTCTTTCAGAGCAATAAGTGGTCTCATAAATCATTTCAAGTGTCACACACCGGTGAAAAAACACACAAGTGCACTATATGTGATAAAACATTCATAAACACTACTAATCTTAAAGTGCATATGAAAAGACATTCTGTTGGGAAGGTAAAGTAGTGTATCATGTGTAGTAAAATGTTTTCTAATATTTGTTAATGGAATCAGAATCATTGTGAATTTTTGGATGTAATATATATTTTTAGATTTATAAGCCATTGGTGGAAGCCCCTGCAAATGTGTTGAGCTTTTTTTGTAAAACCTAATGTCTAATATTACCTATTTAGGATTTATATTTCTCCAAACCAATACAAATAATTTTCTAGATTAAACCAATAATATACTGTCACAAAATGTCTCCAGATACTAATAACATTCTAATGATGCTATTCAGATTACCAATAATCTTTCCAGAACATTTCCTGAAAGCAGATTAGTTTCCATTCTACCTGGGTCATAGTGAACAGTAGATTACTTAATTAATTACTAAATTAAGATGAAAAAACCAATCGGAACTTCACATTATTTTTTAATTTCTTCCAGCAGCTTTCAATTGTTGTAAAAGTACAAGTGTTACGATGTACAGTTAACTTGCTGTCCAGTATTAATTGTCTCGAATGAAATTATTTAAGTAATTGAATGTTAAATTAAATGTGTTTAAAGATTTAGCTTTTAATGTGGTGGCTTTGACCAAAATCTCCAATTGGTTAATGAAAACATTGTGAAACTGAGATAATTTTTATTAATCTTAATATAAAATTAAAACAACTTTATCTTTATCAATATAGTGAATTGTTGTTGATATGAAAAGCAACTGACTATTCAATTTGTCCCAAATATGTTCTGCGAGCTTCAACTTCATCGTGCAACCTAAACCAATTTTAATTTCACAGCATTGAACATGGTTGGCTGTCCTGTTTAAGCAAATGTGTGTACTTGACAGGAACCTGCGTAATGTTTTACACTCAATTTCAGGCATTCCATTGTCTATAACGAAGGAAATTATAAAAGTGCAAATTGTAAATGAACTTAATTTCATCTAACAAGACAATAATTTTTTTAAAAAAATGTTAAATTATTATTTTTAATACAGAATTTTTTTTTAATATCTCTGTATGTATAACATATATGCAAAAGCGGATAAATTTGTGTTGCGGACTCCAACCAATAGCTATTATCCAACACAATCTGCACAAAATATATCACTTGCTCTTGCTACAATAATATAATTGTTGTATTTTCTCATTTGCCGTTGTGAAATTGAATGGTTTACATTCATTACACGTTGTTAAATAGCATTTTGCCTTTAACTGTCTCTGTATGAAGTCAGTAACAGAAAATTATCTGCTTTTGCATGTATGTTATCTATTATTTAATATATAAGTTTACTTTTTTTTCCCCTTTAAAAGTTGTACCTTTTATATTTTAATGAAATATTCCATATTTAAAATTATAACGTTTTTTTTAAAAAAAAATTGTGTAGTTACCTGACAAAACCCATAAATATCGGTGAAATGTGATAAATATTTATTAAATTTTTTTTTTCGATAACAGGCTACATGAGGGTGATAATGACATAGGCAACTCCCCCTTTAATACCATAAGGAGGGAATTTAAAATGCGGAAGGTACAGCAAGGTAGCCAAGAGTTTACTAGGGCTATAGTTTAAGATATATAAATATGTGTATACATAAAAGGACAGGAAAGGGAGATAGAAAGCAGGAGGCTCACAGATGGTAGGGACCTTGTGAGATTTGGAGTTCTTTAAATTTTCGGAGGCATCGGAAAGTTAGGAAGAATTTCCAGTGATCGGCTAGATGACATTTTCCACCACCGTAAGACAGCAACATCTGGAATAAAAAGTTTGTTGAGTGGTTCATATGAAAAGAATTACTACCTTGAAAGAACAATGATTTTAATTGTATAAGCACAGAAAAGCTTATTGAAAATTCAATGATTATTCTATATTATTTATTGGGTCATATTTTATTCTTAAGTTTGTTAATCGGAGTGTTTATGCTTTGTGTTTAACTGTGTGTAAATTATTGTGTTGATTAATAATAATAATAGATTCTGCCAATTTTGGAGTATAAAAATGTATCCAGGCATATATATATATATATGGCTGCCGCACTGTTGAGACGTTTTTCTCACTGAGGAAAGTAGCTTTAACACTGTTCATTATTTCCTACCATTCTAAGCCTTTTATCAGTTTTACGTAATAAGTCAGTGGCTCTTTCCAGTCTACAAAAGTGTTTACACACACAAATTTATGCATCGTTGGCTAGCCAATAGAAACCTTGCAAGGTGCTGCCATCTGTGAAGTTCAAGTAAG
>CM067376.1:5685189-5831409 GCA_034510155.1 Eucriotettix oculatus | reverse complement strand
CACCTTCGAGAGACAACAATTATGTATATATTTGTATATATATATATATATACCGTGGTATGCTGAAGGTCTTCGACCCCTGTACATGCAACACCTCTCAATTTTCCCAAGGTCACCTCCACCTGGCTCTCACTCATTTCCCCCAGCAGGATATCCTCCTGAGTGAGAGCCAGGTGGAGGTTGACTTCCTCCTTCCCCTGGTTTTCCTCTTTCCCTCCCCCTCCCGCCCTTGGTCCATGGCCAAGGTAACTAACTTAAGACTCCTCCTGCAGGCTGAGACGACCTTGGGGCAGTTTGAGAGGTGTTGCATGTACGGGGGTCGAAGACCTTCAGCATACCAGGGTAAGAGTACTTCGATGATCCTATTGGACCAGTCGGCCAGCTGCCTCTCTATACTGAACAAGGCACGGAGGAGGCGGGTTTGTTGCCTTGTTCCCACAGGAATCCAGTCATCAGAAGGGCGCACGCAGGAGTAGCAGCAGCCACTTGTTGCCCCCGGCCTACCTGATGCAGGTTTTCTAGGGGTTTTTCCCCCCTGCATCACATTTAGGTGAAACACCACTAGGGTAGGATCCTTACACTACTGCCTGGGGGGCCCTAGTCAACCCTTCCTTGGCTACCTTCCACATCCCCCCCTTTTCAAGTCCCTTCCTATGCTATTAAAGGGGAGTTGCCTGATTCTTCAGGATCACCTTCATGTAGCTTCATGTTACCCAAAAAGAAAAGGGCAAACATGTCACGTTGTCGCTTGTTGAGTTAACAGGATGGCCTCATCAGGTTGGTTCGTTTATGGCGGCAATTAGTACAAAGCTGCTGACGAGCTCGACTGTACAACAATTACAGTAGTTTTAGGTATTCCCTAAAATTACTGTAGTTGAAATAAAAATTTGATCGGCTGGTTCTCCGCCACCTACCGCCATTAGCGCCCCAAATGCCTTTTCTTTTTGTCAAGGGCTTTATATCGCGTGGACACTAAAAAGAAAAAACACGGTAATGGAGGCAGAATCGGATGTCGATCAAAGTAAAAGGTCAGGCTATTACTGAGGCGTACTAAACGCTCGGGTAACGCTGTGAAATGACCAGCTAAACCTTGTACACGCCGTCGCCAAGCAAAAGGCGTTATAATACAGATCAAGGCCACAAGAAAAATGTCTCATAAAACATGTAACAGCGGCGGCCATATTGGGGCTATATTGGCCGTTCCATTGTATTCGGTCCTAAGCCTGGTCTGATGTGCAACCCTCCTTTGCTAAACTATATTGCACAAGCCTTTTCATTCCCTTATAACTAGCGCAGCCCACATCCTCCGTAATCTGCTTAGCGTATTCCATCCTTTTGCATCCCTCTTCTGCTCTTACCCCCCACACACACACACTTCCCTCTAGTGTTAATTTTACAAGACCCTCATGTCTCAAAACGTGGCCTATTAATCTATCCCTTCTCTTAGTCAATGTCCTCCATATTGTTCGCTTTTCCCCCTAATCTGTTTAGAACTTCCTCGTTAGTGATTCTATCCACCTCATCATCTCATTCTACTACAGCACCACATTTCAAAGGCTTCTATTCTTTTCTTTACAACCAACTCCTACCGTCCACGTTTCGCACCCATATATAACTGTGGTATTTTAACAGACTTCTAAGGGCGGTTCCTGTAGACAAATTAGGCTATTTAGATTCCCAAGGGACCAAGTGGGTCCAGAATGTTCTTGTGGTATTCACGGTCCTAAGACTGGACTGATGCAACATGCCTTGCGCAAGCCTTTTCATTACCTTATAACTAGCACAACCTACATCTTCCCTAACCTGCTTAGCGTATAACATCCCATTCCTCCCTCTTCTGTTCTTGCTCCACACACTTCCCTGTAAAGCTAATTTACAAGACCCTCGTGTCTAAAAATCTATCCCTTCTCTTTGTCAACGTCCTCCATGTTGTTCGCTTTTCACCCTATTCTATTTAGAACTTCCACGTTTGTGTTTCTATCCACCCATTCATCATCTCATTCTCCTATAGCCACCACATCTTCAAAAGCTTCTATTCTTTTCCTTTCCCCAACTCCTATCGTCCACGTTTCGCACCCCCATATAACAACGCCACACTCCATACAAACATTTTTAGCAACAATTTCTTAATATTCACACTTATATTACCCGTAAGTAAATTCCTCTTCCTTGCTATCCTACTCTAGTAGCAGAATTCCTTAACTTCTGTCAAAATATCCCTTCCCCAATCTAACAGCCTTTGTTATTCCACTGTTTCCCATACTACACTCCATTACCTTGGTTTTCCCTCTATTATTAATCGTCATATTGTACTCTTCCTCCAGGACTATGTTCATGCCATTTATTATATTTTCCAAGTCTTCTTCTGAATCCTCCTAATACTACAATGTCATCGGCAAACTGCAGGGGTTTATAAATTTCTTCTCCTTGCAGTACGATTCCTTTTCCATATTCCATTTTCACTTCCTTCATTTGCCCATTCTGTACGTATAAGTCAAAGGGTAGGGATATCCTTGTCTTTTGCCTTCCTTGATTTCTGCTTCATTTTCTTGCCCTCCAATTCTATTTACTGGTTGTTGAGGGTGACGTTCAGTAGAAAGCCTGACTGGGTCGGTGTCGACCAGCCAAAGTTTAACTATAGTTTGTTTGGGGTGGTCTGGGCCGGCTGACATTTCAGGTGCCAGCCCGCGGGTGAATAACATCATTCGACAAGAACTAAATGGGATCGCGTAAAATCTGGATTGACAGAGGCCCTTCTATCTCGTTGCGTACTGTATTTCAAGGAATGAAAAAAAAAAAAAAAAAAACAATGCATCTTCAGTATCAAATTACTTTTTCATTTTCTGATTTTAATGCAATTTTACAAGTTATGGACTTGGGGTAAATCTAAGCGAAAATTTAGGTCCATGTGGTTCATAAGTGTGCATAGCTTATACAACGAGATTGTTCTTAATAATCCCATTTCAAAAACTTTGAGTTTCTGTGTGTTCGATGTAGACAACTCCGTTAATAAGATTAAAACTATTTGGAAATTAATTAAAAAAGAAACAAATAAAGAAAATAAAGAACTGACACAGCCACAGTTAGGTAAATTCAAAACAGATGAATGTACAAATAAATTTAATGATCACTTTTTAACCATTGCAAAGAAAATCGGGATGAATACAAATAAATCAATGGAAAATGCCTTACAACTTTTGAAAGAAAACTATCCAGTCCAGGAAAGTAATTTGAACTTTTCTTTGACAACTCCAACCGAAATTAAAAAAATAATAAACACTCTAAAAAATAAACATTCATCAGGGCATGATGGCATAATACTCAAACAAATAACAGGTAGCATTAGTTACATTTGTAATCATTCACTTCTTTCTGGAGTCTTCCCAGATAAGCTCAAATGTGCTTTAGTCACTCCACTGTACAAACAGGGGAATAAAGAAGATATATCAAATTATCGCCCCATATCACTGTTGCCAGTATTATCAAAAATTTTTGAAAGAGTAGTATAAAACATCTGAACAAACATAATTTACTCACCGATTCACAGTTTGGGTTTAGAAAAGGATATTCAACTGAGAAAGCGATCTTTACTCTTTTAGACGACATAATAGAAGAATTAAATAAAAAAAATCGCCCATTAGGTATATTCTGTGACTTAAGTAAAGCTTTTGATTGTGTAGACCACCATAGCATATTGCTAGAAAAACTGAGGTACTATGGAATAACAGGAACTTCATTTTCTTGGTTTAATTCATACTTACAAAATAGAATGCAAAGAGTAGTATTAAAAGACTCGTGCACAGGTGAAATACATAAATCAGATTGGGGAATTATTAAAACTGGGGTCCCACAGGGATCAGTATTAGGGCCATTATTATTCCTTATATATATAAATGATCTTCCTAATACCATAGATTCAACTTCTAAAGCTATCCTCTTTGCAGATGATACTAGTGTAATAGTAAAAAGTAACAAAGACACACTAGAAGAGGCAAGCGACAATAATTTAACTAACCTGCTAACATGGTTTAATGCGAACGGACTAACAAATAACTGTGACAAAACACATTTCATGAAATTTCACACACTCAACACAACTTTACAATCTATAATAACACTTAAATACGACAGCAAAAATGTAAATGAAACTTCCTCTGTTAAATTCTTAGGTCTCTTAGTAAATAATAAATTAAATTGGACTGATCAGATTAATCAATTACTTAAGAAACTCAGCTCAGCTACATGTGATGCTGTCAGAGCAATGTCCACCTTCAGTGATTTAAAAACAAGAAAATTAGTATACTTTGCATATTTTCATTCTATTTTATCATATGGTATTATATTTTGGGGCAACTCAGTAGCAGGCATAGATAAGATTTTTATTAGTCAAAAACGTGTTATTAGAGCAATATGTCAGGTTTCCTCACGAACTTCTTGCAGAAATCTGTTCAAAAAGTTAGGTATTTTCACTTTGACGTGCCAATACATTTATTCATTGATGTTATTTTTAATCACAAATAGGCACTTATTTTTGAATAATTCTGATATTCATCCCTTCAATACAAGGAACAAAAATAATCTGTATAAAAAATGTAAAACATTGTCAATTGCACAGAAAGGTGTGCATTATTCAGGGATAATCCATCATCAACACGTGACTGCACACAGCACAGAATTAAACAGTTGTCCAATGATAATCAAGGTAAATTTAACACTGAATTACGCTCATTTTTGCTTAGCCACTCCTCCTTCTATTCAATAAAGGAATTTATAGAAGAATCGGAGAAGAGTAATTTATTATAGTTTATAATACAAAACTTTGTTATAAGTATATTTTCTTTTATACAATAAAATAATGTAATAAATGTACACAGCCCTGACCCATTCCACATCCTTGAAGCTTAGCTTCTTTACAGGATCTACGGAATATGATTATTATTATTATTATTATTATTATGTTATTTCCACACCAGAGAGAAGTATTCTGTTTCCAAAGAATGGTAGACCAAATAACATACAATATTTCTTTAATGACCTTAATACATCATTTCTCTGACAAATTCAATTTTTTTTAAACCCAAGTAGGTAAGTAAATAAATGAAAATATTTACTGTAAGGCAATTTTATTAAAATTTCTTACAACTTTAATTCTTTACATTCTCCAAGTTTTTTGGCCTGTACATTAATTTTTGCCAGTGAAGATAACGCCGTGGAAGAGTTCTGGAATTAAAAAAGTTTGTTGAGTTTGTTCATATGTAAAGAACTACTATCTTCAAAAGGACAATGTAATTTAGCAAGAGTTTAATTGGTTAGCATGGAAAAGCTTATTTTAAAATGTGAAATTAAATAATTCAGTAACTATAGTATAAAATATTTACTGGGTCACAGTTTATTCTTCCATTTGTATCTGAGTGTCTATGCTTTGAGTTTAACTGTGTGTAAATTACTGTGTTGGCTAATAATGATAACAGATTCTCCCAAAATTTGGAGTAGAAAAATTTATCCAGGGTTAGATACACGTGTGACCGTCTCCCTCCCTCCCTCCCGCAACTGTGTTGAGACATTTTCTCATTGGAGAAAGTAGCTTTAACACTATTCATTCCTTATACTGCCATTCAAATCTTTTTACCAGTTTTACTTAATTCAGTGGTTATTTCCTGTCTACAAAAATATGTACGCACACACACACAAATTTATGTATGTATACAAGTTATTTTATCGATTTAAATATTAGAAATGTAAATTACTATATTAATTGTTTAAATTAAATATTCTGAAATTATTAGGGTATTCATAAATAAAAATATCTTAATGTTGAATTTAAAATGTAGGCTTTTATTTTTACAAATAATGCGTTTTATTAAATCCAATGTAATAAATTTATTTTATAATATTACATATATAAAATAAATATTTAAATATAACATAAATATTAAAATATAAAATAAATATTTAAATATAAAATAAATTCTAATTTGTAATATATAATATAAATATATATATTTATTTTATAATATAACATGTATAAAATAAATATTAGAGAATGTATGCTTTCCCGGTGGATAGACTGAACAAGAAGTTCTCGGGATTTCACCCGGGTTATGTCAATCATTAGATACGACGTTTCGAAGGCTATCTCCGCCATCGTTTTCAGGTACCTGAAGTGAACAAGAAGTTCTCAGGATTTCACCCGGGTTATGTCAAAAATCTCGAGAACTTCTTGTTCACTATGAAATAAATATTTAAATATAAAATAAATTCTAATATATATATAAATGAACAGGATAGTTATTAAGAATATAAATGGGACAGAAAGGTAGGAAATCATATGTTAAGCATCGAAAGTAACTTAAGAAGAAAGAAAGAAAGACTAAAAATATTTGTCACCGCCAGGACTTGAACCCTTATTGTCACAGAACCCTCGCTATAGTCACAAGATCCCTTCCATTTTGCAGGTGGCAATTTATGATGGAGGAATTTTTGAGATGGTAGGGCAGACGTTGCCGCTGTATGCATCACAGCCTTGGGAAACAAACCTGAAGGTTGTGCTCTGTATGTGTAAATGACGATGTGGCATAGGTTATTATGGTGTCCTGAATTTGCCCCATTGTATCCAGCTGGAGCAAAGGCGTTGAGTCCAGGAAAGTAGATTGTGTAATAAATATTGATATGGAAGGGCGAAGCAAATTTTCGTAAGGACAAAACTGTGCGAGGAAAATCAGAAACTTGACGGACTGGAAGGAAGGAAGTGCCACGGGGGATGTTTGTGTTACAAGAGACAACATCTACGGTTACAAGTGGTTTGGGTAGTTCTTGGAGGTGATCTTGGTGTTGTGAATGAAGGAAAAAGCCATCCGTATTACGTAAACTTTACATAAAGTACATGCCACTAACTTCTTGAGCCGGTCTCGGTCCCGCTGAGATCTCGGGCCACGGTCGAGACGGCCAAGGAAGACAAGACGGCCAAGACAAGGAGCAGCAGCATCATCAGCGCAGCGTACATTTTCCTAGGACTGTGAACTAAAACCTGGAAGGATGAATATAATTTTTAAGTGTGCATTGCTCTACTATACGAAGCGGAAGGTATACGGTAAATATACCCTGGATGTCTTTAAATAAAATGGGACATGGCGTGTTGGCTTTTTGAAAAAAAAATTGTAAAGGATTAAATAGTTTTTAGAAGCAGACTAATAATTCATTAGGCTACATTTTTAGTATCAATAAAAATTAATGAAGAAAATGCTGCAATACCGTTTCAAAATACGGACACAAAAAATGTAAAAAGATGAAAATAATTAAAGTAATTTCGATATTCAACATAATTTATAAATCATTTGGATGTATTTAAGTAATTATTAAAAAATGGAGAAATATTCTGAATAAATAAAGTCATTCTGGGAATCTTAAGTATTCTATATGATAAAGGATTTATGTTATATAAAGTTCAAATTTTTTTAAAAAAGTGTCCAGTTCCCCTTCACCTGAATACAAAAACTGCTAGACAGACAGACAGACTGCCTTGAGTAAAGGTGAGGTTTTTAAACCAGCCTCTGGCTATTATGTGCAATGTTATTGTGTCGATAAAAAAATTATGCATTGATAAAACGTAATAAATGTCATCACAGGTCTGGCTGCCACATAAAACTTGTCATTATAGTAGTTATTACAGTATCTGCAAATAAATCATATTTTATGTTCTGTTAGAAGGTCTTTAAGGAAACCAGTGTTACCAACAAACATCTTAACAGTCTGTAAGCTCTGTCTTTCGCTTTACTTATTATGTCAAGGTCCCTGGACCTTTTTTCAAAAGCCTCCCTAACCATATCACAATCAATTAAAGCCTAAGCCCTCCGTGCTAACCTATCTTGCGCAAGCCTTTTCATGTTCTATATCTAGCGCATGCCACATCCTCCCTAATCTGCTTAGTTTATTCCAACCTCCGTCTCCCTCTTCTGTTCTTACCCCGCACACTAATGTTTATTTTACAACTCATGCCTTAAAACACGGCCTATTAATTCTATCCCTTCTCTTGGTCAACGTCCTCCATGTTGTTCACTCTTCCCGTATTCTGCTTATAACTTCCTGGCCAGTGATTCTATCCATCCATCCATCTCAATCTATATAGTACCATGTTTCAAAGGCTTCTATTATTTTTTTCCCTTCTGAAACTCCCACGGATGAGTATAAGGACCAAAATATAGACATCACAACATAAAATAGAATATAAATTATAGTAATAGTAAGATTATTCAAGTAATTATATTAAACAAATTACATAACTCTGCTAATACAAATACAGTCATAAATAATTAGAGTATAAAATTAGTAAAAAAATTTGAGCCTACAACTACTCGACCAACACGTCATGGAGGAGATCCGGAAACGCGTGGGTCGTAACCGGAAAACCGCAGATGTTTCACAAACAAAATGTATAAATGTTGAAAGGATGAGGAGACAAAGAAATTAAGAATTCTCTCCTTCAGTCTCTCAACCACGAAAATAATATAATAATAAAACTAGTGTAACAGATGATGGATGATCTTACACATGCTAAAACAAATTTAAATATACGCATATAATTTATTATTGTATTCATACATATTTATATCTATGTAAAAAAATGTACCAACAAAAGAAAAATATTGTTAAACAGACCTGTTATTGAATCTAGAAAACAGGTCAAGTAAAATTATTATCAATAAAAAAAAAATGTCCATGTTTCGTACCCCTATATAACGCCACACTATAAACGAATATTTTTAACAATGATTTCGAAATATTCACAGTTATATTAGCTGTAAATAATTTCCTCTTTTTTGCAAAAGACTTCCTTGCTATCCTAATCTAGTTATTACGCTCCCTAAGTAGCAGAATTCCTTAACTTGCATCAGAATATCCCTTCCTGATCTGACATCCTTTGTTATTCCACTGTTTCCCATACTATACTCCATTACCTCTATTAATCCTCATATTAAACTCTTCCTCCAGGACCACGTCCATGCCATTTATTATGGTTCCCAAGTCTTCTTCTGACTCCACTAATACTACAGTCATCGGCAAAGAGTATGGTTTTTATTTCTTCTCCTTGCAGTATGATTCCTTTTTCATATTGCATTTTAACTTTCTTCATCTCCTGTTCTATATATAAGTTAAACAATACGGGTGACAGACTGCTGCTTCCTTGTCTTACTCCTTTCTTGATTAGGGCTTTCTTCTCTTGATCTTCAATTCTAATTACTGCTGCCTGTCTTCTGTAGAGGTTATGTATAAAGCCTCCTTTCTTGATATTTTATTCCAGTTCTCTTGAAAATCCTTAATAGTGTATTGCAGTTCGCAAGATCAAAGGCTTTTTCTAAATCTACAAATGTCATGAGCGTAGGCCTGTTTTTTCTTATCCTGTCTTCTGTAATTAGACAACTTTTTTTGGGGGGTTAACAGGCTACATGAGGGTGATCCTGAAACAAACTTCTCCCCTTTAATGGCATATGAAGGGCTTTGGAAAGGGGAGAAGTGGAAGGTAGCCAATGGCTGACT
The DNA here is from genome assembly GCA_034510155.1 of Eucriotettix oculatus. NCBI lineage: Eukaryota > Metazoa > Arthropoda > Insecta > Orthoptera > Tetrigidae > Eucriotettix > Eucriotettix oculatus. Next base: position 5,821,875 of record CM067376.1, on the reverse strand, counting down.
AAGACCCCTGGGATACAGTTTAAGGATCCTACCTTGTGAGAGATGCAGGGAAACCATAGAAAACCTGCATCAGGTAGATTGGTCTATTGGCCATTATTATCACGTCCTTCCAAATGACAGTGAAATGAGCTTTCTGTGAGGGTCGCAGCATTCCCTTCTCTGCGTCTGCACCAGTTGCAGGAGGCAGCTGGCCGACAGCTCTTACCATATGCCCAAGGTTTTCAACCCAAGTACATACACCTCCTAAAATAGGCGAAGGTGCCTCGGCATATGAGATACTTGAAGAAACAGAGAGAGTATGAGGCATTTCCAATGGTGAGCCACACAGCTAATCTGGGGAGAGAGAAAACTCCCCAAGCTATCTCCTTCTGACTTATTTACATAATTTTAGAAGCTTATCGTATTGCATCTGGAACTCACCTGAGTGCAGAAGCAAGAGGAGAGACTGGATTCGTTCAGAAATTGTGAGCTTTTTATGCCAGATTGTTATCTGCTTTCCTGCTGTGTACATAAAACAAACTTAAAATTGAGAAAACCTAATAACCGCGAACAATAGATTGAAATGTACTTGAAACTCCACATAGTCTATTAAAATGTCACAATTGACTTAATTTATTTCTACATTATTTCAGAAATTGGATTTACTATTTAATGTTGTATATGTTTTGATGAAATGTGGAGAAAACATAATAAGTGTAAAATCTGCATCATCATAAATATTTTTATTTCTGATAAAACATGTACGTTAATTTGTGAAAATAGTTTGCACTTTTACCAATGCTGATGTCGTATTAGGCAGTAGGGTTTGACAAACGTTAGTTCCTCTCAAGTAGACTGGTAATTTATTGTGTCATAAGCAGACCCGCCACTTGAGCAAAACTCACGATGCCGCCCCTTTCCTTATACAAACATATTTTAATTTTATGGAACTGTATAAAAAAGAAACTTCTGTTATAGTCTAGCAGTCTATTGGTATTACTATGTTTTTAACACAGAATTTCCCAAAAACAATTATTTAAATTTACTTCCCTAATTACTTAAAATAAATGGATGCAATCTAATTAATGAGGTATACCTAAGAATAGTAAGAGCTGGAAAATTTCTTAGATTAGTAATTATTTATTTGCTTTAAGGGTTAAAATAAAAGTTATTCATATCTAAAAAAAATTAACTTTTCATGGTTTTATATTTGCAAAAGCTTCTATTATTTGTCTAGCAAACAAGTTATCTAATATGTGATTCAATCAAAATAATGAATAAGTCAAACAAACCTCCCCACATAATATTTTCTCTTCTAAAATCATACCTGAAAAATATAACCTTTAGAGTTAAATATCAAGAAGCAATTTTTAAATTTCAGGTGTTCCACAGGGAAGCATCCTGCGTCAAACTTTGTACTACTGCAGATTTACCATAAACTGCTCAAACAGTTCTTTCTACTTATGCTGATGAAAGAACAATATCCCATAAGGATTCCCTAGTTGCTTCCAGAAATCTACAAATACATTGGAAATTGGCTACTGTGTTGGAGAATTAAATTAAATGAGGAAAAATCACCTCAAATTACATTTGCTCTGAAACATGGAAACTGTCCAGGAATATAATTAAAGGGAAATCCCATACCACTTGAAGAAAGAATTAAATATTTTTTACGAGTATACCTGGACAGAAGATTAACTTGGCGCCAACACATACTCAACAATGGGAAACAACTCGGCCAAAAATTTACCCAAATGTACTGCTGCTAGGCAGAAAATCTCCTTTATCTATCAAAAATAAGCTCCTGGTATATAAAACTGTCATAAACCCCAAACTGGACACGTGGAAGGCCTCTGAAGTGATCCACAAGTTCATCTATTCTGCTTCATTGGCAACATAGATCCTTGGACAACTGCTGGACTCTCATACTCAATGACACATTCTGGATTCTTTGCATGGTCAGGATATCAATTCTCATTCTGACTTAACCCCAGTTTTCATAACCACGAGGAGAACAAACATCCCTGCCCATGCTGGGATTTGAACCTGAGGATCTCTGTCCTGTGACACCACAACATGTCAGGTCATATCACATACGTAATCAGTTTGGCAACTCACCATAATGACAGCAGCAGATCGAGAGAAATACCTTTTGGGAAGAGGTGGAACGTTTTCATAAAATTTATATTTCATTAGTGTAATAGTCAATTCAGTTCTAAATAATTTCAGTCTATTTCAGTTACTGACTGTTACTTTGTAATAGATAATAATGTATTTTTGATAAATATTTGTTTTAACGACAATTAGTATTCTTGTATAAATTCTTCTCGAGTTTCCAACCTGGTCAAAGATTTTAACAGTGACGTTTCGATGGCTTGCTCTGCCATCATCTTCAGACTGAAGTGTCAAATTCGGTGAGTGTAGGCATTTATATAGTCTGAGGCAAGTCTGTGCAAGCACAAACCGCCTGTGATTGGCTAGATGTGGACGCGGGAGCGAAGGCGTCTCCCATTGGTCCACTTGCTTAGTCATGCTCTAGTCCCCCGTGGCTGCGGTCACGTGGCCCGTCTCCGTGACTCAGCTCCGCGTTCCTCCGGTGAAACAATGGGTTCCAAGCCAGGCTCAATTGGAATCCAGAATCTCTATTCAGTAAATTCTCACTGGACCTGATGTTTATTGCCTCCAAAATAACGCTATCCCAATAGCAATTAGCTCGGTCCAGAATACGCGTCTTATCAAAAGCTATTTTATGGCCCGTGAACAAACAAGGCAATGTTCGGCAATAGCTCACTTATTGGGTTGTTTTAATCGTAGATGTCTATTATGCTCTTTTATTCTTTCATCTACGGTTCTGATTGTTTGTCCTATGTATTTACTGCCACAGTCGCAAGGTATTTCATAAATACCAGGGGTCTTTAGGCCTACGTCGTCTTTTACATTCCTGAGCATGTCTTTGATTTTACGTTGTGTTAGAAAAACCGTTTTTATATCATGCCTTGGCACAGTATGCATGCGACTAACTATGGTTGTGCATTTTCCGGCATATGGAATATACGCTCTTTTTCCGGTCGACTCCTCTTTTTTCTTCTTCCTGGTTCCGTGTATTGCCCGTGAAATTTCACCAACGGTGTAACCGTTTCTTGATAAGGAACTTCGAAGGTGATCCATTTCGGCTGCCAAGTGGTCCTTATCGGATATCATTCTCGCTCTATGTGTAAGAGTGGAAAGCACAGCCCTTTTGAGAGCCGGGAGGTGGTGGAAACTGTTAGCGTGTAGGTAAAGGTCCGTATGAGTCGGCTTACGGTACATGCTGTGTCCCAGGCGTCCATCCGGTCTTCTGTGTATCAGGATGTCGAGAAAAGGTACTTTAATTAGTATTCTTCTTTGGCTCTACAGCCCATCGAGGGCCTGGGCCTACCGGGTCGACTGTGGACTGTCACCTTGCGTGGCACATTCCGAATTTGGAGTGACATGTGTTCAAGCATACCAAATCTCCAGCAGTCTTAATCATAGTGACCATGATGACACAAACATCTAAGCCCATGCCGGGATTCGAACCCGGGGTTGTGAGGCAGCGACTGGAGGCTAGCCACTGCGCCACAGGAGGTCGGCGACATGGATCTAATCAGCGGAAATCTGTCTGGAAGCTGGATTTGGTTAATAATAATATATATGCAAACAGTTTTCAATTTCGTATTTATTCGTTCGTTCTTTACTGCACCTCGTTGCTTCATTTCATTACCTGGGAAATACAGAGAAATATATATATGTAGAGCACCTGAGGAATGGTGTGAAATTAACAAATTAATTAATATAGACAGGAAAGAGAGACAGGGGATGGCTGACTTTTCCCTCTGTGTCGCCGTGGTAAGGAGCAACTTAAATTTACGAATAATCTGCCTGAGAACCGTAGGAGAAAACACCACATCAGGCCGTTGGCAGGAAAAATTAAAAGAGCAACAAACAAAAGTAAATTATAAATTTAGAAACACAGCCTGTTTGCCACCAAACAATATTGATATTTATTTAAGAGAACTGCAGTGTTTCCTCATTGTTTTATATGTATGATATTGAAGTATTAGGGGAATCAGAAGAAGATTTGGGGAACTATAATCATGGCATGAACGCGATCCTGGAGAAAGAGTTCAATATGAGGATTAATAGGTGGAAAAACCGAGGTAATGGAGTGCAATATAGGAAACAGTAAAAGGGCATAGGCCATTAGATTGGGAAGGAATAACTAGAGTAGGATAGCACAGGCAAAAGAGAGGAATTTACTTACGACTAATATAAGCATGAATATTAAGGCAATGTTTGTATGAAGTGCGGCATTATATGGGTGCAAAAATGTGGACAGTAGGAGTTGCAGAAAGAAAAGGAATAGAAACCTTAGGAATGTAGTGCTATAGAAGAATTAGATGGGTGGATAGAGTAACTAACCAGGAAATAAGAGAAGGGGGAACAATATGGAGGGATAGATTAATAGGCTTGTAGTCTTAAGAGCGGAAGAGGGAGGACAAGGATGGAATGTACTAAGCGGTATGGTGAGTGTGTGGGATGTGGTAGTAATTATTATCATTATTAATGAACTAGGTAGGTCCGTGGACCATACGGGCGGAGCGAATTAGTGTAAAGTAATTGCAAACAATAGGTTTAACACATCGCTATGATCAAGCAGTATCGTTTAGTATTTATGGAAAATAAATAAAATAACAACGTAGTAAAATATATTAAATAATTTATTATTATTAACTATTATTAGCTAAATTACGCAGTCTTTCCAATTCTTCTCTCCTTTCTACCATAGATTTACTGTTATTAATTAACAATAAACGATTAAAATTGAATGCTGGTTTTAACAATAGTCCATCTGAAGTTTTTACACGTGACAATGCAACATATGTAAGTCCTGCTGCAAATTCGTTTTTACCAATACTAACGATAGCTTTATCAAGCGTTATTCCTTGAGATCTATGGATACTAATAGCCCATCCGAGTACGATAGGAAATTGTTTGCGAGTACACGAGACTCCATTTTTTTTGAAAGATGACGTCAAGGGAACAATCGGGATTGAATTTCGATAAAGAGTTGGTCCAGTGTATTTGTCAAATTGTACCAATAAACATAGCGGCATATAATCACTGTATACTTCACCTTCAAGAGATGAATCATAAACTATATCCGTAATTGTTCCTACTGAACCATTCGCTAGTCCTTTAGCAACCCATAGATTTCTTCTTAAAATTACACGAGCTCCTATGCACAATCTTAATTCAGCAGGTAAGCCTTGAGCATCGTCAATTGTTGCTTTAGAAGCTTCGGCACAATTATGAATAGCTTTTGATAAGAGCAACAGGCTGTTTTGTTTCTTCTAGTTTATTTATAATTAAATAAATTAATTTCGTCATTTAAGGCCATAATGAAAACTGCATCTTTAAATGATGCTCGATAATATGTGACATGTTTCGCATGCGCCAATATCTCGTTCACCTATGATTATGTAACTGAAACAGTGCAATCTACGATACCAATAGAATAAATTATCATAATTTGAAGTAAATCAGTCGAGTATCTTCGGAGGAGTAGCGTGCGGAAAATACCTCGAAGTCGGGGATAAGGGGCTCCGCTTCGCTCCGCCCGATTATCATTTGAAAATTTACCCGATGAAGTCCGCAGACGGAGACGAAATTTTGTAGTCGCCTCAAAAAAAATATATATCGATATCGTTTGCTGACCAATCGACCGGATATTTTATTTATAAGTGAACATGAAGTCTTACTATTGATTTATAAAAGGAAATGAAAGGTCACAATAATGTGAGAATAATTGAATAATATATAGATCTCAACGTGTGTGTGTGTGTGTGCATTCAGCCACTACGGCAAAGTGTAAAGATCTTTATAAAGTATGTGTTTTGGGGCCCTTGTATTTTTTCCCCGTTTTATTAGTTGCGTTGACCTCTCAAAGTATATTTATTTATTAACCCGTATATTTTTATAATATTAGGATGAAAACTGAATAATTTTGCTTTGTTTTAAATATCTATTTCTGATCACTTCTTCAGTGTATTTTTTTCCTTGTAATGAAGAGTAGAATAATTTGATTGGGTGAAGTATGTGAGAAATTGTCAATTTGAATTACTTATTAGTCCCTGTCTCGGGTCAGTTACCACATACATTAATATTACATTCACTGAGAGGCTCGCACGTTGTCGAGTGAGGATTGCTGTGGGAGCTGATCTCGAATCTCAATGTGGGCGTGTCTCTCTCTCTCTCTCTCTGCCCAGGCTGACTGACGACGGGGCTTACCTGCGGGAAATGTCTCATTCAATCTCTGCTCTTCCTCTCCATCGTGCATCTCCTCTTTCCCATGCAATGGTCATGCCATCGGGTCGTCTCCATCCCTTAAAAAATAAAACTGCTCAGTAAACTCGGTTGACAAGCAAATGCCGTGTCACCACAGCAAACTCTTCACTCCTGCAATTCGTGAAGGTGCAAGACAGGTACCGAAGATTCTTCATCGCCGCCTTGATCTCCCCCTGTTTAAAATTCTTCCCTGTGCTATTACAAAGAATATAATGACATTCACTTTTTCTCAGATTACATTACAACTACTGTTCTCAAAGATTTAAAGTAATTTTTTCGTAAACATTACAGCAAACACTTGAATGAGAAAAACTTTAAATTAATTTCCTAACTCTTTTAGAAACGGAGGAAAATATTTTACTTAATTACAACAATTATTTTCCCCTCTTGCACGCTGTCGCCAACATAAAAAGAAAGTTGTTTGCGATAATATGAGTATTCACACTCTAACAAACAGACTTATTATTATACAGTGAAGAGTAACAGAGCGAAAACTTTAAATGGAAATAATCCTCTTTGTATGTATCGTCATATGGAGTCTTCTTCAGAGGAAATGTAACAAGGCTGACGAATCTCACTGTAAGAAAATAATAATTTTTCACCTTCCAGGTTGATGAGGGGAACATCGCTGTCCTCGTACAAGCTGCCGATGAAAGGGATGGCTGCGGCCATCAGGACCAAGGACAGCAAAAGCACCGCAGCCAGTGGCACGGAAAGCATCTCGACAGATCAAACAAACTGGAACGGAAACGGGTAATTTTCAAAAACAGATTGTTTAAATAACATGCTGTAATGTTTTATGATAAATTGAAGAAGGTGTCATTTCAATAATTTAATGACACGGTGTTTCATTTCTAAAGCCCGATATAGAAAATACCTTTTTATCGGAATTTAGAAAGAAAAAAAAAACAATTTCCATTCTCCTCAAACATTTGCAAAAAAAAAAAAAAATATGTTTTTATCATTAAATTGAGAAAATATGCTGACATAACTTCGCATCCATCTCGCAATACTGATTTCGAAACATATTCACTTATTCTAATATTCCCATTTGAATTAATAATTGTACCTCACAGGATTAATAGAGACGAAACCAAGGTAATGGAGTGTAGTATGGGGGGAAACAGAGGAATAACAAAGGCTGTTAGATTGGGAAGGGATATTTTGATAGAAGTTAAGGAATTCTGCTACGTGGGAAGCGTAATAACTAGAGTAGAACTGCACAGGCGAGGAAGAGGGATCTAGTTAGGGCTAATATAAGTGTGAATATTAGGAAATCATTGCTAAAAATGTTCGTATGGAGTGTGGCGTTATATGGGTGCGAAACGTGGACGATAGGAGTTGGGGAAAGGAAAAGAATAGAAGCTTTTGAAATGTGGTGCTGTAGGAGAATGAGATGATGAGGTGGATAGAATCACAAACGAGGAAGTTCTTAACAGAATTAGGGGAAAAGCAAACAATAAGGAGGACATTGACCAAGAGAAGAGAAGGAATAGATTAATAGGCCACGTTTTAAGACACGAGGGTCTTGTAAAATTAGCACTAGAGGGAAGTGTGTGCGTGGGGTAAGAATGAAAGAGGGAGGCCAAGGATGGAATACGATAAACCGATTAGGGTTAAATGTGGGATGCGCTAGTTATGAGTAAATGAAAAGGCTTGCGCAAGATAGGTTATCATGGAGGGTTGAGCATCAGGCCAGTCTTAGTAGTGAATACCACAACAACAACGTTACATATTTGAAAATACTAAGATTTGGTGTAACTAAATAATCGACTTTACTTTGTCTTTTGCTGCTTTAAGGAGGATTTTAGTGGCGATGACGTCACGCTATTCGCAGCCTCTAAATCTCTATACGACAAAGTTTTCTGTCTTTAAAATTTACACTAAATAAAGACACGGCCAAAAAGTCAGCTTATAAATATATCACTATTTATTCACAAATGCGACGTTTCATCTCCATTTTGAAACTTCCTAAGTAAATATGATGCATTGCTAAATTTGTAAGTTTTTAACCATGTTTTTTGTATATAAATTAAAAAATTGCAATTTGTTGCTGTTGTGGCATTCACTCCTAAGCCTGGCCTGATGCTCAACCCTCCATGCTTACCTATCTTGCGCAAGCCTTTTCATTTCCGCATAACTAGCGCAGCCCACATCCCCCCTAATCTACTTAGCGTGTTCCATCCCTTGGCCTCCCTCTTCCGTTCTTAACCCTACACACACACACTTCCCCCTAATGCTAATTTTACAAGACCCTCGTGTCTTAAAATGTGGTCTATTAATCTATCCCCTTCTCTTAGTCAACGTCCTCCATATTGTTCGCTTTTCCCCGTATTCTGTTTAGAACTTCCTCGTTTGTGATTCTATCCACCTCATCATCTCATTCACCACATTTCAATGACTTCTATTCTTTTCTTTCCCCCCAACTCCTACCGTCCACGTTTGGCACCCATATATAACGCCTCCACGCCCCATACCAACATTTTTAGCAACGATTTACTAATATTCACACTTATATTACCAATAAGTACATTCCTCTTCCTTGCTATCCTGTGGCTATCCTACTCTAGTAGCAGAATTCCTTAACTTCTATCAAAATATCACTTCACAATCTAACAGCCTTTGTTATTCCACTGTTTCCCCCCATACTACACTCCATTACCTTGGCTTCCCCCTCTATTAATCCTCATATTGAACTCTTCTTTCATGACAACGTTCATGCCATTTATTGTTGCCACTAGTAAATTAAAATTTATAATCTTTAATTTTTCAAATTAATTTTTTAATTTTCGTATTTATTCGATTAAATTAAACATATTTCAACCTGACTTATTACCTCAGTCAGGTCCTTTTATTATTATTATTATTATTTAATCGCGCTGAAAAAGTCGCGCCGCGTCCATAAATAGTAAAAAAAAAAAAAAACATTTCCGTAATTTGAATTTTTATCATTATTTTTCTATGAAAATGTTCTGAAATGTATTGTAATGTTTTACGATTAATTGTAAAAAAGTTGACATTTCCATAATTTAATGAGATAGTGTTTTTCATTTTTAAAGTTCAATCGGCCCAAACATGTGGGAAATTCCTTTTCATCAGAATTTAGACCAGAGAAAAAAGCTATTTACATTCTGTTCCAACAACATTTGCGAATAGAAAATTGTATATTTTTAACATTTAATGCAGAAATATGCTGATGACGTAACTTGGCTGCGTCCAACTCGCGATACGGATTTTCTAAAGATGCTCAATATTTTAAATATTCCCATTTGAATTGATTCTTTTGCCTTATACCTTTGGAATTGCTAATACATGGGGGTAAATAAAAAAATTCCAGTTAAATTTGCCTTTTGCTGGTTTAAGAAGGATTTTAGAGGATTCAAAAAGGTCTGATTTTCAATGCCCGTTGATGATGGCGGGTGGGGGGGGGGGGAAGGGGATGACGTCACGCACCGAGCGCCTCTCTATCTATTTAAGATAATCTTTGGAGCTGAAGAAGTTAGTTCGTGGTACCAACTTGACGAGTATGATTGAGAATGACAATTACAGCAAATGCCCCCACCGCCACCTACCTGCAGCAGCACCGGCAAATGCTTGTTTCCTTATCAGGGGCCGCCCGTGGCTATATATCGCGAGATCGTAAAAGGGAAAACACCGCAATGGAGGCTGTCGGACGTCAATCAAAGTAAAAGGTCAGGCTATTACAGCTGCTCAGGAAACTGTGGTAAACTAGTGTGAAAACTACCAGTTAAATATGCCACTAAACCAATAAAAGTAGCTCTCAGGAGTAATGAAATATTTAAGTTGCGAAAGCGTGCAATTAGAATAGTGATTTCTAGCGCGAATTATAGATCACGGAGTTGTTGCAAAACCTTTCTTCAAAAGTTTGCAAATACTTACTTTACCAAGCCTGTATATATTTATTTATGAAATATTAAGGTTTGTAAAGCGAAACACTAGTTTGTTTTAAACAAATGGCGAGAAATCAGTCAGAGGTTCAGCTCCAAGGTCACGAGGACAAGCACCGCCATTGTTCTCTTTGTCTCTCCACCAGAGATATTGTTAGCCTTCCTCCAGAGGTTAAAAACTAGCTACAAAAGCTTAGTGAAGCAGAGTAAAACTATTCTTTTAAATGGCGCTGCTGTTTTACTCTGTGGTACAGGATTTTCTTAATCGTCCCTCTTCTAGTATTTAAATCAAGGTGGTTCCTGCTGCTGTAAGTGTTGAATGAGCTGCTGCCAACCTTGTAAAATAGCACATCACATATCTTTAAAATTCCTATTCAGTTTTTTCTGCTCTTTTGTTTGTTTGTTTCATGTATATAGCTGCTGCTGCTGCTGGAGCAAGGACAGCTTCCTCCCTGGTCCAAGTAGTTCAAAACTCCATTGCGTGTTCCTCAGTGTGTGTGTGTGCTTGTTTGTGTTTCCCTGTGTGTGTGTGTGTGTGTGTGTCCTAGTTGTGTTTATATTGACTTTTGTCTCCATACATTTTCTTTTATTAATTTCTTTTAAGATTATTTGTCCTTAATTTTGTACCTTATTTTGTTCATTTGTAACGTATGACGTATCCTATTTCGTCGATCGAGGACTAATGGACACAACAATAAGACAAAACTCTTGGCGGCGGCCATGTTGGGGCTCCAGGGCAACGCGTTGCGTGTTCTGTGGTATTTTAACAGGCTTCTAAGGGCGGTTCCTGTAAACAAATTAGGCTATTTAGATTCCCAAGGGACCAAGTGGGTCCAGAATGTTCTTGTGGTATTCACAGTCCTAAGACTGGACTGATGCAACATACCTTGCGCAAGCCTTTTCATTACCTTCATTAACTAGCACAACCTACATCTTCCCTAACCTGCTTAGCGTATAACATCCTAGGCCTCCCTCTTCTGCTCTTACTCCACACACTTCCCTGTAATGCTAATTTTACAAGACCCTCGTGTCTTAAAACGTGGCCTATTAATCCATCCCTTCTCTTCGTCAATGTCCTCCATGTTGTTCGCTTTTCACCCTATTCTATTTAGAACTTCCACGTTTGTGTTTCTATCCACCACATCTTCAAAAGCTTCTATTCTTTTCCTTTCCCCAACTCCTATCATCCACGTTTCGCACCCCCCCATATAACGCCTCACTCCTTACTAAAATTTACATGTTTCCTAATATTCACACTTATTTCCCATAAGTAAATCCCTCTTCCTTGCTATCCTGCTCCAGTTATTGCGCTTCCCAAGTGGTAGAATTCCTTTACTTCCGTCAAAATATCCCTTCCTAATCTAACAGCCTTTGTTATTCCACTGTTTCCCATACTACACTCCATTACCTCGGTTTTCCCTCTATTAATCCTCATATTGAACTCTTTCTCCAGGACCACATTCATGCCATTTATTATTGTTTCCCCAAGCCTCCTTCTTCTGACTCCCCCTAATACTACAATATCATCAGCAAAGCGTAGGGTTTTTTATTTCTCCCCCTTGCAGTACGATTCCTTTTCCATATTTCGTTTTAACTTTCTTCATCGCCTGTTCTATATATATAAGTTAAACAGCACGGGTGACAGGCTGCTGCTTCCTTGTCTTACTCCTTTCTTGATTATGGCTTTGTTTTTTTTTTCCATCTTCTATTCTAATTACTGCTGCCTGTCTGTATCAGCCTCCTTTCTCGATATTTTATTCCAGTGATCTTCCAGAATAGCTGACGTGATAATATGCATTTCTTTCTTGCACCCTTCAATGATTTTGCATGTCACCCATAACTGAGCGTTAGTTTTCCCAGTTGTATTTCGAAGAGTGGTTAATCCTAATTGCAAATAACAAACCAGGTGAAATAGATTATCGCTTCCACCAGAAATTTTTTCTATTCGTGTCAGATTTCATAAAAATCGGAAGTTATAAAAATAATTAGAAAGTGTTCCGAGAGCAAGACAGTTTACGCTCTTTTCTCCAAGTGTGGTGAAACAATGAAGCGGTTTAATCTTAAAGTTAGACTGGCCCGTACTGAGACAAAATCAGATCGCAGAGTGACGTCAGAAGGTTATACGGAGACTTACTCATTTTTCATGGGAGGAGTAACAGGCTACGTGAGGGTGATCCTGAAACAAGCAATTCTCCTTTAATAAAATAGGAAGGGAATTAAAAAGGTCAGGGGGATGTTGTGGAAGGTAACCAAGGATTGAGTAGTGTCCCTGAGCTATAGTTTAAGGATCCTACCCGGTGATTAACCTAAAAGAGATGCAGGGAAAACCCTAGTAAACCTGGGCCAGGTATGTCGGGCTATTTGGTACTTGTCTCGCATCCTTTGGAATGATGGGAGAAGGGTTTGCTGTGGGGAGTTCATAAAATTTTGTTTTACTAGTTTTTGGACCAACTGACAACCCCAGTACATACACTTCCCATGAGAACCTCACAAGTAGAAATAACGAGGCATCCCCCAAAGGTAAGCCCCATTATCACTGTGCATGGAGGAATACGTGGGAGGGAGAGAGAGCGAGAGCTCTGGCATGTATCGTCTTCATATCCGATGATAGTTGAGTTTGGTGTTATTCTGCGCAGGTACCAACCCTGTCCCCTTCCCTTCCCTCCCCTCGCAGAGCCAACCCAGTTCAGTCAGCGCCTTGAGCTTATCCCCGGTAGGTCAATCGTAAAGTTGATCATAAGCAGGCCAGGGAGAAGGTTTTTTTTTTTTTTAGTATTTGAAGCGGGAATGTGAAGTTTGCCAAAGTGTAAGAGCGAACATCTGAAGCTTGTGGCGTAAGCCTCAGAGCCATGCGCATCGTGAAGACAACATCGGATTGTATGCAACTTTACGCTCTGCCAGTAGGAATTCCGAACAGTGGCATCGTGAGGAGGAGGGACGGCCAATCAGAATCACTGTACGTCAAGACTTTGCAGGGAACACATCTCCACTATATGTATGTGGAGAGAGGTGGGGGGGGATTCAATATTTGGACAAGTTAATGGTAAAGGAAACGCGCTGTCTTGTCAGGAAGGCTCAGTCCAAAGTTTGTAAGCGACTGATTTCCTGCCTCGCCACTTACTTTCATAATTATTAATACATTTTCCTGTAACATGAAATATACATTACACCGGCGTTTGAAACTTGCGAGTATCACCCGGAATCACTCGGCACTTTTGAGAGCAGTAGCGCGAGTTCTGTCCGAATGGCAGGTTTACATCACGGGCTGTCCATCCACAGGCTTGCGCACTCGCCTCTTTGTGCGCAATTCCCCACCAGCCGGCAGCTGTTGACGAGGGGAATCTCACGAGTCCCTCAGGAGCAGCAGTGTTTGAAATAATTAAGCAGACTGAAGTTATTTTTAATAGAAACAGAAAAAGCCTGAAAATTGCATTGACTGTGTCAAAGAGAGTACTGTTGAACAGTTCAAGTTCCGAATAAACAATTCTTGGGTTTCCACCCCCGGGGGGTTAAATGGAGTTTAAGCCACGACGTTTCGATGGCGTGCTCTGCCATCGTTCTCAAGTGAAAGTGCCGTCCTGTGGTTTGTGCCTAGGTGGCATGGCGCGTGTCCTTTCCTGATTGGTTCTTGGTCTCAGTAGGTAACGCCCTGCCTTCTCCGCTGGCTCAGGGACTTTGGTCGATTTCAAGCAATCGCTTGTTGTTCCATTGATCCAATAGAGAAGTACAACTTCAAGGATGTGGAACGAGCCAGAGATTCGATTCGAGATTGCTTAGTTACTATTAACTAGTCAGTATTTACATTCATATGATTATGTGTAACTTTCAATAAGAAATGCTACGGAGGAGACGGGACATACAATTTTCACCTTATGTATAACATTGCTAATATCTTACACTACGAAGTTGGTACAATGTCGGTACACTCGACTCCATAAATTTTTCACCACAGTAGAAGGCCGCCAAATGGCTAAGTAAAAAGCTAGGCAGTTCATATTTAAACTTGTTAGTATTTAAGGGTTTAAATTTAACATCTGTTATACTTAATTGAAAAATTGATGACCTTGTACAGACTTTATTCTATAAATTTACTCGTAACAATGTTTCGGCATGTTGAAAGATTATGTGAGCATGATCTTGAAACTGGCAACTCCCCTTAATAGCATATGAAGGGAATTGAAAAGCACAGATGTGGAAGGTTAGCGCCAAGGGTCTACAACCCCAGAACATACACCTCCCAAAATAAACCCAATAGCCTTGGCATGCGAGAACCTTCCATTCAGAGAGAGAGAGAGAATCAGGCACCCCTGAAGGTAAGCCCCATCATTACCACGGGAAACAATATATGTGAGACAAAGTCCCCACAAGTGCACCCTCACAGGATGCGTCGTCAGTTCGTACTCGATTTGATCATGTTAAATTGTCAACTGAGCAGCAAACGGAAATGAAAACTAATTGACATGGTTACCAAATAACTCGTGAAAATTAATTTCATAACTACTTATTAACTAATATATAATTTACTAACGATTGGTTTTATTCTTTTCTGCAAATAAGTAATTGTTTCGAGTCCTTGGCCCGGTGGATCCACGCGTTTAGCAATTTCTGATAATTCATTTGATGCTTATTTGTTACTGATTAATATTTACTAATATGCAAACAATGCATAGACCAATTCTCATGATAACTGGTTTTATTTATATTGACCTTTTGATAAGTGACACAATTGAATTGTTAACAAAATAGTAAAACATTTATTAATTTAAAAACATGTTATTGCATATTAAATAATTATTAAATTATAAAAATGTGTTCTAACACAAGCACATTACAATACAATTTAATATACGTACATATATAAGTATAAAGCATGTACAAGTACAAAACTGAAACCAATAATAATATTTAAAGCTCATGTGTAGCATTTTCCCACTATATTTATATTTCATGATTTAAGTAGTTTTTCAGATAGTTTCACAAGTGGCACGGCTGTGATAAACTTGTCGTAGTTTCTCTTCAGTTGTATCGCTTCTAAATTAGGCAAAATTTACAACAATAAAAAAATGTACATATGTACAACTTTGTAAACAGTGTTAGTACTTTTGTATTTTGTACTACATTAATGTGCAAATGTATCAATACACCTACCACATTTGTGAGATATTTCACCAATGTGACTCGAGATTCTGAAAAACTATTATGACATTCAGAACATGTGTATGGACTTCATACTGTGCAACTCCACAAGTGCGAGGTTAAGCTACTTTCTTGTAAGAATTTCATTTTACATATTACACATTTCTGTTTGTGCGCATCCTTGTGTGTGTTGATAAGTAGTTACAATATGAAAATGTATTTTTTATGTAGCAAACATTTGAATGTTTTTTTTTCACCATTATGAATCCCCGTGTGAATCTTTAAATTATCTTTACTTGTTTATGTTTTATAGTGCACGTCATATTTGAATGGCTTTTCACCAGTATGAGCCCTCATGTGCTTGTTTAAATTGGAGGATTGTGAGAATGACTTATTGCACTCATGACATTTGTAAGGTTTGGCACCAGTGTGAATCTTATAGTGATTTAACAGATTCCTTGAAACTGAGAAAGATTTTCCACATTCAATACATTTATATGGCTTTTCACCAGTATGACTACGAAAATGATATTTTAAACTACTTGAATCTGAGAAAGACATCTCACACTCAACACATTGATACAATTTTTCACCTGTATGACTCCTCATGTGTCTTTTCAAGTGACTGCAATATGTAAAAGACCTATTACATTCTGCACATATGTATGGCTTTTCACCAGTATGAATTCTCATGTGTATATTTAAATTAGATGTTTGTGAGAATGTTTTATTACACACTGCACAGTTGAATGGTTTTTCACCAGTGTGACATCTGATGTGCCTGGTTAGAGTACTTAAATCTGAAAAAAACTTGCCACATTCAATGCATATAAGCTGATTTCTAACTTTGATCAAACTTGAGCTATCCATATCTTTAAACGTCTTATAATAACAATAAAAAAATACAATTATAAAATTATTCTATGTTTATTTATATGGTTTTATTTGATTTATTTATAATAGTGTTAACCATTATTCATTATTTTAAAATATCAAACAAAATATTATATGAAATTATGTATATATTACTATAATTTTAATAAATGGATTAGCATAAAAAATCTGCTAAATATTTTAATCCTCTACCAACAGAGTTATCCCTTCAGAGCTGAGATTTGGCTGAAGTCATATCCTCTGTTCTTGAATTATCATCTCAATTTGTACTGATAACAGTTGCAAAACTTAACTACTGTGACTGGGATCTGTAAATGTGTTGATGGATTCTTTGCAGCAACCATAATTAAGTCTTTGAATTACTTCACATTGTTTGGTGAACCTGAAGCCAAAAGAAAAATAATTTGTCAGCCAAATATACTGGGCAATTACACATCATTTTCCAAAAGTTGGAATATGTACTGTAATATAGAAAAGATTTGAAACATTTGCCACAAGAAAATGGATTACACTGACAGAAATATTTATAACTTTCAAATCAAAGGAACATTTATTTAATCTAAATCACTTTCAATTTCAGAATTTATATTTTAAAAAAAAGACAGTAATCACAACAAACTTTATAATTGTTCTGACTGTACCTCGAATAATGTAGGCGAAAAATTGTGGCCAAAATTGAACATTATTTATTAATTAAATTATGTCACAACATTTTGTTCCTTTGTTTGGAATCCCCTCAGGTGTGAAAGCAATCCAAAATTAAACCAGAAAGTTGTCATAAGGACAAATAGCACAATGATTTTTTAAAAAATTTGTACGCGAAGCACAAACTGTCTCAAAGGCTTTTTATTAAACTGGTTTACTTTCGAATTGTTTTCACACCTGAGGAGGTTCCAAACAATGGGACGAAAAATCGTGACATGGTTTTATTAATAAATAATGTTAAATTCTGACCGATTTTGGCTGTAATTTTTCGCCTGCAGTAATCACAACAATTTAATAAGAATTCAATCAAGACATGAGATTTTTTTTAAAAAAAATGCTTAACTTCAAATTTTAATATTTTCTAACAAATACTGTCAAAATGTGGGGTGTTTTAAAACTGTTAAATGATAATCAGTTCCAACAGCATTGTAACAATTTGAAATAATCTTGATTTTAGTGACTTTCTTTGACAACATCTTTCATTCCTGAAATTCAGGATATTAAGAAAATACAATGAGAAGTTGAATACATCAGAATGCAGTAGAAACCGGTTACCAGAAAGTATCGCCAAGTGGGTATAAAAGTTATGTTTTCAGGTGCACATTGGGCTATTGTTATTAGTTCACAACTTTCGTGCGTTTCCTAAACAATGAGCAGATTTAAAAAAGTTGTACAGGTAGAAAAAAATAATGAAGTCCCCAGTTTTATGCAAAGTCAAATTTGCAGTTAAATTACAGGATTAAATGATAAATAGGGACACACAAACACACACTGTTAAGGTTTATTTGTTTCACTGTAACGGTGAAAAGTAGTTAAACTCTCATGTAAAAGTAAGAATACGTTTTTCAGTTTGATTTTTTAAATTCAATGGAGGCTGAGTGAGTTCCCTGGGGGTAAGTGACTTAGAAATGTTGATTCTGGTTTAAACTGCTATTCAACACACGCCTTTTCCAGATGATTTTGGCATGTGTGGTCAAATGTTCCGAAAGGGTAGGTTTTATTGTACAATAAAACCCTAAATAGTTTAAAAAAAAATCCGAAGCTTTCAACATTTATTTCTGTCATACTTGTCTGAAAAGAAAGAGAATTTATTTAAATAGCAAAAGTGAAAACGATTTCATAAAAAAAGAGCGGGATCATTGTATACACATTGAACGGCGAATATTTCATATGGTGGGTGGATGAAATATGGATTTTCCAAATTACAAAATGTTGATATTGTCAAAGTAAAACAGAACTGAATCAGTTGCCGATTTATGAAAAGATAACAAAAGTTTTTATTTAGTTGAACCAACATTTGTCACCGTATTTGTTACTTCCTTAGGTAATGAAAAAAGGGAGGCCGAATATACAAAAATCTAAACTTGACTGCTTTACAAGGGCAGCTTCAACCAAAATGTAATGATGAAAAATAGATGTTAATTAATTTGGTACTTTAAACTAAATAAATACAGCCCTATTGGCACACCTGGGCAACTTCCAGACTGTCATGTTTCAGGAGAATGTCACAAGGTCAGCAACTAGGCCCCCTTAATTCATGTTCCCTGACTGCGACGAGCACATAACCCTTGCTCGCTCCATGGAAAGGATTTGACCCTGGAACATCTGTGAGGCTGACCACAGTGGGTCAGAAAATTACATCAATGATCGACTTTTAAATCTAGTTTTTTTTCTTTTTCTTTCTCCATGGCTCTACAGCATACTGAGGGCCTGGGCCTACCGAGTCGACTGCGGACTGTCATCTTGCATGACACATTCCGAATTTGGAGCGACACGTGGTCAGCGTATCGATCCTCCAACAGTCTTGATCCCGGTCTTCTCGACCATGACAACACAAGCATCCAAGCCCATGCCAGGATTCGAACCCGGGACCTCTGGGCTGTGAGGCAGCGACTAGAGGCAGAACAGGCGATTAAGAATGTTAAAAAGGAATAGGGAAAAGGAATCATACTGCAAGTACTATAAACAAAAACCTTACGCTTTGCCGATATTATTGTAGTATTAGGGGAGTCAGAAGAAGACTTGGTAACAATAATAAAGGGCATGAACGTTTTCATGCAGAAAGAGGTCACTATGAGGATTAATGGAGGGACAACAAAGGTGTATGGGAAACAGTGGAATAACAAAGGCTATTAGATTTGGAAGGGATATTTTGACTGAAGTTAAGGAATTCTCCTACTTGGGAAACGTAATAACTAAGTAGGAAAAGAACAGGTAAGGAAGAGGAATTTAATTACGGGTAATATAAGTGTAAATATTATTAAATAATTGCTAAAAATGTTTGTATGGAGTGAGGCGTTATATGGGCGGAGGAGTTGGGGAAAGGAAAAAGAATAGAAGCCTTTGAAATGTGGTGCTGTAGGGGAATGAGATGATGAGGAGGATGTAATCACAATGGAGGAAGTTCTAAAAAGAATAGGGGAGGACGATGACTAATAAAAGGAACAGATTAATAGGACACGAGGGTCTTGTAAAATTAGGATTAGAGGGAAGTGTGTGTGGGGTAAGAAGAGAAGAGGCAGGCCAAGGATAGAATGCGCTAAGCAGATTAGGTGTGGGTTTAGCTGGTGATGAGGAAATGAAAAGGCTTGCACCAGACAGGTTAGCATCAGACCAGCCTTAGGACTGAATACCACAACTACAACTATTTTAGAGTTTCTCAAAATTACAAGAGCGGGACGGGGGTGGAGGGGGCGGAATTTTTTAAATATGCAAAATCAGCCTAAAGTAATAAATAGGAAACTGTATGAGTAGAATGTAGGCAAGTGTTCCTAAGCTATGAGACTAGTATCGAACTTGGAGTAATCTGCATCTCTAAGAGGAAGGAAGGGTGTAAACCAAATTCCGCGTTTTAAGTTGCACCCGTAGTGAAGAATGGCTGCAAATCGGCTAAATCTAGTTTTAATAATCAAATATATGTGTAATGACTACTAAGACATTTTCTTAATTCACAGAATTATTAATCTGAAAATATCTTACTGCACAACAACACCATGTTTTTTTTGGTACATATTTGTGCCCTCTTCAGGTTGAGCCTAACAAAATTTTACCATATTGTTTTTGTCAGCACTCTTGTGAATGTCCATGTGTGTATATATGCTATATGAAAACCTTATCATAAACAGAAGAAATGCTTCCAAACATTACTCGGGCCATATGCAAACGGTCGCACCTGATTATGAACTACTACTGAAATATTTAAGGCATGAAGATGATAACGTCGATTTAACACTGTACACACACTTTTTAAGAGATCCAATGACTTAATATGTAATGCTGCATCACAATGCAAGATTCTGAAGTAAATCAATTCATTAAAAGTTAAATTTGTCTGTTTCTTTTTAATGGCCATATAATTATTATTAAAATTTCTAAACAGACATACTATTTTTTTGTAAATTAAATAATGTCATATGAGCTTTGCTTTCTCATAAGAATGTGTGTGTGTAAAAAAAAATTATTCTAATCTATCTCGGTTGGTTTGTATGTTGGAGACTCAATATTTCCCTCTCTCTACCTGCTAATTCATGTGAAACGCCAACTTAGTACGTATTTTAAGGACTGTAATTTAATAAAGGAGGCCGACTCGTCCAAATTTAATTTAACAGGAAACATAAACTTCAATACCTTTGTGATCACTGCACATTAAGCAGCATACTCGTATCTGTTTTTTTTTATATATATATAACAGAATAAAATGTGTTTTACAACATTCACAGACACTGCTTTTGCCGCCTGTTGACAATTTTAACGAGCTTTCTGCTAACAGGACGACTGGCTACCAGCGGCGCTGCCAACATGGCGCGATGAAAGCAACTAAATGACAACACATTGTGTGACGGCTGAGATGCTAGGATAGTGAGTCTCTGCTTTCAATTCATCTAAGCTAGGTTTACACGGGCAGTGATGTTCGTCGAAGTTGGGTTGGCTGTGCACTGCCTACCATTTACATCTTAGGCAGAGATAACTGCCAAGTGCTGCCCTCACTACAGAACGGGCAGAGAACTCTGATGCATGTTTATACTTCTCTGCCATTTCTTGGCAACTACGTCAGGTTGGAATGTTGTTGATGTTGCATAGTGTCAATATATTGTTTATATCAATTTGAATATTTTTCCCCTCTGTGTTTTCGCGTACGCATAATGTCCATAAACAGGAACTAATCACTTTGTATTTGTGATAGAATAGACGTAACGAGGAGGAAAGGTTCCTGAAAAAGTCAAATTCTGTATCACGCTATAGATACATAAAAATGAAAACAGTTGTTTAGTAATATTGCTTTATATTATTATTACTACAGAAATCAAGCAATAATAAAAACAGCACATGTACTTTGAAGCTGGTTTTCAGTGTTTAATTGGCTCGGTTTCTATTACTTGTTGTTTTATTCCCCTTAAAGTTGTCAATTACTGAACAGAACGAAATGAATTATTTTTCATTACGTGTGACAGTAAGTAGTATGTTTATAGCTATACATCATTCTTTTGCGTATTTTTTTCCAGTTAAAGTTTGTGCCGTTGGAGGCTGGACAATAAATATTTTTGGAAACTTAACCTAAAAATTTATAGGCGATTAGGTGCAGCAAACGAACTCTATCCTAAATTATTTCTGAACCAAAATTCTGGAAGCTGTTCACAACAAAGATTCACTTACTCCAATCGCGCACTATTCCAAACTGCACGCGTATTGAAAATGCAAAATACAAATTGTTTACCATCGTGCAATCGATAGTCAACCCTGCCTCACCGTTCACAATCGATAATTGACAACTAACTGGCCTCCCATGAGGGCAGCAGAGTCTAGGTCAGTCATGACTGACACACTGTCCACACGCTCCAAGAAAAGTGAGGCAGTGCTCAGCGATGTATAGGCAGTTGTCAGTGCAGCACTGACGTATGTTGACACGCCACTGACATCACTGCCCCTCGTTTTCTGGCAGTCATCACTGCCCCCGCGTGTAAACCTAGCCTTAGAGCCACAGCAGAGATATTTATTTGTTGTTGTAGTGGTAATCCGTCCTAAGACTTCTCTGATGCAACCCTCCCCCAGGCTAACCTATCTTGCGCAAGCCTTTTCATTTCCTAATAACTAGCACACACCACAATATATCATAATCTGCTTAGCGAATTACATCCTTTGCGTCCCTCTTCTGTTCTCACCCCATACACACACACACTTTCCCTCTAATAATAATTTTACAATACCCTTGTGCCTTAAAACGTGGCCCACTAATCTTCTCTTAGTCAACGTCCTCCACATTGTTCGCTTTTCCCCCGTTTCTGTTTAAAACTTCCTCGTTAGTGTTTCTGTCCACCCTTCTATCTCATTCTCCTACATTCATACTTATATTACCCGTAAGTACATTCCTCTTTTTCGCGAAACTCTTCCTTGCTATCCTACTCAAATTATTACGGTTTCCAAGTAGCAGAATTCCTTAACTTCCTTCAAAATATCTAACAGCCTTTGTTAATCCACTGTTTCCCATACTAAACTCCATCACCTTGATTTTCCCTCTATCAATCCTCATATTGAACTCTTTCTCCAGGACCACGTTCATGCCATTTATTATGGTTTCCAAGTCTTCCTTCTGACTCCCCTAATACTGCAATATCACAGGCAAAGAGTAGGATTTTAATTTCTTCTCCTTGCAGTATAATTCCCTTTCCATGTTACCTTAAAATTTTCTTCATAGCCTGTTGTATACATAAGTTAAACAGCATGGGAAACAGACTGCTGCATCCTTGTCTTACTCCTTCCTTGATTTCTGCTTTCTTCTCTTGATCTTCTATTCTACTTACTGCTGCATGTCTTCTGTAGAGGTTATGTATAAAGCCTCCTTTCTCGATATTTTATTCCAGTGCTCTGGAGAATCCTTAACAGCGTGTTCGGGTTCACATTATCAAAGGCTTTTTCTAAATCTACAAATGCCATGGACGTAGGCCGGTCTTTTCTTATCCTTTCTTCCAAACTGATCTTCTCCTAACTCGCATTTTATTTGACGTTCCGTTCTCCTATATGCCACTGGAGTTCCAGAGAGGAGAGGAGAAGAGATGAAGAGAGGCGCTGGGAGTTTTCTCGCAGGCGCTTGCACCCCATAGTGACTGCGAGGCTCGCCTGATTATGTCCGCAATGCCTCGCAAGTTCTCACACATGCCGAGACACCTTCGACAATTTTTGGAGGTTTATGTACTTGGGTTGAAGACCTTGGGCATATGGCAAGAGTTGTTCAGCGATCCCATTGGACCAGTCGGCCAGCTGCCTCCAAAGGCTAGGTTTACACGCGGTGGCAGTGATGACTGCCAGAAAACGAGGGGCAGTGATGTCAGTGGCGTGTCAACATACGTCAGTGCTGCACTGACAACTGCCTATACATCGCTGAGCACTGCCTCACTTTTCTTGGAGCGTGTGGACAGTGTGTCAGTCATGACTGACCTAGACTACGCTGCCCTCATGGTTAGTGGCAGTTACGGTTGTCAATTATCGATTGTGAACGGTGAGGCAGGGTTGACTATCGATTGCGCGATGGTAAACAGTTTGTATTTTGCATTTTCAATACGCGTGCAGTTTGGTTTAGTGTGCGATTGGAGTAAGTGAATCTTTGTTGTGAACAGCGGCGAGTAGTTTGGTTCAGAAAGCATTTAGGATAGAGTTCGTTTGTTGCACCTGTGTATGAGCCTATAAATTTTTAGGTTAACTTTCCAAAAATAATTATTGTCCAGCCTCCAACGGCACAAACTTTAACTAGAAAAAAAATACGCAAAAGAATGATGTATAGCTATAAACATACTACTTACTATCACACGTGATGGAAAATAATTCATTTCGTTTTGTTCAGTAATTGACAACTTTAAGGGGAATAAAACAACAAGTAATAGAAACCCGAGGCAATTAAACACTGAAAACCAGCTTCAAAGAACAGGCGCTGGCTGTTGTTATTATTATTGCTTGATTTCTGTAGTAATAATAATATAAAGCAATATTACTAAACAACTGTTTTCATTTTCACGTATCTATAGCACAGTAGCGTGATACTGAGTTTGACTTTTTCAGGAACCTTTCCTCCTCGTCACGTCTATTCTATCACAAATACAAAGTGATTAGTTCCTGTTTATGGACATTATGCGTGGTGCACAAAGGAGGGGAAAACATTCAACTTGATATAAACAATATATCGACTCTATGCAACATCAACATTCCAACCGGTCGTAGTTGCCAAAAAATAGCAGAGAAGTATAAACATGCATCAGAGTTCTCTGCCCGTTCTGTAGTGAGGGCAGCACTTGGCAGTTATCTCTGCCCAAGATGTAAACGGCAGGCAGTGCACAGACAACCCAACTTCGACGAACATCACTGCCCGTGTAAACCTAGCTTTAAACTCGTGGAGACACGGAGAAGAGAATGCTGCGACCCCACAGCAAACTCGTCTCCCGTCATTCATAGGGAAGGGCGGGAGAATAGTAGCCCAATGCGCGACCTACCTTGTGCGGGTTTTCTAGGGTTTTCCTTGCATCTCTTTAGGTGAAACACCGGGTAGGATCCTTAAATATAGCCCGCGGGCCCAAGTTAATCCTTGCTCTACCTTCCGCATCCCCCCTTTTCAATTCCCTTCCTATGCTATCAAATGGGAACTGCCTGTTTCAGGATCACCCTCATGTAACCTGTTAACACCCAAAAAACCAGAAAGGTGAAGAATAGAAGCCTTTGGAAAGTGGTGCC
This sequence comes from Eucriotettix oculatus, assembly GCA_034510155.1. Classification (NCBI taxonomy): domain Eukaryota; kingdom Metazoa; phylum Arthropoda; class Insecta; order Orthoptera; family Tetrigidae; genus Eucriotettix; species Eucriotettix oculatus. Next base: position 5,797,171 of record CM067376.1, on the reverse strand, counting down.
ATAGGAGAATGAGATGATGGGTGAATAGAATCACACAAACGAGGGAGGAAGTTGTAAGCAAAATAGGGGAAGAACAAACAATATGAAGGACGTTGACCAAGAAACAGGATACAGATAAATAGGCCACGTTTTAAGACATGGGGGGGTCTGTTTTACCTTTGAAAACTCCAAACCATATCCAACAGTATCAAAATCAAGCATTTTTTATTTCTTTCTTACCTCCAGCCGCACCCAGCTAATGTTTTCATATAAACAAATCTTGCCAACGTGACGGGCGGACCGCTTGGTACAATGCATTCATCGAAATGAAATTTATTTCACCTGCTTCGTTTACTCGACGAAGGTAACACCTATTCTTATGATAAAACATAAATTGTCCGTTTTTCTTTTCTTTTCGGGTGAACACGTACCTTACCTAAAAGCGTTTGGGAAATGTCACCGACTGCTATTACTTGGTGAATCTTCATTCCGTTATGTTGGCAAAATAGCGTTAAACAAAAACGTTTGGTTTGCAACACGGAGAAAATATCGGGAACATTTTATTATATGTATAAAAATAAATAAATAGATTAACCATTATTAAGTTGTGTGAGTATTTAAAACTAATTTATTTTTTCTGTTGGATAAGTAATTAAAAATGTGGACAGAGTTCAGATGTCGCACCCATTCCCATATAACGTTTTAGGTTAACTTTCCGAAGAAATGATACTTAAATTAATGACCAGTTAAAAAAACTTTGATAAATCGGTGACCCTAAAATATTTTGATGTCAAAATTGCCAGTATAATAAGGATTGTGTTTAATTTTATAAAATCTTCTACGTTCCGTTGATTGATCATGTTGATTACTTCGCCGTTTAGAACCCATAATCTGCTTCAGGTGTTAACATCAGTGAATAAGTAATCTGTGCTGTATGAAATGGATTTTCCCAGGCATATTTTAGTGTTTTATTATAAATAACCTCTGAAGACGGAGAAAGACCACTTTCTAGTTGTCACTTTTTCGAAGAATAATTTGTTACAATTCTCAGCAACTTTCTTATGAGTGGACATCCCAGTGTGAATAAGATTTATTTGTAAGTTAAACTAATTCCTGATTTTTTTTGTAACTATTCATGCTGTCTCCATATATCAGGCATTTGTAAGGTAATTTTTGCAGTAATGGAACATTCATAATGTCACAATTTCAATTTTTCATAGTCTGAACCCTTCAATGAAGTATTGTGCCACAGGTTAATTGTTTTCTTTGCTCCTGTTCTAACTTATTTTGAAATTTCAAAAATTATCTTTATAACCAATTATGAATACTTTAGAAATTACCCTTAATTATTTCAATGTTGTTATAGGATATTTCAGTTTATGTAAATGCAAGTGCTAACATGACGTAACTTATGCCGCTGTGCGTCCGCCTCAAGCGTTTGGATACTGGGTACAAAATGCATCAACTGAAATTGGCCTCAAAGAACATAATCCTTAATTAGTTATGGACTTGGAGTCTGCATATTAATGTGCCATAAAATGTTGTAAAACTACTTGTGTATGTATTTCATCACCATTCCTATTCTTAATGCTATCATATTTTTTTTAAGTTTTTCTGAAATGGAAAGTAAACAATAATTTATAATACATTTTGTTTTAAAACAAAGTTGACTAATAAAAGAAGAGTATAATATATTGTAATAATAAAATTGATGGCATGGAAAACTTTTTAATAAAACAAAGATTCATATTTTAATTAAGAAACTATTGTAAATTTCTCCTTAGGATAAAGAACTATGATAATACGGTTTGGAGGTTATTGTATTAAATGTAAATAATGTTTCAACCATCAGTGTGCTCAAAAATATGTAATAACTTATAGGGTGACAAATCACATTATTTTGTCACGTGTGGTTAATGTTACATTTATCATATCTAGTGTAAATGTATATATTCTGAGATACCAACATGGATTTTCATACTGATGAGAGACCATTCCATTGTGCAGTGTGTAATAAGATATTCTCAAGATTTTCTACTCTAAGGGAACATATGAAGATTCATAGTGACGTTGAACTGTACCTTTGTGGAGTGTGCGATAAAATCTACACTCGTTTAGATGGTTTATCTGCACACATGCAGAGCCACACAGGTGAAAGGCCATTTGAATGTGGAGTTTGCAGTAAAATATTTTCACGCTCTCACTGTCTCAAAGCCCATATGAATGTTCACATTGATAAGAAACCATTCAAATGTATACTGTGTGACAAGTCTTTCAGAGCAATAAGTGGTCTCATAAATCATTTCAAGTGTCACACCGGTGAAAAAACACACAAGTGCACTATATGCGAAAAAACATTCATAAACACTACTAATCTTAAAGTGCATATGAAAAGACATGCTGTTGAGAAGGTAAAGTAGTGTATCATGTGTAGTAAAATGTTTTCTAATATTTGTTAATGGAATCAGAATCATTGTGAATTTTTGGATGTAATATATATTTTTAGATTTATAAGCCATTGGTGGAAGCCCCTGCAAATGTGTTGAGCTTTTTTTGTAAAACCTAATGTCTAATATTACCTATTTAGGATTTATATTTCTCCAAACCAATACAAATAATTTTCTAGATTAAACCAATAATATACTGTCACAAAATGTCTCCAGATACTAATAACATTCTAATGATGCTATTCAGATTACCAATAATCTTTCCAGAACATTTCCTGAAAGCAGATTAGTTTCCATTCTACCTGGGTCATAGTGAACAGTAGATTACTTAATTAATTACTAAATTAAGATGAAAAAACCAATCGGAACTTCACATTATTTTTTAATTTCTTCCAGCAGCTTTCAATTGTTGTAAAAGTACAAGTGTTACGATGTACAGTTAACTTGCTGTCCAGTATTAATTGTCTTGAATGAAATTATTTAAGTAATTGAATGTTAAATTAAATGTGTTTAAAGATTTAGCTTTTAATGTGGTGGCTTTGACCAAAATCTCCAATTGGTTAATGAAAACATTGTGAAACTGAGATAATTTTTATTCATCTTAATATAAAATTAAAACAACTTTATCTTTATCAACATAGTGAATTGTTGTTGATATGAAAAGCAACTGACTCTTCAGTTTATCCCAAATATGTTCTGCGAGCTTCAACTTCATCGTGCAACCTAAACCAATTTTAATTTCACAGCGTTGAAATGGTTGGCTGTCCTGTTTAAGCAAATGTGTGTACTTGACAGGAACCTGCGTAATGTTTTACACTCAATTTCAGGCATTCCATTGTCTATAATGAAGGAAATTATAAAAGTGCAAATTGTAAATGAACTTAATTTCATCTAACAAGACAATAATTTTTTTAAAAAAATGTTAAATTATTATTTTTAATACAGAATTTTTTTTTAATATCTCTGTATGTATAACATATATGCAAAAGCGGATAAATTTGTCTTGCGGACTCCAACCAATAGCTATTATCCAACACAATCTGCACAAAATATATCACTTGCTCTTGCTACAATAATATAATTGTTGTATTTTCTCATTTGCCGTTGTGAAATCGAATGGTTTACATTCATTACACGTTGTTAAATAGCATTTTGCCTTTAATTGTCTCTGTATGAAGTCAGTAACAGAAAATTATCTGCTTTTGCATGTATGTTATCTATTTAATATATAAGTTTACTTTTTTTTCCCCCCTTTAAAAGTTGTACCTTTTATATTTTAATGAAATATTCCATATTTAAAATTATAACTTTCTTTTTTTTTAAATTTGTGTAGTTACCTGACAAAACCCATAAATATCGGTGAAATGTGATAAATATTTATTAATTTTTTTTTTTCGATAACAGGCTACATGAGGGTGATAATGACATAGGCAACGCCCCCTTTAATACCATAAGGAAGGAATTTAAAATGTTGGTGGTATGTGGAAGGTACAGCAAAGTAGCCAAAAGTTTACTAGGGCTATAGTTTAAGATATATAAATATGTGTATACATAAAAGGACAGGAAAGGGAGATAGAAAGCAGGTGACTTACCTGAGGCTCACAGATGGTAGGGACCTTGTGAGATTCGGAGTTCTTTAAATTTAAGTTAGGAAGAATTTCCAGTGATTGGCTAGACGACATTTTCCACCACCATAGAAGAGATCTGGAATAAAAAGTTTGTCATATGAAAAGAATTACTATCTTGGAAGAACAATGATTTTAATTGTATAAGCCCAGAAAAGCTTATTGAAAATTCAATGATTATTCTATATTGTTAATTGGGTCATATTTTATTCTTAAGTTTGTTAATCTGAGTGTTTATGCTTTGTGTTTAACTGTGTGTAAATAATTGTGTTGATTAATAATAATAATAGATTCTGCCAATTTTGGAGTATAAAAATGTATTCAGGCATATATATATGTATGAGCGTCTGGCTGCCGCACTGTTGAGACATTTTTCTCACTGAGGAAAGTAGCTTTAACACCGTTCATTATTTCCTACCATTCTAAGCCTTTTATCAGTTTTACGTAATAAGTCAGTGGCTCTTTCCTGTCTACAAAAGTTTTTACACACAGAAATTTATGCATCGTTGGCTAGCCAATAGAAACCTTGCAAGGTGCTGCCGTCTGTGAAGTTCAAGTAAGCCACCTACTTTCTATCTCTCTGTCCTTTCCCCATTAATTGTTTTAATTAACATGACAATGTCATTTCCTGACTCTCATTTATATAAAATTAAGGAAACGTTTTTGTAACGTGACGAAGTCACGGGTTTTTGGATATTAGGATAGTAAATGAGGGAGAAAGATAGGAAATACGCTTTGAAACACATGTTTGGCACAGAATTATGCTCAGGAAAAGACATATGTCAAGCGTAGAGAAGAAAGGAAGAAGGAAGAGAGACTGAAAACATTCGGCGCCGCCGGGATTCGAACCCAGATCGTTACAGAGCCTCCGCTGTAGCCGCAGAGCGCCTTGACCATTAGGCTACGTCGCCGGTGCATCGAAGATAGTCAGTCTTGTAGGATATATATATATATATATACGATGTATTTTAGTTGGGAAGGATAGAGAGAAGTGGGATAGAAGAGATTATTAGGAGCATCCATTAAGTCTTTCTTCCTTTCTTCTCTACGCTTGACATATGTCTTTCCCTCAGCATAATTCTGTGCCAAACATATGTTTCAAAGTGTATTTCCTATCTTTCTCCCTCATTTACTATCCTTACTTACTATATATATATATTGTAAATGATTGGGGGGGGTGGATATTATTTAAATGAATTTAATTATTGAGTTTAAATATATATTTATTAATTATAATCTCAGGGTATTAATGGTTTGGGTGTTGACCCACGTGTAGCAGATCAGTTCGTTGACGAACCTGAGTTGTTTCATGGGCGTCTCATGGCTGTAATTTCCGTGTTGTGGAACTTGAAGCGGCCGGTCGACATAAGCACGAAGTCTTCCTTTCCTTGTTGCTAATGCCTTTCTTCCCTGCTTCCTGGACTGCTCAAAGCATGGTCGCCGCTGCCACCTAACCAATCTCCTCTCTCCTAAATCCACTGCAAAATCTCTTCTATCTCCTCTCTCCATCCATTTCACGATCTCTCGAAAAATCTAATCTCCAAAATTGTCTCCGCCAGCCTCTTTAAAGCCTTGTCCCCACTTATCAGACACCTATCACTAAGGTGGCAGGGATGGATATCCTCCAATCATATCCCTTGTTTATTTGGGGAAAACACGCCACCCAGTCACCAAATTCCCAGGCATTCCGAAACGGCGACGTTAGTCCAGGTGTCAGTCGCAGCCCCTTTTATTGTCCATTCCGAAAGGCGAGACGGCGGACGGAAAAACCCCTTCTTCCAAACAACCCGCTCATGCCGGAACATTTGCTATCCAAGTTCCCGAAAATTATAATAAAAATTTGGACGCGGGTTCTACTGCGCTACAATATATATATATATATATATATATATATATTATATATATATATATATATAAATAAATTATATATTGGATAAGTGACGAAGTCACACATTTGATAATTGGATAGAAAGAAAGATAGAAATATTTGGGAGAAAGGCAGGAAATTCGCTCTTTGAAACATATGTACGGCATGGAAACATGCACAAGGAAATACATATGTCGAGCGTAGAAGGGAATGGAAGAAGGAAGAAAGACTGAAAAAATTCGATGTGGCCAGGACTCGAACCTGGGTGCACGAAACAACAGTGCATCGCCCCTAAAGCCAGGGCGTGCGATGCACGGTTGTTTCGTGCACCCAGGTTCGAGTCCTGGCCACATCGAATTTTTTCAGTCTTTCTTCCTTCTTCCATTCCCTTCTACGCTCGACATATGTATTTCCTTGTGCATGTATATATATATATATACACCTATATTTATAAACAGAATAAATTAAAATTCAATTGTATAAATGAGACAATAAACTGGTATTATGTTTTCCTATTCACAGCCTAATTGAATGTGGTCTAATGAATTCCCTTCTGGACCCTAAGCTAACTATGTTACATAAAAGAGGACGCAGCCAGCCTCGTGGGACGACATGTCTCGGTGCGCGTCCTAGTCACAGATGCAGCAACGATGGAGGTTTAATCGAAATGTCTCTCTGTTTGGCTTTATTTAATATTTTATTTATTATTATTTAATATGTCTGGTGACTTACATTGAGTCATCCCACGTCTAGTGGCCTCGGGGGGGAACCCGCGTGGCCGTGCCCGCCTGCACTATGGATACCTTAGATGTACATCTGCAAATTTTCAGTTCTAAACACGCATTTCTTTCCCAGTCGGGCGGGGGGGGAGGGGTTCCATATGGAAGTCGGCGTAGTCACTAAAACAACAACCCGCTTTTCAGCTTCAACACTGTGGCATGTATTACACAATGTCGTGGTATTCAGTCCTGAGACTGGTCTGATGCGACCCTCCTTTTTGCTAACCTATCTTGCGCGATCTTTTTCATTTCCTCGTAACTAGCAAATCCTCCCTAATCTGCTTAGTGAATTCCATCCCTGGCCTCCCTCTTCAGTTCTTACCTCCCCCCCCACACACGCACTTCCCTCTAATGCTAATTTTACAAGACCCTCATAAAACGTGCCATATTAATCTATCCCTTTTCTTGGTCAACTTCCTCCATATTGTTCTCTATTCAGTTCAGAACTTCCTCGTTAGTGATTCTATCCACACCTCATCTCATTCTCCTATAGCACTTATGTTACCTGTAACTAAATTCCTCTTCTTTACCTATGCCATCATGTTCATGTCATCTTCTGACTCCCCTGATACTACAATATCGTCGGTAAAGCATTGTTTTTTTTTACCTAATGCAACACGTTGACACAAAGTACGTCAAAATGGTTTATTTCGCGTATTTTCATTCAATTATGAGCCTATGTATGGCGTCTGTCTTCTAACTGCTCCAGGAGTAATGAAATATTTAAGTTGCAAAAGCGTGCAATTAGAATAATACTTTCTAGCACGAATTCTAGATCACGGAGTTGTTGCTGCAAAAACCTTTCTTTCTTCAAAAGTTTGCAAATACTTACTTTGTACCAAGCCTGTGTATATATTCATGAAATATTAAAGTTTGTAAAGCGAAACACTAATTTGTTTCAAACAAATGGCGAGTTTCATGAACAGGAGCGCGCGGGACTAGAAATCAGTCAGAGGTTCAGCTCTAAGGTCGGACAAGCATCGCCCTTGTTCTCCCTCTCTATTCATAATACCCCCGGGGATAATTTTATACAACAGCCTTCCTTCCTTCCTTCCTCCAGAGGTTAAGAATAGTAACTACAAAAGCTTCGTGATGAAGCAGAGAGTAAAACTATTCTTTTAAATGCTCAGTACAGGATTTTCTTAATCGTCCCTCTTCTAGTATTTAAATCAAGGTTCCTGCTGCTGCTGCAAGTGTTGAATGAGCTGCTGCCAACCTTGTAAAATAGCACATCACATATCTTTAAAATTTCTATTCAGTTTTTTCTGCTCTTTTGTTTGTTTGTTTCATGTATATAGCTGCTGCTGCTGGAGCAAGGACAGTTGTTTCCTTCCTGGTCCAAGTAGTTAAAACTCCTCCATTGCGTGTTCCTCAGCGTGTGCTGCTTGTTTGTGTTTCCCAGTGTGTGTGTGTGTGTCCCTGGTGTTGTGTTTATATTGACTTTTGTCTATATACACTTTCTTTTACTAATTTCTTTTAAGTTTATTTGTCTTTAATTATTTACTTTATTTTGTTCATTTTTAATATATGGCGTATCCTATTTCCTCAATCGAGGATTAATAGAAACAACAATAAATCTTTTCTTCTCCTTGCAGTATGATTCCTTTTCCACATTCTGTTTCAACTTTCTTCATCGCCTGTTCTATATATATACAAGTTAAACGGCATGGGCGACAGACTGCTTCATCCTTGTCTTACTGATTTCTAGAGTTTTGCTTTCTTTTCCCCAAACCTTCAATTCTAATTACTGCTGAGTGTCTTTTGTAGAGGTTCATGTATAAGGCTCCTTTCTCGATATTTTATTCCTGTGCTCTTCGCAGTCAAGATAAAAAAACAAGCACATGGATGGTTTGCGCTTCTCTGCCCGCAAGGGCCCTGATAACGTTTCTATATATTTTAGTCTGTTTATAGTAATTATTGCTACCAACCTTGTAATGCAGTCAGTCAATGTTGGCTCCCAGAGAACAAACCATCCCACGACTCTAGTGAGATTATTCAGCAACAAATTTAATTTCTGTACGGTACAAAACATGTACGTTTTTGACATGTCTTTAACCATCATACAGAAGAGCGTAGTCTTCCCCTAACCACTACCTACTTCCCCGGACTACGTAAACTCAACTCTTTCCTCCGCCTTGCCTCTACAATCCAACCCTGACATGAAGAACATCCTCCTGACCATACTTTTTTTATTTTTATTGATAGTAATTTACTTGACCTGTTTTCTAGATTTAACAATATTTTTCTTTTGTTTTTAAATTTTTTTTACAAGATAGATATAAATATGTATGAATACAATAATAAAGTATATGCGTATATTTAAATTTGTTTTAGCATGTGTAAGATCATCATCTTTTTTTTTTTTTTGGTTAACAGGCTACATGAGGGTGATCCTGAAACAGGCAACTCTCCCCTTTAATAGCATAGGAAGGGAATTGAAAAGAGGGGGGATGTGGAAGGTAGAGCAAGGGTTAACTAGGGCCCCTGGGCTATGGTTTAAGGATCCTACCCTCGTGGTGTTTCACCTAAAGAGATGCAGGGAAAACCCTAGAAAACCTGCATCAGGTAGGTCGTGGGGGCATTGGCTGCTACTATTCTCACGCCCTTCCCTATGAATGACGGGAGACGAGTCTGCTGTGGGGTCGCAGCATTCCCTTCTCCGTGTCTCCACCATTTCCAGGAGGCAGTTGGCCGACTGATCCAATGCCGGACAACTCTTGCCATATGCCCAAGGTCTTTGACCCTAGTACATATACCTCCCAAAATAGGTGAAGGTGTCTCGGCATGTGAGAACTTTGATAAAAAGTACCCGGAGAGAGAGAGTGCAGGAGGCATCCCCGACATGATCAGGTGATGAAGCCCCACAGTCACTCTGGGCTGAAGCGCCCGCGAGAAAACTGCCGCAGCGCTTGATTAAGATCATCATCTGTTACACTAATTTTATTATTATATTATTTTCGTGGTTGAGAGACTGAAGGAGAGAATTCTTAATTTCTTTGTCTCCTCCTCATCATCCTTTCCACCTTTATACATTTTGTTTGTGAAACAACTCCGGGGTTACGACCCACACACGTGTTTCCTGATCTCCTCCATGACGCGTTGGGTCGAGTAGTTGTTGTAGGTTCAAACTTTTTTACTAACTTTATACTCTAGTCATTTATGACTGTATTTTCTATTAGCAGAGTTATGTAATTTGGTTTAAGATAATTACTTGAATAATCTTACAATTACTATAATTTATATTCTATTTTATGTTATGATGTCCATATTTTGGTCTTTATACTCATCCGGTTCCTGGATTTGAATGTCTCCCGGTCCATCCTACCCACCAGTCCAAGGGTTGCGCCCACCCAACGTCCGTAATATCCTGGTCAGACCCTACAAAATCCCCCAACCCACAATTGGCTGCAGACAGATGCCATGTCTGCCCCCAATACTCCCACATACCTACCACGACCTTCCATGACCCCACCAACACCACTACCTACAAAATTAGGGAAAACATAACCTGTCTGTCCTCCCACACTATCTACAAAATAAACTGCACACTCTGCCCAGCCTTTTACATCGGTCAGACAAAGAGAACGGATTGCCAACCACCGCGGCACAGTAAAACTCCTCAAAACCCAATTCCCCGTAGCCGCGCAACACCAACAACTTCAACCAGTGCTTCACACTGACCCCGACTCATCAGAAGCTCAACTCCACCTGTGGGAACTTTCATTTCAGCATGTCCTACGGTCCAGACAAATCCCTGGACTCAACATCCTATAACTCTTTATCTCCCCCCTTCCCAAAAGCACGAGTTCATTGGAATTTGTATATGCAATAAAACCTTCTGTGTGTGTTTGTGTATACCTTGCTATTGGTTTGAATGATGTTTGCATGTATGTATGTATGAGAGTGTGTGTCAATGTTTAAATATTGACACCTTTAAGGGTGGATGATGTGTTTGAATGAACGTGTGTTAGCATGCGCACGTCTCCCCATCAAGTCCTTGCCTCTTCCCAGACCCTCATTCAGAGAGAAAGTTGGTGACCTGGTGGTGGGGTCAATTGTTTACGACCCAAGTTACCAGAGCAGCAAATTTTGGCTGCTCAGTCGTCGGCTATGGTTTGTACCATGAATTAGCAGTCGCCCTGTATATATGAGTTGTCAGCTAGCCAATCACTGGAACTGTCTTCCAGTTTTTGTCCACCCGAATGACGTGACCCGTTCTGCCAATTTCAATTATATTTAACAAATGTTGTGGTTTATTTAAATAGTTTATAATAATCTCCCCCCGTGTGACTGCTCCAAAGAAGAAGAATCTCCTTTCACAGTTCTTTCTCGTCTCAGATGCACAACATCCAGGCACACATTGTGAACCTCCCATTTCTCTAAATTCTAAAATCAGTTTTATATTAAGAAGGAGCGAAAGAAAGGTACCAATAAAAAAGGTAGCACTTGTAAAAAAAAATGTTCAATTATTTTATTAATAAATTTCACTCAATATAAACTGTACAAATTACTAATCAGACAGAGCAATTAATTTAATTCATCCCGTTTCAACACCGCAAGTTCATGTAACTTGATCAATCTTTTTTTTTTACATTCATAAGAAAATATACACTTGCAGGAAGACCTTGTAATTACATCACTCACAGCCACAATTAAATATTGCGCAAATAACATCACACACAATGGCTGGAAAAATCACTCCTTATTTCAATTAACAGCAAAAACATGGATTGAACTTGGGAAAATTAACACTATCAATGCAAAAAAATAAACAAATAATTTTCATTCACTTTATGGATGTTAAGTACAATTATTAGTTTATAATATTTATATAAATTCATGATACACAGAGCTGAAAGGTCAGCCTTGGATTTTGCTAAGAAATAATTACTCCATTACATGTAGTTATCAGTTTATAATAACTTTGGTATATTCTATCCAGACTTTTTGAAGGCGTTTGAAATTTAATTCCTTTCAATGCCTCTGGAGGTTCGTGAGTGAACTTTGTATCGGGGCTGAGTTTCATTGTCCTTACCCCGAAACCTGTGAACCCAACAATCTGATACTTCCTCTACTTATTCTCTGTTCCTGAAATGATTTAAAACTGTCTTCTTCTTTAGTAATTTGAGTTTCATAATGAGCTGTAATGTTTGATAATTCTTCAGCCACTTCTTGCTGCTCGCCCAAAGGCCTGCTCTTCAACTCGAATACTGTTGGGTAAGTAAGTTAACAAAACGTGCAATCCTCCTCTACTTCTTATGTCAGTTCCACGACCGGCCAAGTTGGTGGCGATAATAATCTGTCCTCGCCCCAACCGTTGGTCACCTTGAACCGTTTCGAACCCTTTTTCAAACTCTTCGTGATCTCGTGTATAAGTGGAAACATGTTTTGCTTTCTTTCCTCCGAAAGCTCCGTGTAAAACCTCTACGTCATTTACCGTTTCACATATAATCAAAACAGATCGTCGCATTTCTTCGGTTATCTTTCTTGCCTCGTTACGTATTCCATTGATCCATTCTTCTTTGCCAGAACAAAGAATAGGCGTGGAATCACTTTCAGGTTCTCCGATTTCTTTACTAATAATATATTTTGTTTCACATCTCGTATCGCTATTTGTGTTTACAGTTTCCTTCTGATTGTGATGCTCCATACTCGCCGCAGGTTGGCCAATCAGAATGTTGTGCAGGTTACTGTTCTTGCCACCAGAGCAAAGGAATGTATTTTATGTCACCTGAAACAATACATACATACAATTAAAATGTAACATTCTTTCCGTCCATAGATCTTTGACTGGGATGTATGTAGAATTTGAGTTTTGTCTCGCTCGCTAAATGAAGTTAGAGTTTGTGAAGCTCCTTGCAATGAGATATCGAACAGGTTATGGGCCCAGCAATTTAAGAGAAAAGGGACGGTCGAGTAGGGAAGCAAGTATAGAGTACAACAGTGTCGTCCAATCTGACTGACAATTATTAACAACTACAAAATCAGGGCAAAAGTTATTTGCAGAAGAAAAAAGATTAATAGAAACTTTAAATGCTACAAATTCAGTAATAACGGAGGGTGAAGAGAATTAAGAATTTTAAATAAAAGATGCTGAGGTAAGATCATTAGTTGTTGGTTGCATTACAGACAAACATTCAAAGTTAGTTCATGCTTTAAGTTTATAGAATGTTTTTGAAATAATGAGTTTTTACAAAGTTACAAAAACTTGAAAGTAGATTATTGTTGTTAAAATGATGTAAATTCAGAGATCTCTTTCTAGGGTTAGATTGTCTTCTTTGTGAACTGGAAAATGTTGGCTGTAGAATCTTTGAAACTTACAAAATTTGTGATTTACTTATTATCATTAAAAATGTGAAAAATATTAAGCTTTGATCAAAACTACCAAGGTTAATCGAACGATTGCAACTGAAATGTTGAAGGTTTAACCACCAGATGACTCATGTAGAGGTTCCAGTGAGAATATAAACACAAGAAGTGGAATTGTTTCTTAGTAGCGGGCTTCACGAGGGTGATCCTGAAACAGGCAACTCCCCTTTCATAGCATAAGAAGGGAATAGAAATGGGGGGATGTGTAAGTTAGCAAAGGGTTGACTGTAGTTTAAGGATCCTAGCCAGTGTTTCATCTAGAACTGATGCAGGGAAACCCCTATAAAACGTGCATTAGCTATTGAGTACTTTCACGAGGCCATTGTGAATGACGGGAGAGAATTATACTGATGTGGGTTCGCAGCATTCCCTTCTCCGTGTCCTCACCAGTCTTAGGAGGCAGTTGGCCGACTGATCCAAACTCTTGCCATATGTCCAAGGTCTTCAACCCCAGTACAAATACCTCACAAAATAGGTGAAGGACCTTGAACGAACCACAGTATAAAGCACTTCCAAAGGTGAGCCCACAGTCAACCTGGGGAGAAATATGTCTCTCACTCTTTGCGGAACCTGGAGTAGAGGTCCTTCATGTTATGAAAAAGGTGCAAGAAAGTCGTGTAACCTATTGTCAGGGAAGGGAATTAACTTTCATATTACTGGGCCAATACGAGGACTGTAAGGAGTAGGAATTTAAATTCCTGTAATAAATGTTAATAATTCCCTGCTCATTGCATATTCCTCCACTAACTAAGGTTAATTATCAAATAATTCGCCTTTCCAGGTGGGATTTTATCTTCGCAATAGGTGAATTAGAACATTTATCATCCTATATATTAAAATATTAACGAAAATAGTTTACAGGAGGATGGAACGTCAAATAGAAGGCGAATTAGGAGAAGATCAGTTTGGTTTTAGGAAGAATCTAGGGGACAAGAGAAGCAATATTGGCTTTGAGGCTAATTTTAGAAGGCAGGATAAGGAAAAACAGACCCACGTTCATGTAACTGTAGGTGAACTGGAACACACTAATATTATTATACATAACCTCTACAGGAGGCGGTCAGCAGTAATTAGAATTGAAGCTCAAGAAAAGAAAGCAGAAACTGTAGTATTATTAGGAGAGTCAGAAGGAGACTTGGGAACCGTAATAAATGGCATGAACAAGGTCCAGGAGTTGTGAGGATTAATAGGGAGGGGAAACCAAGGTAAATGGAGTGGAATAACGAAGGCTGTTGGATTGGGCAACGCCGCGCACCCAGCTACTTACAAGTAATTAATAGCTTATATTTAAATTACCAAGTTAGTTTGTGCTCTAATATTCTTCCACTTCCACCGTGGCTTGTTGCTGCGCGTGACGTCACTATTTACGTCAATCACGTGACGTGGCAGGAAGAGGTTGGCTGCCTGCGTGTAGAGAGAGTCCAGGCTGTAAATATAAGGCCGGAGCCGTCCGCCATTTTTAATCATCGCAGCAGTTGGAAAACATTAACTATTTGCAGATTGATTTTTATGTAACAACATAGATAAATAATGATGAATGCAAAAGCAAAATTCATTTTCTTGTGAGTTTAAAAAAGATTTTAATTAAATTAATACATGTAAAAGATTAAAATATACACCAGACGTGGTAAACAAAATATACTTTTACTTTCTTCAATAAAGGAACTAGACACTTGTTTAAAAATAAAGGTTTTTATTAATTTTTGCCGTATAGATTATCAGTTTGGAGACTAATGATTCAGAGAATATAAAAATAAAATAGAGTATTAAATTTACATGATAACGGTGGAGGAAATAATAATAATAATAATCATATTCCTGTAGATCCTGTAAAGAAGCTGAGCTTCAAGGATGTGTGGAATAAGTCAGGCTGGTGAACATTTATTACATTATTTTATTATATAAAAGATAGATAAATATGATTATAACAATTTTTTGTAATCAAACATTATATCTTCTATAAATTCCTTTACTGAATAGAAGGAGTGGCTGAGCAAAAATATGAGGATAATTCAGACTTGAATTTCCCTTGGTTATCTGAGGACAACTGCGGCAGGCGTGTGTTGAAGATGTGGATAATGCACACCTTTCTTTCTTTCTCTCTCTGCAATTGACAATGTCTTACATTTTTTTTGTTCCTTGTATTGAAGGGATGAATATCAGAATTATTAAAAAAAAAGTCCCTCCTATTTGTGATTATGAATAAATATATTGGCAGGTCAAAGTGAAAATATACCTAAGAGAGTTGTGCAATTAGTTGGTGAGGTTACCTGCCTGCTGCTTCACACACACATTGCTATGGCCCCAAAATATAATACCATATGATGTCTTGCTTTGAGATGACTGAAGGTGTGGATGGACATTGATGGCTCTTACAGCATCACATGTGGCTGTAGCTGAGTTCCTCAAGCAGTTGATGATTGATTAACCTCATCATCAGTCCAATTTAATTTATTATCTAACATTTCTGTTGGTCGTATTTAAGTGTTTTATTCACACTAAACCATGTTAGCAGGTTAGTTAAATTATTGTTACTTGATTTAATTGACTTAATTAATCTACTACTTTAGCAGAATCGGTTAGCTTTATGAGGGTTGACATAGATGTTCCCTCCACTTGTCGTCTCTTGGATAATTTATAATCCATCGTCTCCTTAGAATTAATTCTTTTGGAAATTTGTGAAACCTAAATCCTTTTTGGGGTAGAATTCCTACAGTTTACAGCTGCACAGGAAACCACGTCGCTGATGGAATTATCACACCAGAAAGGGGAAAAAACCCTTTCGACGTTGTACACTTGCGTCAGCAGAACTAGATTAAAAATGGCGGACGGCCCCGGGTCTAGTGTTAGAGACAGGCAGGCAGAGACTTCCTCTAGTGCGGGGGATTTAAGAGGCTACAGGAGGAGGGTTGATCCTTGAAACAGGCAACTGCCCTTTAATAGCGAAGCAAGGGAATTGAAAAGGGGGGTTGCGTAATTTAAGGATCCTTCACCTTAAGAGATTCAGGGGAAACCATAGAAAATCTGCATGGGGCAAAAAAATGCAGTGAATTAACGAGTGAGACAGAAAGTGGAATACGAGAAGGATGGACCCTTAAATATGAGACGCGTGGGAGATGTTGGCAGCAGCCATAACAGATTCCTCCACTTAGAGGCAGCTTGTGACGTCACGTGCTGCTGCTTTCCAATGTCTCTTAACCTGGCAGGATCCTTTCCAAACCCAAGAGAAAAATAAATCCCGAAGAATTTATTACTTCCCTAATCTAGTTATCAAGAGTCAATTTTTAATGCTCTATATTAATAAGCCAAGCCACAAAAGTTTTTATAAATATATATATAGGTATGAAAAGGCTTGCGCTGAGATTTGTTAGCACGGGTGAGACGAGTCCGAGGACTGAGCAGTTATAGATAACAACCCGTTACAATAATGGGTTTTATTAAAATAAATTTGGCTTTTTTTTTTGGATAACAGGCTACATGATCCTGAAACAGGCAACTCCCTTTTAATAGCATAAGAAGGGAATAGAAAAGGGGGGATGTGTAAAGTAGCAAAGGCTTGACCACGGCCCCCGGGCTATGGATTAAGGATCCTACCCTGGCGGTGTTTCACCTAAAGAGATGCAGGGAAAACCCTAGAAAACCTGCATCAGGTAAGTTGGTACTATTCCTGCTCCCTTCTGATGACTGGATTGCTGTGGGAACGACGCAACAAACCCGCCTCCTCCTGCGTGCCTTGTTCAGTATTGAGAGGCAGCCGGCCGACTGGTCCAATAGGATCAGAGAACAACTCTTACCCTGGTATGCCGAAGGTCTTCGACCCCCGTACATTCTCCACCTCTCAAACTGGCCCAAGGTCGTCTCTCAGCCTGCAGGAGTCTTAAATTAGCTACCTTGGCCATGGACCAAGGAGGGGGAGGGGAAAGAGGAAAACCAGGGGAAGGAGGAGGAAGTCAACCTGCACCTGGATCTCACTCATTTCCCAGCAGGATGATTGTAATCGGGGGAGAGCCACCCATCGGCTTCCCTTTTAAATCTTCCGACGGGAATTCCCCTAATTTACAAAATTTCGGGGTTCCCCGCCCTCATTTTTTTACACACGCTCGGCGGGAGTCTCCCGCGGGGAATCACCATCTTTCAGCCGACTAGACATTGTTGTTGGCCGAACTGCGCCTCATAACGCCACAACATCACAAAATCCGCCTTCTTTATCACAATATATATATATATATATTGTAGCGCAGTAGAATCCGCGTCCAAATTTGTATTATAATTTTCGGGAACTTAAATACCAAATATTCCGGCATGAGCAAGTTGTTTGCTAGGAAGAAGGGGTTTTTCCTTGCGCCCGCCGTCTCGCCTTTTGCAATAAACAACAAAGGGGCTGCGGCTGACTTACACATGGACCAACGTCGCCGTTTCGGAATGTCTTAATCTGCCTGGGAATTTGATGACTGGGTGGCGTGTGTTCCCCAAATGAAACAAGGGATATGATTGGAGGATATCCATCCCTGCCACCTTAGTGATAGGTGTCGGCTTTAAAGAGGCTGGCGGAGACAATTTTGAGGAGATTTTGGAGAGATCGTGAAGTGGATGGAGAGAGGAGAAACAGATTTAACAGATTTGGGAGATTGGTGGTGAGGTGGCAGCGGAGACCATGCTTGGACCAGTCCAGGAAGCAAGGGAAGAAAGGTCTTAGCAACAAGGGAAGGAAGACTTCGTGCTATTGTCGACCGACCGCTTCAAGTTCCACAACACGGAAATTACAGCGAGACAGACGACGCCTATGAAGACAACTCAGGTTCGTCAACGAACTGATCTGCTACACGTGATCACCCAAACCATTAATACCCTGACATTATAATTAATAAATATATATTTAAACTCAATAATTAAATTCATTAAATAATATCCCCCCCCCATCATTTACAATATACAGTCGATAAATCCGAGCAATGTCATGGCATCCGGTCAGAAACAGACTCACCGTGACAAACTCTCTTCGCCGTCCTTTCACTTCATCTTGGATCGCTGTCCTGACCTTCAGGTCGTGGGAAACGCGTTTCTCACAGGCGTCTGGTTCACGGACATCGTCAAGATCCAGTCTTCCAGATCTCGTCTCAGTACGGCATATAAGGGCGCCGCGGGAGGGAGTTTCCTCTGCTGCAGACGACGCTTCAGCCCCAGAGTGACTGCGGCGAGGCTTCATCACCTGATCATGTCGGGGATGCCTCCTGCTCTCTCTCTCTCTCTCCCTCTGGGTATTTTTTTTAATCAAAGTTCTCACACATGCCGAGACACCTTCACCTATTTTAGGAGGTGTATGCACCGGGGTCAAAGACCTTGGGCATAATATGGCAAGAGCTGTTGTCCTCCGCTGATCCCACATTGGATCAGCCGGGGGCCAACTGCCTCCTGAAACTGGGTGGAGACACGGAGAAGGGAATGCTGCGACCCCACAGCAGACTCGTCTCCCGTCATTCACAGGGAAGGGCGTGAGAATAGTAGCAGCCAATGCCCCCACGACCTACCTGATGCAGGTTTTCTAGGGTTTTCCCTGCATCTCTTTAGGTGAAACACCACGAGGGTAGGATCCTTAAACCATAGCCCGGGGGCCCTAGTTAACCCTTGCTCTACCTTCCGCATCCCCACCCCCGTTTTCAATTCCCTACCTATGCTATTAAAGGGGAGTTGCCTGTTTCTTCAGGATCACCCTCATGTAGCCCCTGTTAACCCCCCTCTCCCCCCCCCCGCCAAAAAAAAATCTCGTCTCAGTCTCACGGTGTTGAAGGAATGTGTTACTTATCAAAGGCAACGTAGATAAGGAACAAGAGAATTACTTTGTAAATGAATTTGAAAACCGATCGGGTTTTCTCTTGTGTGAAAGTCAGATAATCAATTTAGTTTCAAGATCTAGCAGATCATCGAAGGTTTTAGAACAGACGCCATTGTTATTGGATTTTTGCAAAGGCTTTCGATGTAGTTCCTCGCGACATCTTGATGATCCAGAAGTTAGACGGGTGCAAGAATTCTTTTTTAAAAAAAAGGCTACAAAAATTCAAAGTTGGGAGAGAAACTTGAGAACTCAGGATCTTGTGGTAACATCTGGAGTCCCCCAGGGATCAGTTATTGCCCCATTATTGTTTCTCATTTTTATTAACTATTTGCCTAATAATATAAATTCTAGGGGTCCGACTTTTTTGCAGATAGATGACTGTTGTGGAATTTACAGGGGAAATAACTGGGGGGGAACAAGACTCCGCAGCCGCAGCTGACTTGGATACTCTAAGCCCATGGGCTAAGCAGCGAAATAAAATCAAAATCAACAATAGTAAAAAGTAAGGCGATTAGTTTTACTAAAACGCGCGTTCAATATATGCCTCGACATATGTAAAATAGATGGCGGAGGGGGAAACAGTGACAGCGACCCAGGATAGAAGATGTAAATACCTGGGCATTTATTTTAACAGTAATCTGGGGACTAGAAGGAAAGCCTGGAACACCTTGCACAATTTAACCACGAGAAACACTCGACAAGGAGGGGGATGAGTGAGGAATCTAAAAGAGATGTCAGGCATATATGTCAGCCATTAGTACACTTGCCCACATAATATGGTGCAGCATGACGCCCAGGATGGAGTATGGCAGATAGAATCCTTAGAAAGGGCCGCAAAATTCGTACAAATAGGAACCTGGGCATGGGAAGGAAAAGGTAAGGTGGGATAAGAAGAGGAAGAGACAGACAGGCTACACATTTACTACAGAGCCTTTGCGCAGGGGAATCAGGGATAGAAGGAGGAGGAGGAGAGATGATCACCTGTTTAAATTACAACCAAGGAACCAAAAGAAAAAACAGGCGTTGGAAAATACTCATTTCTAAATAGGACAATTATTAATGACTGGAGTGTTTTTGGAGGGAGGAGGAACAGGAACTTCCTCTAACAGAAACGAAAATTTCGACTCAATATAAGTTTAGTGCAGTGCAGTGACGTCATCAGTGCTGCCAAATCTCTCTAAAAATATACTACACAAAAAAATATATATTTCAAGTTTTTTTTGTTTTGTTCCTTTTTTTTCTTTTTCAGGCAAAAAAATACTATATTCTTTTTTTAAAAAAAATCATTTCCTAATAATATGATTCCACACTTATTTAATTATATCGAATATACATAATTATACATTCAACTACTATAGGGTTAAATATACGGTCCTTTACGACGACCAGTTTTATTAATTATTGTTTTAAGTTGTATGTATCTGCCACCAGAGGCGCTGGGGGTCGCGTATCATCATCTGCACGCCATTTTGTAGATTTAATAAATACAATACACACACACAGACACATGCACACAGGAAAAGCCAAGAAACAGATGCATTTTATTTACAAATTAATCCCGCGCGCGTGTCTATTATCTACTGCAAGGCCGTGCTACTAAAGTGTCGCCAACTTTGCGGTAAAAAGCGTTTTCGGCGGCTTGAGTAGTAGTGGAGAATGAACCCCGATGGCTGCTGGGAAATGGTTGCAACACACACACACACACACACCGTCGGTCGTCCTATTTGCTCGTGAAACAACGTAGACGGCTGAACGTTGAGAGAAACAAGATGGAGGACATCTTCACCGTCGTGGACAACTGTTGTAATAATCTGTAAATGATTTGTTGGAGGGGGGGGAATATTTATCAATTAAATTAATAATTGGGTTTCAATATATATATACATTTATTAATTGTAAACACAATAATTTTAATATGAGTCGTGCGAGTCTATATATTATTATGTACAAGAATAATTAATTTAAAATGGGATTGTATTAAGGATCTCAGGGTATTAATGGTTTTGGGTGTTGACCCACACGTGTAGCAGATTTTTTTTCTGTTCGTTGACGAACCTGAGTTTGTTAAGACCCTTCTTCCCTGCTTCCTGGACTGATCAAAGCTTGGTCCACCTCCTCATCACAAATCTCCTCTCTCCACCTCCTTGCATCACCTCTCTCCTCCTTCAATATCCTCTCTCCACCTCCTTGTATCACCACTCTCCTCCTTCAATATCCTCTCTCCACCTCCTTGTATCACCACTCTCCTCCTTCAATATCCTCTCTCCACCTCCTTGTATCACCACTCTCCTCCTTCAATATCCTCTCTCCACCTCCTTGTATCACCTCTCTCCTCCTTCAATATCCTCTCTCCTTGCATCACCACTCTCCTCCTTTAATATCCTCTCGCCATCACCTTCTACTCAAAAGTTACTTCATTCACAATTTTGCTCTGCTCATAACCACACACACACACCGTCCTTACACGTCCAACCATGTCCTTCACGGGATCTCATCCTATCGCCCCGTCGTCTCCCTCAACCGTCCAACACTCGCTCTGTCCAATGTCCTAAGAACTGTCTTTTTTTGTTTTTTTTTTTCAAAAAATTTCCGGCATTAACTATTGTAACATGAAAGTTACTCACTCCTCTGTTGTCGGCTTCTTTTGAGACTTGCCGACAGCAGGGAAGGAAGGTATTGTTGTTGATGGCGCGCGCTACACAAAAGCATCGATAATCTCCTTGTAAAAAAAACGTTTCTACTGCGCTAACAATTACATCACCTAATGTGAATGACGGGGTGAAAAATAATCAGGTATTCCGACAATAATTTATTTGTTAAAAAGATTAATTGCAGAAAGATGAACTTCATAAAATTTTAACTCGTACAGCTAACATACAATATAAACTAATTGACTCGTTTCACATTTACGGCGGTGTAGTAATTGTTGTTGTTTGCAAAATCAATAAACAATTTAAATTCCGTTCTAAATATTAAAGACAAAATTAAAATTTCTGGAAAGACATCAATGTTAGCTACCAAAGTAATTGTTTAGATTTGTAACGCACTGTATATGGGACAAACTAAAAGACCTGTAAAAAAAACCTGTCATTAAAGGAACAAAATCAAATTAGACGTTCAAAAGTACGCAGACTCGCGACTCCACAGACATATATATAAATATTAATAATCACAATTTAGGTTGGCAAAATGTGGAAATTTTAGACGAAGAAAATAATTACTTCCCTAGAATGGTAAGTGAAATGTTGTACATGAGCCAGGCTGAGAAACCCTCAAGGTTTTAAAAAAGGACATCAATAATTTGAACAAAATTTACGGCACTCATTTTTTGTAGTGGTTCAACGCCTTTTAACATTCTTCTACATTATTAAAATTTAACTGCCAAAAGGAACAGCATAAGGCGCTGGAGAAAGCTTTTTTATTTTGGGGTGAGGGGGGAGGGAGTTAACAGGCTACATGAGGGTGATCCTGAAACGGGCAACTCCCCTTTAATAGCATAGGAAGGGAATTGAAAAGGAGGGAGGGAGGGACGCGGAAAGTAGAGCAAGGGCTGTAGTTTAAAGCCCCGTGTCCACACTTGCGAGCAACGAACCGAGCACACGAGGGAGGCTGATGTGCGCATGCGCAACACGAGCCAGGGGTTGCTCGCCTCGTCAGCCATGTTGTTGTGTGGTATTTTGACGAAACATGGAAGGAGGAGGAATGCTCGGTTCGCGTGCCTCGTAGTGTTGTGGACGACAGACGAGCCGAGCTCTTTGCCTTGTACCAGAGATAATCATAGCAGGAGGCTCCTTGGCTCGTGTTCTGTGATTGTCTCCATCATTCGCGATATAACTTCCAACATGATGGCGATGATGATGATGACGTCATAGGAGGATTGTGATTGGTTCCCGACAAGAGCGGACTCTGCTGTTAGGAGCCACACAGCTATATATGCATGATGGGACTCAAGATGGCGTAAAACTGAAACAAACTCCGCGCCTCTCTCTCACTAAATCCACAGTCAAATTTATTTTGGGTAATACTTCACATAATGAGGCAATTTGCCTTGTTACTTTAATTCTCATGGCATCAAGTATTACACAGGGTGAGTTCAATTAACAGTTATCTACATTTACCATCGGATATTAATCCTACATTTATTTCATATACAAATAAAAACATTTTAAAATATGAATTACAGGTGTTTTAAGTTTTTACAATTATCTAAATAAGGACAAAAGCTTGAAAATATGGATTACTCTAATTGTATTTCAACCGCCGCTACTGCTCGACCACATTAATTTCTAAATGTAACAATAGTTAAAATAAATACATAAGAATTTTTGTATCATCAAGGCAGGTGCAATTATCCCCTAAATAAATTAACAATTAAAGATGTGTGAAATTATCCTTCCGTATAGAAACACAGCAGCAGCACGTGACAAATAATTGTAAGAACACTAAACTTTAGGTGTGTGTGGTTTTATCAACATCAGTATTATTAAATGAAATGAATTTCGAAATTGTAAAAAGAAATTACTATAATTAAGTTTTCATTTAAAAAAAAATTATAAGTTGTTTTCTATTACATTACATCGCAATATAAATAAAATAAATTACCCGCTTCCTATATGTGTTGCGTTTAATAAATCTTTCCTCGGCTCAGTTCCTTACAATCATCAAATCCCTTGCTCGCTGCTGCTTGGAGTATCATGACTCGTTGCTCGTGTTCGCTCGTTGCTCGGTTCGCGCTCGCGTGTTCGCTGCTGCTGCTATAGCCACTAGAAACGCCGAGACGAGCCGAGCAAGTTTCAGCTTGTTGCTCGCAAGTGTGGGCGGGGCTTAAGGATAACTACCCTCGTGGTGTTTCACCTAAAGAGATGCCAGGGCAGGGGAAAACCCTTGAAATCCTGCATCAGGTAGGTCGGGGGGACATTGGGCTACTATTTATGAATGACGGGGGAGACGAGCCTGCTGTGTGGGGTCGCAGCATTCCCTTCTCCGTATCTCCAACAGTTGGCCCCTGACTGATCCAATGGGATTAGCGGAGGACAACTCTTGCCATGTGCCCCAAGGTCTTTGACCCCAGTACATACACCTCCTAAAATAGGCACGTCAGAACTTAACAGCCACCCTTTACACGTAAATTCAATAATCAAGGAGTAAATGGGACTTTTTCGCTAAATTTTCCAAGTTTTTAACCGTGATTTTTTTAATACATAAATTATTGTAATATTATGTTTGTAGTAACCCTGAAGAAGTCTCAAAATGCAGATGAAACGATGTTTTTTGTTAATAATTTTTTTGGTCGTTTTCCTTGCTCATTTTTTATTATTCTATGTAAAATCTAAATATTTTCTATTCCTTTTATTTGCAGTACCTTAATAATCAAGAGGCCCAAATAACCCCTGAAGAAAAAGAGATATTTTGTTGGCATTATTTTTTTAAAAATAGACTTTGATCTTAAATTTGAACAGAGTGTAATTTATTTCATTGAGCCTCCCCTGTTTATATTACAATATATGGACTTGTATCCACCCTGAAGAGATTGCACTTCATGTTGAAGGAAATTAAACCATTACAATGCACACACACACACTCGCGCGCGCGTGGTTTCAAAATTAAATGGATGGAGTCAGAAAGTGTATATTCACATCTACTCCGCTTTAAGCCCCGTGTGGTGTAAAATTTATTAGATTGAAAGGGAAAACCTCACTTCAGCCCGTCAAGTCCACGTGACTTCTTCTTCAAGGTTAATCCACGCCCGTCCTGTAACACGACTGCCAACGTTGCAGTTGAAAAGTCACCGCGCGCCCACGAATTCTTTTCTCATTCGCCCCGAAATTCACTCGGTAGAATTATTTATAAATTATCGACAATTTTTTAAACTTCGTTCCGTACGAGAATGTTGGTCATCATGAATTTCGGATAAGCCGCCGCTGTCAATGTTGTTGTTTTTTTTGTTTTGTTTAAATGTTGTGAGGAGGAACCGTTTAGCGTCAGAGTGTTGGCAACATTTTATAATGAAATGGCTTTGGCCTTACGTACGTACGTACTGCTGTCATGTAAATATCAAGGGAAATGAATGTTACGAGGTTAGTAACAACGTTTGTCATTATTATAAGATTTAATTTTTAACTTTACTAGAAGATATTTTTGTATTTTTTGCAGGTTAGTTTACGGACCAACTGATTCAATTGTGGGGATAAAGTTCGTGACCTTGCCAAAAATGATGTAGTTATATTGCAAGGAAGAGCATAGAAGGTCGACCAATTTCCATAAGGTTATGGGAGTTAACAGCTGCTTGCATGAAGATCTTCAGTTCAAACCTTCAGCCGGACAGGAAGGGTTAACGTTGCATGTGACTGAGGAGTGGAAAGTTAAGTAAGTAACTACACCTTTATTATTTCATCAGTTGAACAAAGTTGCCGTGATCTATCCTAAGACTGGTCTGATGCAATCCTTTACAGTAACCTATCTCGTGCAAGTGTTTTCACTCATATATATAACTATCACATCATCTATACCTCCTCAGCGTATTCCATCCTTGGCCTCCCTCTTTTCTCTAATGCTAATTTTACAAGACCCTCGTGAATGTTGCATATTAATCTATCCCTTCAAACTCCTCCATATTGTTTGCTTTTCGCCTACTCTGTTCAGAACTTCCTCGTTAGTGATTCTCCTATAGCACCACATTTCTTCAAAAGCTTCCATTCTTTTCCTTTCTGCGTCTCCTGCCGTCCACGTTTGGCACCCCCATATAACGCCGCGCTCCATACCAACATTTTAGCAATGTTTTACTAATATTCACACGTATATTACCCATAAGTAAATTCCTATCCTCGCCTATGCTTATCCTACTCTAGTAGCAGAATTCCTCAACTTCCCAATCTAACAGCCTTTGTTATTCCACTGTTTCCCATCACCTTGGTTTTCCCCCCTATTAATCCTCATATCGAACTCTTTATCCATGACCACGTTCATGCCATTTTATCATCCTTTCCCATAATACTACAATATCATCGGCAAGGCGTAGGACGTTTCTAAAATAATGAACAACCGTAGTCCAGCCTGAATCGTCAAGAGAAATGGTGGTGTGCTACATTAACAACTTTTGGGGCCGTGATGTATATCTGAGCTTGAAGTTAAAGACGGTATTTGGTTTGTGTATTATGCGGCCCTCGTACTCTGCGAGATGGAATTTCCTGCGATAAAGGGAAAAATTGTTTATAATTCTGTAATTGTAATAACCAATAAATTATTTGTTTCATTAATTACTCGTTGTTTATATAAAGCAATGTTACCGAAGCTGTTACAAAAAAGATATATTAGTAATCACAGTATTTCATATGGCTTTACTTCTCTTGAATTCAATAATTACAGTTTGAAGGAACACTGTCCGTCTCGGCTTATCTTATCTCCTCGGAACCGGAAACCTTACTTCGAAGGTCGGAGATTAGATAAGGACCTTCAACGACTCTTCTAATGGAAGCAATGGTGAGGAATCTCCTTCACTTGTCTTTCAGATCTTGTCCAGCCCATTGGCGCACTTTCTATTTATTGTCTGATTGTGTTTCAGGAATGTGGAGCAGAATCGAGGTCAGACTCGCAGGATGCAGCAGCGGGGTGAGTCTCTCTCTTACGTAAAGGGCCGAGCACATATGGTGGAAACTCCTCTCACCCCCCAAAAAAGATACGTTCCTCCTCAGACGAGCGACCAAAAGGTTTCCCGGTAACGTGAATCTGGACGTCCTTTTACTTCTGGTCACATCCATCGTGAACTGACTTGAGCAAATCTCAACCGTGACACGTTACTTCTGTTTGACGTTTGTGAATAGATTCTAAAATTTAATTGTTTGTGGACGACTGCATAATTTACAATATTATAGGGAATATAGATGATGAAATCACTCGTCAAGCACATGTAGATAAGAAGGATCAATGGACATAAATTCATAAGATGAAAATAAATCCATCTAAGAGTAAAACAATTATTTTTACTAAAAAGAAAAAGGTCATCCCTCTGGGAAAGGGGGGGGGGATATAAAATAGGCAACAAAAAAGTGCCGCTTGTTGAGACATTGTAAATATCTAAGGGGGTAACTTTCAATAAGAAATTAAACTGGGTGTGAACACGGTAAAAAGGGATGGCGTAGGACCTCACACTTGATCGACACTTCTCTGTGTCTGAACACGGTGGCAGAAAGTTGGGACATTCAAGTCCCTGGGTAAAATTCAGAAACGGGGCTGGGGTGGGATGTTTTTTTTTGTGAGGGTGCGAAACTAAACGGGAACCACTCTACAAAGCTGGTCAGAAATAAGGGAGCGGCTGGCTAACTGTGCCTAAATTTTTGTCTAGAAACAACCGTAATTATAAAATAAAGCAAAGGGACCAAATAACGGATGTGGGAAAATATTCCCGTGTGATTCGTGTCCGCAATTAAGGGGAAATATGGAAGCACAGTGTGGACGGACCGCTGATGATGCCAGATTCTTGGACCGCAGTCTCAAAATTCTCTAAAAGCATCCTCATAAGGAAAGTGAGCGATTTAAAAAAAATTTGGACAGCGATAGAGAAAGCTGAATAGCATTGTATATACATGACATATGAGTAGAGTAATTCTTATACGTCAGAATAAGGGGGGAAACTGTATTTAAAGCGTGGGATTAAGTGTGTATGTATATATATATATATATATATATATATATATATATATATATATATATATATATATATATATATATATATATATATATATAGAAAGAAAGATAGAAATATTTGGGAGAAAGGCAGGAAATTCGCTCTTTAAATCATATGTACGGCATGGAATCATGCACAAGGAAATACATATGTCAAGCGTAGAAGGGAATGGAAGAAGGAAGAAAGACTGAAAAAATTCGATGTGGCCAGGACTGAATTTTTTCAGATTTTCTTCCTTCTTCCATTCCCTTCTACGCTTGACATATGTATTTCCTTGTGCATGATTCCATGCCGTACATATGATTTAAAGAGCGAATTTCCTGCCTTTCTCCCAAATATTTCTACCTTTCTTTCTATCCAATTATTATATATATATATATATAGCCTCTAGATGTTGCCTCACAACCCAGAAGTCCCGGGTTCGAATCCCGGCATGGGCTTGCATGTTTGTGTCGTCATGATGGTCGCCAGGACCGGGATTAAGGCTGCTGGGGAATTGCTACACTGATCACGTGTCAATCCCAAATTTGGAACGTGTCACGCCAGATGACAAGGATCGCAGCAGCGTGCCGCCTCAGTAGGCCCAGGCCCCTCCTCGAGAGGGCTGTTGAGCCACTGGAAGATGAAGAAGAAGAAAGAATAGGATAGATGAACAAAAGTTAGGGCTATGAAGTAGAGCACAAAGCAAGATGGAACAGAGAAGAGGTGGCAACGAAATGGCCACAACTCGAAGTAATGGGGAAAGCGGGACATAAGCCAGGGAGAAAGTGTGTTGTGTGTGTAGCGAGTCTCATCACACTACCTGAGGGTGTCCATGATGGATTCCACAATTTCACTCGAAGAAAAAAAAATAGTCGACGTTTCGCCCCTCATATAACGCCACACTCCATACTAGCATTTCCTAAGTAAATTCCTTCCTAGGACCAAAATTCCTTAACTTCCGTCAAAATATCCCTTCCCAATCTAACCGCCATTGTTATTCCGCTGTTTCCCCATACTACACTCCATTACCTTGGTTTTCCCTCTATTAATCCTCATGTTGTATTCCTCCACATCTTCACGAAGCTCCGCTGCACCCCCGATCGGAAAACAAAATTAATTTAGATGACGGGAAAGTTTAAACTGCAGCCTCGCGCAAGAAACCCAGCTCAATCATCATCTTCAATCACTTTCCAGCTCAATGATCTTATTTAAGTCGAGTTTGAGTTATCCGTGTAACCAAGGTTGCCCTTTTCACATTGCAGGACGAGGAAGACCCTGGGGTTCGCGACGACCAGCGGCCAGGACTACGAGGTCGCCCTCTGCTGCCTCCTCTTCCTCCGCGCCCTCAGACTCGCCGGTGGCGACTTCTTCCTCGTCAGCAACCTCGCCCAAGCCGGGAAGTTCGATGACGCCGTCCTCTTGTACAGGCTCGAGGGAGACCGAGGGCCCGAGTACAGGGCGATCCTCCTACAGGCCAAGCACAGGGACAAACGTACGCAGAAAAAATTAACGTCATCCTATCCTTTCAGTCTAAAAGAGTATCTGGAATCGTTCAAGGTGGTCCGGAGACTCGCAGGGCAATCGGTCAACATCGAAAGTCGGTCTATTGAGTTGCAGGAATTCTCTTTGATCCTGTACACGAACACTGGCTGTGAGATTGGTCAAGCTGCGGTCGACGTCACGGACTTTCCACAAGTGCGGCACCTGAAGGATTTCCTCAACACAGGCGGCGGTCGTCTTCTGCGGATCTCTGAAGCACAGCGATTAGGACTAACAGAAAGTGAGGAAACCTCCGACTTCCTCTCACACCTGATCCTGTGCACGGACCAGGCGAGCGTCGACAACGCGGACCAATTCTTGGAAGAGGAACTCCGCAACGTGTTGAAGGTGACATCACAGGACGCTGCGAGTAAACTTACTTCTGAGCTGAAGCGCGTGGTGAAGGCCTGGTGGAGGGAAGGGACGGTGCGCTGCCTCACCGCGGGGTGTGACGAATGGAAGGAAGTCTTGGAGATGGAGATCACGCGCCTCAACGGGGACACTTTAAACATTGACCAACGGTTGAACCTCGAATTCAGTGAGGTACGGTTCGAAGCTGTTCATAGTCCAGTGAAGAAGACTTGGATTTGTGTGACAGATGAATATCAGGCCAACGCTGTAAGGTCGAGGCTGTTGAGGGCTCAGAGGACGTTTCTGGTCATCGGAGTCAAAACTCTTGACGATCACTGGGAAGAAGTTCTGGCTCTGTGGGGGAGTAACATCTGCTCTACGTTGGTCCTTGACATGACCAAAGGCTCACCAGAGGAAGGCTCGCCGCTGCTGCAAGAGGCTGTGGTCCAGGGTGACGCTGGAGACAGGCGCTTGGTCGTCATCGCCAGGGGAAAGCCTACCACGGGCGAGGGCTGGAGGGAAGTTGACCCTGAGCCGACTTGGTCCGTCCTCCAGCAGGTCACCAGAGACAGGCTGCTGGAGGCTCCAGTCAGGCTCCAGGGCCAGGAGAGGGCCGTGGCGCTCAGGGACGTCATCGGCTCCCACCGTGAGAGTGACGTCATGACCGATGAAATCATCAGTTCAGTCTGCGAGGGGGAAAGGGAGATGCAACTAGGAGCGGCGATGCCAGCGCCGCTGGACTATTATGTGCAAC
Source organism: Eucriotettix oculatus (assembly GCA_034510155.1). Taxonomy (NCBI): domain Eukaryota; kingdom Metazoa; phylum Arthropoda; class Insecta; order Orthoptera; family Tetrigidae; genus Eucriotettix; species Eucriotettix oculatus. The sequence continues at coordinate 5,766,963 of CM067376.1, read as the reverse complement.
GCTGCCTGCAGAGAACATCGTCAGAGACCATTAATGTTGACACAGTAGCAAATAAAAACATATTAATCTTCTCATGTGATTATGTCATAAAAGAGAATGAATTTACTAAGAGATTCCACATTATACGTGACTTTGAAGCTGACATGATAACAGATATTGCACATCCTACAATCGTCAAAACTAATTCGAATGACTACAACATGCGACAGATGTGCTTCAGATTCCGTGTCCAAGGCATGTCTGGAGAAATCTCAAGGAATGGCCTGGAAGGCGACATAAAGCAATTCCTTCCCTTCCCCTGGATACGTGAGGACAAGATCGTGGTTATCGAAGGTCCTCCAGGAGTGGGGAAGTCGACATTCGTGACTCAGATGTGTTCCACCGTCAAAAAGGAGTTCCCAGAGGCTTGGGTGCTCAGGCTTGATATGGGCCGACACACTGACTACATCAAGGATACGGACTTGACAGAGGTGAGTCATATTAAAGAGTTGCTCCTTAAAGGTCTGAACAAGGACCCAAATAACCTGGAGCGGCAACTCCTGGAACACTCGCTCACAGTCACGGGGAACGTCTTCCTGTTCCTCGACGCCTTCGACGAGATCAGCCCCCACTACACGAGCAAGTGCTGCGACCTCCTCAAGGGCATCGCGCAGTGGATCAGGTACAGGCAGATGGTCGTGACCACGAGGCCCGTCACCACCGAGGACGTCGAGGAGGCGCTGCAGGAGAAGGCCTTCACCTTGCCCGTGTTTAGCGACGAGGAACAAGTCTTGTTTCTGGAACAGTTCTCAGCAGCCAGGGGCAATCATATCGATGAAGAGGAAATTTCTTCTCTCCGTGAGAGTGCAGGGCCTGTCTTAGAAATACCACTGCTCTGCAAAATGGCGGCTGAAGTTCTGGACAGTCGAGGACAAATTTTTCTGACATATCTGAACCCGTGGAGGAGAGTCTTGCTGTACAAGCTCTTTGTAGAACAGAGCGTGAAGCAGCGCGTTGCCGAGAAATTCGGACTGGAAATCTCCGTACCTGGAATAAAGATGTTGTTAGAGTCCAACCAAAAACTCCACATACAGAACCTGCAGGGATTGGCTGTCAGGAAGCTGATGCCGCTGGACCAACTTCCTCCCCTCCCAGTGTCAAGGGAAACCCCGGAGGAGAAGCTCGGCCTCGTGGTCAACGCTGGAGGCGGAGTTGACTTCGAGCACCAGACGTTGGCCGAGTATTTCCTGGGGTGTTGGCTAGCCTGTCACTGGCAGCAATGTCCTCGGCAGCTTCTCCTTGACGTGTTGTTCCGAGATGGCTTCGCGTTTGTGTCGGCGTCATTCAGTTGGTCGGTGTTTGATGGCCATCCTCTGCACCTGGCGGTGGCGCAGGGAGACTTGGGCGCTGTTAGGGAGCATCTGTCACCAGGGACCAGGGACACAGGAGGACGCTCGGCGCTCCACGTGGCGGCCACGACTCAAGGCGGTCATCGCGAGGTTTGGGAGCTGCTGGTGACCTCGGGTCAAGACCTGAACAGGAAGGACGACGTCTTGGGAGCAACAGCGGCCGAGTACGCGGAAATGTTCGGGAATTGGGAGTTTGCTGATTTTGGTCTTGAAAAAGGAGCGGAAGTTGCCGATCTGAAATTTGTTGACGTTAAAGAAGCAGCCAAGGAGGTCCTTATTTATGCCGTTGAGAAAGATCTCGTACATCTGTACGAGTTCATCTGGCGACGACACTCTGACACATTTCATAATCTAAACCTTCTACACCTGGCGGCCGCTCATAATTCCAAACACGTAATGCAACTTCTCATAGAAAACCGTCACAAAATCAACGAAATAAATACCAGACTACTCACCCCACTAGAGGAAGCGTCGAGACACGGTCACGTGGAGGCGGTGACGATGTTGGTGGAGGCAGGAGCTGATGTCAACATGAAGACCGAGTTTGGAAATACGGCGTTGACGGAGGCATCTCGTGCAGGTCACCTCGAGGTTGTCAAGGTGTTGTTAGATGAAGGAGCTGATGTCAATGTGAAGAGCGAGGATGGCTACACGGCGTTGTCGTGGGCGGCTTGGGAAGGTCACCTCGATGTCGTCGAGGTGTTGCTAGATAAAGGAGCTGATGTCAATATGGAGGCTGAGGGCGGGAATACGGCGTTGATGGTGGCATCTCGTGCAGGTCACCTGGATGTCGTCGAGGTGTTGTTAGATAAAGGAGCTGGTGTCAATATGAAGACCGAGTTTGGGAATACGGCGTTGATGGTGGCATCTCGTGCAGGTCACCTGGATGTCGTCGAGGTGTTGCTAGATAAAGGAGCTGATGTCAATATGGAGGCTGAGGGTGGGAATACGGCGTTGATGGAGGCAGCGGGTGAAGGTCACCTTGAGATTGTCAAGGTGTTGTTAGATAAAGGAGCTGATGTCAATATGGAGGCTGAGGGTGGGAATACGGCGTTGATGGCGGCATCTCGTGCAGGTCACCTCGAGGTTGTCAAGGTGTTGTTAGATGAAGGAGCTGATGTCAATTTGAAGACTGAGTTTTGGAATATGGCGTTGATAGCGGCAGCTTGTGATGGTTACCTCAAGGTGTTGTTAGACGAAGGAGCTGATGTCAATAAGAAGACTGCGTTTGGAAATACGGCGTTGATGGAGGCATCTCGTGCAGGTCACCTCGAGGTTGTCAAGGTGTTGCTAGATGAAGGAGCTGATGTCAATGTAAAGACTATGAATGGCTACACTGCGTTGTTGTGGGCGGCTTGGGAAGGTCACCTCGAGGTCGTGAAGGTGTTGTTAGATAAAGGTGCTGATGTCGATGTAAAGAGCGAGGATGGCTACACGGCGATGTTCATGGCAGCGGCTGCGCGTCATCTAGACGTCGTGAAGGTGTTAATGGAGAGAGGAGCTGATGTGATAAAGAATCATAATGGGGACGCGGCGATGTCGCTGGAAGTAGCTACTTTTTTAGAGGGTCTGAACTCTAAACGTGAGTAATATACATGTTCTGTCACTGTATTAACATAAAGACTGGTTTTAAATTGTTTTACATTACTTTACATAATAATTGTTGTCTGTTGAATTTCCCCAGCATAAGAATTTAATAAAGTAAATAAAACAAATCATGGTAACAATGCTGTTGAGGATTTTCTGACAATCCCCCCCTCATACGGTACAAATGGTGGAAAATTAAGGAAGTTGTCAAGTTTTAATATAAATTTTATAATTAAATACAAAATAACATTATTTATACAGTTAATTGTGTTGAGCTTAGCTGTGTGAAGCGCGGCGGCTGTATACATATATAGCTGTAACACACTTTTATCATCCCTAGTTATAGTAGACACACTTCTACTATCTGTAGTTACAGTAGACATACTTCTACCATTCCTAGTTATAGTAGACACACTTCTACCATCCCTAGTTATAGTAGACACACTTCTACCAACCATAGTTATAGTAGACACACTTCTACCATCCCTAGTTATAGTAGACACACTTCTACCATTCCTAGTTATAGTAACCATACTTCTACCATCCCTAGTTATAGTAGACACACTTCTACCATTCCTAGTTATAGTAGACACACTTTTACCATCCCTAGTTATAGTAGACTTCTACCATTCCTAGTTATAGTAACCATACTTCTTCCATCCCTAGTTATAGTAGACACACTTCTATCGATATATCGATTGGCGCGCTGAGTACGAGGCAGCAGATTGTGTGATATAAAAATTAATTAAAAAGTGTTTCTTATTGTAATATCTAACTTAATTCTGTGTTTTAATTAGATAAGTAATCAACACTGTACTTCATATAATAAAAGTAGCTGCCGGTCTCTTAGATTAATATTAAAACTGAGTGATTTCGTCTTTAGTGCTAACATAACCTAAAATATGATAAAGTTTAGAGAACGTTAGGCTTAAAAGCGTGTGTTTAGTAAGTGTATTCAGTTACTATAAAGTAAGTTTTATATTTTCTTAGCGAGTAAGTCCTAGGCGTCTCGTCGGGCTTTTGTAAGTACCACATTATAATATTTGTAATTAAGAAACTTATTAATTCCCAATTTAATATCAGTATAAATTTGTAAGAAATATTTAACTTTTCAAATTAGTGTGCTAATTAACAGAAACTGAGTGTTAACCTTATCTTAGTTAGATAAACGACATATATACATTCTCTTGAGCCTTGTGTACACATTTCTTGTAATTACATCTATCAAAGCTTCGGTCAAAGAATTGTAGTCGTACAAGTATCAGAATGGATAGCAAATGTATATGTCGCAGACCTGTTAAGATTGGTGCGCAGTGCAATGAATGTCGCCGCCGATTTCATATGCGTTGCCGCAACGTCACACGCAACGAGGTCAGTGGAGGACAATTGTGGCGTTGTGTGTTTTTTTTTATTGTAAGCACTACAAAATTGTAAGGGAAAAGGATGATCTTATTCTGAAGCTAAAGTCTGAGCTCCAAACTCTTAAAGCTGAAAATTGCAGCCAAACTAAAACAGTTGGATTACTGTTAAGCCGGGCAGGAAGAGCGCACTCTATCCAAAATCCCTGGACTCGCTTGTCACGTCCAATAGATTTGATTTATTGGATAGTCAAGTTGAGTGCCAAATGTCCATCCATGGAAGTGTTGAACAAACTGCCCAATCTTCACCAAAAGTGCAAGCAAAAAAATAATAATTTGGGGAGTAAAGCTAAAATAACCGCCAAAAGGAAGGTACTGATTCTTGGAAGTGGTCGTGGGCGGGATGTGGCAGAATTGTTGAAAAACTTCTCTAGGAAATGATTATGATGTCTTTGGTTATTTGTAAGCCTAGTGCACAGCTTTGTGATGTTGTCAGTGACCTAAAATCATCAGGGGAAGATATGACCAAAGAGGATCATGTAATAGTGGTGGTGGGTGCAGGTAACAGTTTGAGCTGCAACCTCGATTATAAAATTGAGGAAGACGTTAACAACATTGCAAAGTGTACCAGCCACACAAATGTTGGGTTTGTTTCGCTGTTCGGTCGGTTTGATCAGCCCTGGATGGATCGTGCAGAGCTGTGAGGGCTGCTGCTTGGATCTGGATCTCACATGAAGGTGATTGATACACAGTGTATTATGCGTCGTCATACACGACATGGTTTGCACTTAAAATGGCTGGAGGCAAACAGGTTCTTGCACACCACATTGATAACAGTGTACAGAGGTACAACCAATTTCTGTGGTAACAGATGTGTTCACTCGTCCTAAAAGGAAATTCAAATTCAGGTAGTCACAAATCATAACCATAAATTAAATCCCAATAATAAAAATAATCACAACAATGTAATCAATGAACAAAAGCATAACGGTTTATCATCAAAATATGAGAATAACAGATGTTTTTCGTGGCCGACGTAACTTCAGTATTTGACATCGGTTTTTGGGCTGTTGGGCCACGTAAACAGAGACAGACGCTGGCTACGAACTTCGCCCGCTGTGGTTTCCCTGTCTTCCGAACAAACAGGAAAAAGCACGCGACATAAGCCAACGGCCGGACGCAAGTTGACCTTCAGGCAGCTGCCCATATATATAAGCAGCCTTGTCCTGGCCTAGCCTTGATAATGCTTGGTGCTCACAAGCAAAACGTTGGCAGACACGCCGAGAATTTACGTGGCCTAACAGCCCAAAAACCGATGTCAAATACTGAAAATATGAGAAGTTTGGCTAATAAAACAGATGAGCTTATCATATCCGTAACAGATGTTTGAAAAAGGCTGTGAAAAATCCGTAGATATATCATTTGTATTACAGAGCATCATCTGAAAACCACAGAAATAGGTTTGGTAAATTTAAATGGTCATTCACTTACGTCCTACTTCTGTAGATCTGTAAAAGAAAAAGGAGGAGTGGCTACGTATCTGTGTATGTATGTAATAATTTTAAGTTTTAAAAGTATTGACACTAGTCCCTACAGCGTTGAGCAGGACTTTGAATGTTGTGCTACGGTAATTGAACTTCAAAGCTCAAAATTAATTATTGTAACCTATAGGTTCCTTTGCAGTATTTTTTTTTAAACAAATTAGAGTTATTGTTACTTCAACTTTAGTTGTAGTTGAAAATAATCATGTGTGGGGATTTCAATATAGATTTCCTACTGGAAGACGCAAAGAAACAACAATTAGGAATATTAACTTCCACATTCAACTTATATGCAGTAGTCTGTTTCCCTTCTAAGAGTACAAAACTCAATAGGTACTGCCATAGATAATATGTTAATTGACGTAACTCATTGTGAAAATTATAGTATTAAGCCAATTGTGTGAACGGTCGTCAGATCATGACAATTGCCAATTGCTTACAATTAATGATATATGTAATCAAACGTGTCCCACAAAAATCAGTAAATTATGTAAGAAAAATGGATGTTAGTTCTATGAAACTGTTTCAGCAAGCAGTACAACAGGATTTTTTTTTTTGGGGGGGGGCGTGTACTCCACAAACAATGTAAATGAGAAATTTGATTCACTTCTGAGAACATTAACAAATTATATTTTGAATTTTACTTTCCAAAAACTCGCGTCACAAAGTCTAGTAATGCTAATAACGATGCAGGGTGGTTAACTAATGGGATTAAAGTTTCATGTAAACACAAAAGGGAACTGTACTTGATAATAAGGGATAATCCTAATCATCATCATATGAGCGACCATTATAAGAAATACTGTGCAATATTGAACAAGGTCATAAAAGCTGCAAAAATGTGTGCATATTAAGAAATCGGTATAGACAATTCTGTTAATAAGATTGAAACTATTTGGAAAAAAAATTAAAAAGAAACAAATGAAGAACTGACACAGCCACAGTTGGGTAAATTCAAAACAGATGAATGTACAAATAAATTTAATGATCACTTTTTAACCATTGCAAAGAAAATCGGGATGAATGTAAATAAATCAATGGAAAATGCCTTTACAACTTTTGAAAGAAAACTGTCCAGTCCAGGAAAGTAACTTGAACTTTTCTTTGACAACTCCAACCGAAATTAAAAAAATAATAAACACTCTAAAAAATAAACATTCATCAGGGCATGATGGCATAATACTCAAACAAATAACAGGTAGCATTAGTTACATTTGTAATCATTCACTTCTTTCTGGAGTCTTCCCAGATAAGCTCAAATGTGCTTTAGTCACTCACTCCACTGTACAAACAGGGGAATAAAGAAGATATATCAAATTATCGCCCCATATCACTGTTGCCAGTATTATCAATTTTTTATTTGAAAGAGTAGTATACAACAGAGTTATAAAACATCTGAACAAACATAATTTACTCACCGATTCACAGTTTGGGTTTAGAAAAGGATATTCAACCGAGAAAGCAATCTTTACTCTTTTAGACGACATAATAGAAGAATTAAATAAAAAAAATCGCCCATTAGGTATATTCTGTGACTTAAGTAAAGCTTTTGATTGTGTAGACCATAGCATATTGCTAGAAAAACTGAGGTACTATGGAATAACAGGAACTTCATTTTCTTGGTTTAATTCATACTTACAAAATAGAATGCAAAGAGTAGTATTAAAAGACTCGTGCACAGGTGAAATACATAAATCAGATTGGGGAATTATTAAAACTGGGGTCCCACAGGGATCAGTATTAGGGCCATTATTATTCCTTATATATATAAATGATCTTCCTAATACCATAGATTCAACTTCTAAAGCTATCCTCTTTGCAGATGATACTAGTGTAATAGTAAAAAGTAACAAAGACACACTAGAAGCTTAGGCAAGTAACAATAATTTAACTAACCTGCTAACATGGTTTAATGCGAACGGACTAACAAATAACTGTGACAAAACACATTTCATGCAATTTCACACACACACTCAACACAACTTTACAATCTATAATAACACTTAAATACGACAGCAAAAATGTAAATGAAACTTCCTCTGTTAAATTCTTAGGTCTCTTAGTAAATAATAAATTAAATTGGACTGATGATCAGATTAATCAATTACTTAAGAAACTCAGCTCAGCTACATGTGATGCTGTCAGAGCAATGTCCACCTTCAGTGATTTAAAAACAAGAAAATTAGTATACTTTGCATATTTTCATTCTATTTTATCATATGGTATTATATTTTGGGGCAACTCAGTAGGCATAGATAAGATTTTTATTAGTCAAAAACGTGTTATTAGAGCAATATGTGAGGCAGGTTTCCTCACGAACTTCTTGCAGAACTCTGTTCAAAAAGTTAGGTATTTTCACTTTGACGTGCCAATACATTTATTAATTGATGTTATTTTTAATCACAAATAGGCACTTATTTTTGAATAATTCTGATATTCATCCCTTCAATACAAGGAACAAAAATAATCTGTATAAAAAATGTAAAACATTGTCAATTGCACAGAAAGGAAGGTGTTCATTATCCATCTTCAACACGTGACTGCACACAGCACAGAATTAAACAGTTGTCCGATAATCAAGGTAAATTTAACACTGAATTACGCTCATTTTTGCTTAGCCACTCCTCCTTCTATTCAATAAAGGAATTTATAGAAGAATCGGAGAAGAGTAATTTATTATAGTTTATAATACATAACTTTGTTATAAGTATATTTTCTTTTATACAATAAAATAATGTAATAAATGTACACAGCCCTGACCCATTATTCCACATCCTTGAAGCTCAGCTTCTTTACAGGATCTACGGAATATGATTATTATTATTATTATTATTTTTATTAATTATATTCATTTCAAATATTACATGTAGTACTTTGCACGTTGAAGACGAGAGACTGTATCAAACTCGTCCGTGGCTGATGACGTCACGTCAGGACCAGTGACGTCACCATGCTTGCATTTCGCACGAGACGCGAACCAAAGCACCACCAGATCCTCTCCTCTTTCCAGTCCATCTTACTACTACTGGTGCAACAGAACCAGCTACAACCATCATGCCATGGTACAGCAATACCAAGGGAAAACCAACTACTGGCAAAAATATTATACCCATTAGGCCTGAGTGCTCGTGCTTTGCTTTCTTCATGTATTATAAAACGGTTTAAGCGTCGCACATGCGTATATATATATTTTCATTGTGTCACGTGTCATTCACGGCTATTGCAAACTTTGGGGGTCGTTAGCTTCACATGTTTAAACTACGATAAGAAAGTAGACAACGCGGCTCTGGATGGTCTAAATATTTGGTTTAACGCGAATAAATTATCCCTCAACCTAGATAAGTCTCATGCTAGGAATAGACAGAGAGACCCGTAGACAACTTCTCAGCCACTGCTTGAGCCTTTCTTTCCTCGGCCTTCGGATTGACGATAAATTAAAGTGGAATGACCGACCATGTTATTCTCTGAGAACACCACTAATAATGCAACACGTTGACAAAAAGTACGTCAAAATGGCTTATTTCACGTATTTTCATTCAATTATGAGCCTATGTATGGAGTCTTCTAACTGCTCCAGGAGTAATCAAATATTTATTTAAGTTGCAAAAGCGTGCAATTAGAATAATACTTTCTATTCTAGCACGAATTCTAGATCACGGAGGAGTTGCTGCTGCTGCAAAACCTTTCTTTCTTCAAAAGTTTGCAAATACTTACTTTACCAAGCCTGTATATATATATATATATATATATATATATATATATATATATATATATATATATATATATATATGAAATATTAAAGTTTGTAAAGCGGAACACTAATCTGTTTCAAACAAATGGTGAGTTTCATGAAGACGCGCGGGACTCAGAGGTTCAGCTCTAAGGTCGGACAAGCATCGCCCTTGTTCTCTCTCTCTCTCTATTCACAATACACACCCCCGGGGGATAATTTTATACAACAGCCTTCCTTCCTTCCTTCCTCCAGAGGTTAAAAACAGTAACTACAAAAGCTTCGTGGTGAAGCAGAGAGTAAAACTATTCTTTTAAATGGCGGCGCTGCTGCTGCTGCTGTTTTACTCTGCTGTGGTACAGGATTTTCTTAATCGTCCCTCTTCTAGTATTTAAATCAAGGTGGTTCCTGCTGCTGCTGCTGCAAGTGTTGAATGAACTGCTGCCAACCTTGTAAAATAGCACATCACATATCTTTAAAATTCCTATTCAGTTTTTTCTACTCCCATTTTGTTTGTTTGTTTCATGTATATAGCTGCTGCTGCTGCTGGAGCAAGGACAGTTTCCTCCCTGGTCCAAGTAGTTAAAACTCCATTCCGTGTTCCTCAGTGTGTGTGTGTTTGTGTGTGTGTGTGTCCCTTGTGTTGTGTTTATATTGACTTTTGTCTATATACACTTTCTTTTACTAATTTATTTTAAGTTTATTTGTCTTTAATTATGTAATTTATTTTGTTCATTTTTAATTTTTAATGTATGACGTATCAACCTATTTCCTCAATCGAGGATTAATGGAAACAACAATAAATCTAAATCTAAAATAGTACAAGTGTCTAGTGGTGCTGAGGAGTGCGCGGTATACCACTTGATAACCTTTGTTTCGCAAACTCGGTTAATTTTAACCTCGCCTTGCACGTATATTCTAGAAATTTTAAAATTTTGTATAGAAGCAACATCCATCAATCAATCAATCTATATGATCTAAACGGTTCAAGCCAATTCGTACAACACAAGAAATCGCTCTCACTCAGCTCCGTGTTGAAACCAGCCTCCATTCACTATTCCGGTATAAATCTATATACAACAACAGTCAGTCTCCCGGAAGAAATAAAAGCTTTAAAGGTTCAAAAATTATTATTTATAAAGAGTTGTAAATCTCTGTCAATTATTATCCACTCAAAGAGTTGGTAGATAGGAAGGACTGCTGCTGCTGGTGTTGTCCTATCAAATTCTCCTATTATTTTACAACTATCCTCTACTAGAATTTAACTGCTGACTTATTTTCTTTTTCATGTTGGACGGGAACCTCCTAGGCACGATCTTCTGCTGCCTTCTCCGTCGACTGAAAATTGTAGATTGAATTTTATCTTTCCTCTCTTGTCAATTCTTAGTTGTAAAATTTTGTATATTTCTTGTAATATTATATTTGACGTATCATCCTATTTCCTCAACCGAGGACGACTTATGGATTGAATAATAAAAATAATAATAATAATATGATATAGACCGACACTCCTCGGGGTCCAAACGAACCGAGTTCCTTTCCTCAAATGGAAGAAGGAAGAAGAAGAAGAGGGGTTGGGAACTCACACTATATATATACATGCAGACCTATCTCTGCGCAAGCATTTTCATTTCTTCATGAATAATGTATGGTGTAAGAAGAGGAAAGGGAGGCCAAGGATGGAATCCGTCAAACAGATTAGGTAAGATGTGTTAGTTACGAGTAAATGAAAAGGCTTGCGCAGAGATGTTAGCATAGAGGGTTGCATGAGACGAGTCCAAGGTCTGAGTAGTTATATATATATATATATATATATATATATATATATATATATATAAATTGATAGACGGGGACTTTAGATATTAGAGGAATTATTTTAAAACAAGTTACAGTAAGTTTATTTACAGCTAAAATATAAAATTATTGACAAATAATTTCGATTGGTGAAAATAATTTAAATTGAGATCGTTTCCACGGCTTTCATGAGTCACGTCAGGGAGTTAAGAGGGGAAGGATTTGATTTATTTTATAATATTTAAGAAGGTGTATGTCATGTGTGACGTCGACGCAGCAGCTGGTCCAGTTGCTTGAGCAGCAACATCGCTGGAACGTCTTGTCCGTTTTTAGTCCCCATTCTTCTTCTTCTTCTCGGCTTTTTTTTTTTAAAAAACCAACCGGATTTCTTAAAATAAAGCTCCTCTGCAGGATTCCAACCAATCACTTTTTGTTTCATCCGCGACAATGACCGTCGTAAATTATGGGTTCAACCCTGACAGCTTAAAGATGTCCAGAACACCCAATAAATAACACGTTCACTTCATTACTATATATAAGCATCTCTTGCAACCCTCTACGCGTTGTCCTACCTCGGCGCAAGCATTTTCATTTCCTCGTAACTAGAGTGTGATGTAAGAACAGGAGAGGGAGGCCAAGGATGGAATAAGATTACCCCGATAAGGATGAATGTGGTATTTATGAGGAAATGAAAAGGCTTGCGCAGATACCGAATACCGCAGCATCGTAGCCATAGCTTTATTTAAACACTGGTGATTTCATTTCGTCCTCCGAAGGTCTTTGAGACTAGGAAAGAGTGAGAGTCTCTTTACTGACTACATATATGATCGTTTATGAAACGGGGCAGCCAATCGTTTTATTTCACCTTGCTACGTGTTGGAGCTGTTTTATCCTCGTCCTTGTCCTCACGGGTCTGTCACTCATTACGTCAGGGAAAATGGATTCTCAACTACTGTTTAATTTAATTAATTGAAACATTCATGTGAGGTTGGAAAACAATTAGATTCAAGTGATGAAATTCGAAATTGTATATTTTATCAAAAGATGTAATTGTAATACTTGCTCGTCCCTTGTAAAGATAAGTCAATTACAGTTTGTTTAAACGTCAGCAAAATATTGTCAAACAACTCATTTCCCAAGTTAAAAAAGTCTTTGTCTTCTCTACTCACTTCATAGCACAACATTTTATTCTCTCTGGATTGAACTGGTTTTTCATTTTACATGGTTTATCAACTTCACGTCCGGCTTAGTGTCCCAATTGTTTTATTTTTTGGGGGGGTTAACAGGCTACATGAGGGTTGATCCTGAAACAGGCAACTCCCCTTTAACAGCATAGGAAGGGAATTGAAAGGAGGGGATGCGGAAGGTAGAGCAAGGTTTGACCAGGGCCCCCGGGCTATGGATTAAGGATCCTACCCTGGCGGTGGTTTCACCTAAAGAGATGCAGAGGGGAAAACCCTAGGAAACCTGCATCAGGTAGGTCGGGGGGCATTGGCTGCTAATATTCTCACTCCCTTCCCCTGTGAATGACGGGAGACGAGTCTGCTGTGGGGTCGCAGCATTCCCTTCTCCGTGTCTCCACCAGTTTCAGGAGGCAGTTGGCCCCTGACTGATCCAATGGGATCAGCGGACAGCTCTTGCCATATGCCCAAGGTCTTTGACCCCGGTACATATACCTCCTAAAATAGGTGAAGGTGTCTCGGCATATGTGAGAACTTTGATAAAAAAAAAGTACCGAGAGAGAGTGCAGGAGGCATCCCCGACATGATCAGGTGATGAAGCCCCGCCGCAGTCACTCTGGGCTGTCATTTTATAAATTTGGCTGCGCTAAATTCCGATATATATTATAAATAGTATTGGAACGTCTGCGGGTCGTGACGTAGTTATTACGTAACTGTCTGACTGTCGCTTGCTGTTGTGATGTTAATGCAACTCTTTGATCAATTTGACAATTTAAATATAAAGGTAAATTATAAATTGAAATCGTACTTGTCATGGGATTAATTTATTGGAATTTGATTCACCGTCTCAGAAAAAATAGTATTGGGCCGCAATAAGTTAGTATTCCATGGATTCTGTGGCATGGAAGGTGAATAAAAAAAAAGAAGAACGTGAACATGAAAAAGAAGAAGAAGAAGAAGAGAGATTCTGTGTGGAGACGTGAGAGCGGGCGATTGACAAGAATAGCTCGTGGAAGAGAAAACTGAGCAAGTACAGGTTGGACCTTTTCGGTGCCTGGTTGCCGCTTCAACATGACGAGGTTGCCTGCCTGCCTGGGCGCTCTCTGTCAGTCGATCGCGGAGAGAAACTTAAAACTGTATGTTGCTACTAATAAATTAAATTTTTGTTTTATCTGTCTCGATGCTGTGTATCTATCAGAATGGGAAACAATTACCTGCCTGTGGTGTCCCTCAGGGCTCAATTTTTTGGGACCCTTTACTTTTCATCATTTAAATTAACGATTTACCTAATAACGTGATAAGGAATTCCGTTACTAGAGTAGGATAGCAAAGGAAAGGAAGCGGGTTAATGTACAGGCAATATAAGTGTGAATATTAGGAAATGTTTGTATGGAGCGTGGCGTTACATGGAAACAAGAACGGTAGGCGTTGGGGAAAGGAAAACAATAGAAGCCTTTGAAATGTGGTGCTGCTTTAGGAGAATGAGATGATGAGGTGGATGGAATATCACTAACCAGGAAGTTCTAAACAGAATAGGGGAGGGGAGGGAGGATCGAAAACAATATGGAGGACGTTGACCAAGAGAAGGGATAGATTAATAGGGCCACGTTTTAAGGCGGTAGGATCTTGTAAAATTAGCATTGTAGGGAAGGAAGTGCGTGTGGAGTAAGGATAGAACAGGGAGGCCGAAGGAAGGAAGGAATACGCTAAGCAGATTAAAGGAGTATGAAGGCTGGGATAGTTTCAAAGGGAAATGAAAAGGCTTGCGCAGCATGGAGGGTTGAGAATCAGGCCAGTGTGAATATCAACACAACAACAACAACACATCACTTTCACGGATTCAAACTTTTGGTAATTTTTTTTTGTCGCCAGTTTTTCTTCTGAAAACAATTGTTGCTTTGTAAGGTTTACCTAACACGACTTCATTAAATATATTGTGATAAAAAATGCGGGTTTTGTGATGATGTGGGCGCAGTTCTTCGGCCAACAACAATGGCTAGTCGGCTGAAAGATGGTGATTCCCCGCGGGAGAGTCCCGCTGAGCGTGTATAAAATAATGACGATGGTGATTCCCCCGAGGGAAAACCCCGCCGAACGGTTGTAAAAAATGAGGGCGAGGAACCCCGGAATTTTGTATATTAGGGGAATTCCCGTCGGAAGATTTAAAAGGGAAATCGATGGGTGGCTCAGGGCCAGAAGTTAGACGAGTGAAGGAGAGGACGGACGTGGACCGAGCAGAATTGAGACGAGTGGAGAAGCCAGATGAGAGGACGGACGTGATCAAATCCTGCAAGACGCCAGAGAGACGCACAAACATTCGAGAGTGAGGTGGATGTTTGTAGCAGGCCCCTGTAGTAATTGTGGGTAAGCTATAAAAAATTGTGAAACTTGCTCATTGCTCTGGATAAATAATATTCAATGATTTTTCTTTCTATTTTCAGCTACTGCATGAATACTCCATCCATCTCTTGACAGACCCCAAAATCCCCTGAGATTAAGCCCCCGTGTATAATCACTTTAAATTAATAAATGAAAAATATTAAAAATTGATCATAATTTGTTCTGTTAATTAATAAATGTAATATACCCCAAAAAAGTATATTACAATATATATGACAGTTAACTCCTCAAATAGGGAGACGTTTGTTTTATTAAATTGTTAATTATGACAAAGTTTCCGATATACTTCAATTAGTAGATAGTATTTTTTTGGTGGGGGGTTCTTAGCAAAAAGGCCACTAGAAGGACTAAATAAAAAAACATCCTGTACCTAGCTGAGGGAACCCCACAGGACACTTGGCCATTGTTAGCGGGAAACAAGGGAAAGGCAACGTCGTCCAATCGCTTCCGAAACAAGAAAGAGCTGCGTGATTCCACTTTCTCCCGGTAGATGCCAACGCAGTTGTATTGCGATTCGGACGCGATATTTCCACGGTAAAGGGTGAAAACGTATCGTTTTCCATTTGGCAAACGTTGCAGCAGAACTTTTTTTTTTTTGGTTAACAGGCTACATGAGGGTGATCCTGAAACAGGCAACTCCCCTTTAATAGCATAGGAAGGGAATTGAAAAGGGGGGATGCGGAAGGTAGAGCAAGGTAGCCAAGGGTTAACTAGGGCCCCGTGCTATGGGTTAAGGATCCTACCCTTGTGGTGTTTCACCTAAAGAGATGCAGGGAAAACCCTAGAAAACCTGCATCAGGTAGGTCGGGCATTGGCTGCTACTATTCTCACGCCCTTCCCTGTGAATGACGGAGAGACGAGTCTGCTGTGGGGACGCAGCATTCCCTTCTCCGTGTCTCCACCAGTTTCAGGAGGCAGTTGGCCGACTGATCCAATGGGATCAGCGGACAGCTCTTGCCATATGCCCAAGGTCCTAGACCCCAGCACATATACCTCCTAAAATAGATGAAGGTGTCCTTCAGGTGATGAAGCCCCGCAGTCACTCTGGGCTGAAGCGTCTGCGAGAAATCTCCCGCAGCGCCCTTGATGCGCAGCAGAACGTAAATTTTGCTTTTTCCTAAGGATCTGAATTCGGAAAATAAGATGTTTTCAAATTATAATCCATGGCGTAGCGTAGATGGATGGAATCAATCGAATTAATTTTGGCGGAACACAGTTTGAGAAAAACCCGGAATTACATCAATTATTTTTTAAAACAAGCCAATGCATTGCATTTAACTGCAAGATCTGAAGCTCCGTCCACACACTTGCGAGCAACAAGCTGGAACTTGCTCGGCTCGTCTGCAGCAGCGAACACGAGCCACGAACACGAGCAGCGAGACAAGCAGCAGCGAGCAATTGTATAAGGAACTGAGCCGAGGAAAGATTTATTAAACGCAACACATATAGGAAGCGGGTAATTTATTTTATTTATATTTACGATGTAATGTAATAGAAAACAACTTTTAATATTTTTTTATTTAAAAAAATGAAAATTTAATTATAATAATTTTTTTAACAATTTCGAATTTGAATTTCATTTAATAACAGTGATGTTGATAAAACCACACAACCCTCAAATTTTAATGTTCTTACAATTATCTCGCAGCTTCACGTAAGTTTGCTTTTCCAACTCTTTTCGGTTCACTTTATCAGCCAGATGGTCCATCGACGAAGGATCCGTTTCTTTCAGTTTTCCTTCATTAACCACAAGACACTTTACTTCTTCGCTCAGGACGTTTCCTCGTATAAGCAATTTCCAAAATTCTTTTCGGTCAGGAAGTTTTATCTCTTCCTTCAACGATTTTTGAAACTCGTTTTCTTGAATTTCTTTCCCTTTGTACTTGGAAAGAAAAGTTTCTAATTCTCCAGCTGATACTCCGTAACTGCAACTGACGACTTCCAGCTCTTCTAAGATAAAATCCTTTTCTACTCTCGGCTTTTGTAGAATACCTTTTTGAAGAAGATCCTCATAAATTTTTTCAGCCACCTCTTCCTTAATATCGTAATTAAGGAAAGATTGTGGAGTAATTGCGTGGCCAAAAATTTCATCTATAGACCTTGAAAACATGTGGTAAATGTTGGCCAGGGCCTTTTTCTGTTCTTCGTAAGCGTCTATTTGAATTATTCCTTTGTTATTCTTCTTCTTAATATTGCCTATAATGCTTCCTGCGATGATTGCGGATTTACCGTGTTCGTCGAAAAGTCTTGCAGCTTCTCGTAATTCGTACTTGAATTCTTTATAAAGTTTCTCGTCTTCTCCGTTTAGAGGCTTCAGTTCCCAGTCGATCTTCTTCACCAACGCAAGTGCCTTGTAATAGCGAGCCGCTTGATGACGTCATCAGACAGCTTGATGGCATCCCCGGAGAGAAGATGTACTTGCCGACTTTGAGCAGCAGGAGGATTATTGCCCTGAAGCCAAGCCAAGCAGCTCGTGCAAGGAACGTTTCCAATCGCGACCTGAAGATGTGTTCTGTTCCGTCGTCCAAACACCTCACACATACTTGTTGTGCTCGTGTAACCAACAAGCAACTGCGCAGTAAAATTCGCCTAACTCGACAAGGCACTTGTTCGCGACAAAGTTGTTCGTTGAGCCGTTCACATCGCTTCTTGAAATGATTTAAAACACTCTTCTTCCGTAGTAATTTCAGTTTCGTAATGAGCTTTGATTTTTGATATGCGACTTAATTCTTTGGAGTCCCGCTGTTTCCTCAAGTGCATTACTTTAGAGTTGCTATATCCTCCTCGTCCGTCTGAGTCCATGATGATGAGCTGACCGGAACCTTCGTCGCCATTTCGTGAGACAAGTGCAGAATGTTGTTACCTCTGTCGAGCAACATGCTGTCCAACCTCGTCGATGATCACGTTTTTTAAAAGTCAAGGTCTCCCGAAATGTTTATACCGTCAAAATTGTCCAGTAAATAATCGCTCTGGAAAGTGGATAAAATGCCGTATATCACCTGCTTACCGGAATACGCTTCATTTATTCCGTTTCCGGTGTTTGCGTCGCAGTTGTGCGACACGTTGACGCCGAACAGATTGTAGATGTCTCTGTTCCTGTGGGCGTCGCGTTTCGCCAGCACGGAAGAGCTGGTCACCACGTCTACTTTGCCTCCGTGCAGCGCTTTCATGATGGCCGCCGCCGCCACGATCAACGACTTTCCCTCTCCGGTGGAGACTTGCGCCAGGGTGCTCCGGTCGTTGGTCACCAGCGCCAGGACGGCCAACTTTTGAGTGTCGCGAAGCTTGAATCCCCTTCTCAACTCTATCGCGCGATCTATCACGGCGAGTAACTCCTCGTGTCTCTCTCCCGTCTTCTCGGCTCGGAATTCCTCCGCCCAAAGTTTGATGTTGTGTTCCGTGAAACTACTCACGGGGATTCCCGCTACCGCGCACCTGTCGCGCCTCTCGACGGGCAGTCGCGAAGTGTTGGCGGTGAACTTGAGCCGCATGTTCCGCGTCCACTCGTCCACGCCGCGACTCTCCAGGCTGCTCAACTCTTCGTCGTTCAAGTTCCACTTTTGGTCGTGAAGATCTGACAGGATGGCGGTGAGCGTCTCGGCTGAGAGTTCTCCTCTCCTCTTCTCCAGAGCGCTCACAAATCTCTCCGCCGCGGGCGTGCCGAAGATGTTCTCCACGGACAGGAGGAAGTAGGAAGCCCTCTGCAGGTCCTCGTCTCCTCCTCCTCGCCAGTCCGTCAGTCGCGACAGCCTGCGCGTCCACTCGGATAACTCCAGTCCCTCCAGGCTGACCGTTTCGTCCTTTATTTCACCATTTGTGTTTACAGTCTCCTTGCGAAAGTCACGACTCCCCTGAAGCTCCATCCTCACTGCAGCTTGGTGCAATCAGAATGAAGGTCACCTAAAACAATACACACACACGCATACAGTTAAAATGTAACATTCTTTCCGTTCATAGATCTTTGACTACTGGGATGTCTGTAGAATTAGAGTTTTGTCTCGCTGGCTGAATGTGAAGCTCCTTGCACCTAACAGGTTATGGGCCCAGCAATTTAAGAGGAATGAGCCCAGAGTGACTGCGGGGCTTACCTGATCATGTCGGGGATGCCTCCTGCATTCTCTCTGGGTACTTTTTATCAAAGTTCTCATACATGCCGAGACTCCTTCACCTATTTTAGGAGGTATATGCGCCGGGGTCAAAGACCTTGGGCATATGGCAAGAGCTGTCTGCTGATCCCATTGGATCAGTCGGCCAACTGCCTCCTGGAAATGGTGGAGACACGGAGAAGGGAATGCTGCGTTCCCACAGCAGACTCGTCTCCCGTCATTCATAGGGAAGGGCGTGAGAATAGTAGCAGCCAATGCCCGACCTACCTGGTGCAGGTTTTCTAGGGATTTCCCTGCATCTCTTTAGGTGAAACACCACGAGCGTAGGATCCTTAAACCATAGCCCGGGGGCCCTAGTCAGCCCTTGCTCTACCTTCCGCATCCCCCCTTTTCAATTCCCTTCCTATGCTATTAAAGGGGAGTTGCCTGTTTCAGGATCACCCTCATGTAGCCTGTTACCCAAAAACCAATTTAAGAGAAAAGGGAAGGTCGAGTAGGGAAGCAAGTATAGAGTACAACAGTGTTGTCCAATCTGACTGACAATCATTAACAACCGCAAAATCAGTTATTTGCAGAAGAAAAAAGATAAATAGAAACTTTAAATGCTACAAATTCAGTAATAACGGAGGGTGAAGAGAATTAAGAATTTTAAATAAAAGATGCTGAGGTAAGATCATTAGCTGTTGGTTGCATTACAGACAAACATTCAAAGTTTATAGAATGTTTCTGAAATAATGAGTTTTTACAAAGTTACAACTTGGAAGTAGATTATTGTTGTTAAAATGATGTAAATTCAGAGATCTCTTTCTAGGGTTAGATTGACTTCTTTGTGAACTGGAAAATGTTGGCTGTAGAATATTTGAAACTTACAAAATTTGTGATTTACTTATTATCATTAAAAATTGATCAAAACTACCAAGGTTAATCGGAGGATTGCAACTGAAAGGTTTAACCACCAGATGGCTCATGTAGAGGTTCCGGTGAGAATATAAACACACGAAGAGGGATTTTTTTCCTTAGTAAGGAGCTACATGAGGGTGATCACAAAAAAAAACAGGCACCTCCCCTTTATTTTCATAGAAAGAGAATAGAAAAGGGGGGGATGAGGAAGGTACAACAAGTCAGCAATGTTTGGGGGATGGAGGGGAGTTGACAGGCTACATGAGGGTGATCCTGAAACAGGCAAGAAGGGCATTGGATAGGGGGGATGCGGAAGGTAGCCATGCAAGGGTTAACTAGGGCCCCCGGGCTATGGTTTAAGGATCCTACCCTAGTGGTGTTTCACCTAAAGGTGATGCACGGGAAATCCCTAGAAATCCTGCATCAGGTAGGTCGGGCTTCGGTTACTATTCTCACGCCCTTCCGAATGATTGATTGCAGACAAGTTTGCTGTGGGGTCGCAGCATTCCCTTCTCCGCGTCTCCTCCACCAGTCTTAGGAGGCAGTTGGCCCCTGACTGATCGAAACTCTTGCCGTATGCCCAAGGTCTGCGACCACAGTACATGCACCTCCTAAAATAGGTGAAGGACCTTGAACGAACCACAGTATAAAGCACTTCCAAAGGTGAGCCCACAGTCAACCTGGGGAGAAATACGTCTCTCACTCTTTGCGGAAGCTGGAGTAGAGGTCCTTCATGTTATGAAAAAGGTGCAAGAAAGTCGTGTAACCTATTGTCAGTTGTTAAATTGTCAGGGAAGGGAATTAATTTTCATATTACTGGGCCAATACGAGGACTGTAAGGAGTAGGAATTTAAATTCCTGTAATAAATGTTAATAATTCCCTGCTCATTGCATATTCCTCCCCTAACCAAGGTTAATTATCAAATAATTCGCCTTTCCAAGTGGGAATTTATCTTCGCAATAGGTGAATTAGAACATTTATCATTCTATATATTAAAGTATTAACGAAAATAGTTTACAGTAGGATGGAAAGTCAAATAGAACGCGAATTAGGAGAAGATCAGTTTTTGGTTTTAGGAAGAATCTAGGGGACGAGAGAAGCAATATTGGCTTTGAGGCTAATTTTAGAAGACAGGATAAGGAAAAACAGACCCATGTTCATTTAACTGTAGGTGAACTGGAACACACTAATATTATACATAACCTCTACAGACGGCGGTCAGCAGTAATTAGAATTGTAGCTCATATATTACATGACTTTGATACCAGAAGTAAAAACAATTTACACAAGGAAGGAAGGAAGGAAGGCTCTAACCGTAATACAAAAGGGTGTACATTACAATGCCATCTATTAGCATATTTAATAAACTCCCTACCTCCATTAAACAATAAAAATATGAAATAAATAACTCCTTCTACTCTGTTGAAGAATTTATGGAGCTGAATGTATCATAGGGTAGATATTTATAATTATGAAAGAACATTATTTGCACACTAATTCTTAAGTAAAAATATCTATCAATTTTATATATAAGGTACAAATTGTATGTCTTCTGTATAGAACTTAAGAAAATCTTATTATAAGTTAAAAATTAATGAATAGCTACAGTATATTATTTTAATATTATTAAAGCAACCTAACTATGTATGTATAATCTCTGACTCGTTGCACAACATCATCCTTGAAGCTTGTGCTATAGTAGCATCTATGGAATATGATTTTATATTTATACATTAATATTCGAGGTGCAGTCGGGACAATTGTAAAATTTTATTTTTCAAATTTACTACACATTTAAAATAATTTTAAAAATATCTTAAAAAAACAAGTTTACAGGAATCAAAATTTTGCACATTGCCACAGATGCACGCGCTTTGTTTTTGATTTTACAGGGATTTCACAATTTTAGCCCGCAGCTAGGTAGACCCTAGCAACTACTAACGACCAGGCAGGCCAAGGCCATGGGCAATCCTCACAGTAAACGCCAAGTGAATTGCGAGAAAAAGTTTCAATCAGAATTGTGACATGTTTTCAAATACTGCGCCATCTTATACCTGCAAAGAGACGGCAAGGACTCGAGGCAAAGGCGACGGACGAGGTCTGCAGGAAATGAAGGATGGCCAGGGATGAAGCTTGAGTTCCCCGCCTACACAACAGAGAGATTCTGAAGAACAATCGAATAAAACACCGAGAAAAAAGGAGGCTGATACATAACCTCTACAGAAGACAGGCGGCAAAAATTAGAATAGAAGACCAAGAAAAAGAAACCAGTAATCAAGAAGGGAGTAAGACAAGGATGCAATAGTGTCGCCCCGTGCTGTTTAACTTATATATACAAAAGTTAAAACGGAATATGGAAAAGGAATCATTCTGCTAGGAGGAGAAGTAACTAACCTAGGCTATGCGGACGATATTGGAGTATTAGGGGAGCCAGAAGAAGACTTGGAAACCATAATAAATGGCATGAAGGTGGTCCTGGGGGAAGAGTTCTATATCAGGACTAATAGAGGGGAGACCAAGGTGATGGAGTGTAGTAACAAAGGCTGTAAGATTAGGAAGGGATATTTTGTTTGTTCCGTTCTCGATTCTGTATATATATTTTTTTTTCTGAAGGTGTGAGGTTGTCGTCTCGTCTAATTCTATTTCTGGTGGACAAGTTGGCAACACGGGGGGAGAATGCGACGGCCTTGTCAAGGTCACGTGCACGGACTTTGCCCAACTTCCATGAGCAGTGACGTCATCCGCATTCCACGTCAAGCAGCCAAGGAAAACATTTCCTAATTCCTAAGGAACAATTATGCATTCCAAATGGGAATATTAACAAAAAAAGAAAGTAAGTTACCGTCGTCCGAAATCGATTTTTTTAGCGAATTGGACGACACGATGTGGCAGCATGTTCCTACAGTAAAATGTCAAAAAAATATGTATGTAATTATCTATCAGCATTAAATTTAATCCAACATGAATGAAACATTACGGTACGTTTAATGACTTTCCCGGAGCAATAAATAATTCGGATGATGAAATCTTCACGGTTAACCAACCGCCAGGGTGAGGGTTTTTTTTTAAGAAAGAACACAACGTTTCCTCGGCCATTTTGTGCCGTTTCACTTGTTAACCTTCAGCTTATGGCTTCGTAAAAAAGCGTCGTCCGTCAGTAGCCATTGACGTAATGTAAAATTCATCCTCTGAGCAGATTAATAACACAGTGGACTTGTATCCATGATACTTGGAGATGTTTTATATGACATTTTAGATTTGAAAATATTTTTTATGTATCAATTCTACGCACAAGTACAAGAAAAATGATATCAAGCAATATACACTTTAGACTTTATCCCTCCAGAGGCCGAAACCCAGAGAGTATCTACTTAAGTAGATAGGAATAGCGTGACGTCATCTCCTCCCAGCCCCTGACCTTGGGAAAAAACAGCCACGCTACTTCCCTTGGGTCCACTAAAATCCTTCTTAAAGCAGCAGGTGGATTATATATATATTTACCCCGTGTATTAGCAATTCCAAATACACAAGGCAAAAGAATCAATTCAAATTACGTCACAATATTTCTACATTAAATGTTTAAAAAAAAGATATAATGTTCTATTCGCAAATGTCGCTGCCTTTTGCTGCTTTAAGAAGGATTTTAGGGGACAAAATACAAAAAAAAAGGGGGCGCTGCTTTTCCACGGCAGAGGCTCTTAAGCTATGGAAAGCGTCGTCCATCAGCAGCCATTGATTGACGTTATCTTGCGACGATGATATTTTATACGACATTTTACTTTAAAAATATTTATATATATATATATTTATTGTACGCACAATTACAAGAAAAATGATACCAAACAATATATACTTTAAAGAATTTAAGCGCAACATATTTGATAACGAACTAACGTTATATATATATATATATATTATGTCGGGGAGTTTTTAAAGGTTTTGTTGTTAATTTTATTATTATTATTATTACAGAACGTGAACTGTAATTAGCTGTTACTACGTCATTGGACATTTCATTAACAAACCTCTATATCCATCCCTTTTATTTATAAAGATAAGTTCATTTCAAATTGGAATTTATTTTTTATATAATCTTACTATTGTTACAAATAAATATCGAGTCTTGAAAAAGATGGAGTAAATATGACACGTAAAATTCAAAGGATATTTTAAGCTGATTTTTAAAGGAAAATATTATACATTTTACTAAACTTTTAAAGTTATTTGCATTATTAACGTTGCTATTGGCTTTTACATTGCACAATTCATTAAACAAAAAAGAAAACAAGTATCGATAGTTTAGTAATTGTTAAAAAAAAGGAATGAAGTAAGTGTGGACTTTAGTCGATTTTCTTGTGTTCTACACATATCGATTCTCCGCAGCAATTAAAAGAAATTATAATTAAAAGATGTAATCAAATTATTGTACTGTAATCGTAATATAATTGAACTTTATAACAATCATAAATAAAGTAATTTTATCCGACTTAATAAAACACAAAGAATGGTCAAAAGTCAGGAATGGAATAATTAATTTTACTACGTTTCGTTTCCAAATTTTTTTATCTCGGCCCCGAAATTTACAGGAACAACACTGAAAATTTTAATAATTTAATTAAGGAACTTTCCTAAAGGTTGAGGGTGGGACGAAACGTATTCTAATTAAATTATTCCATTTCTTTGTGTTTCATTCCCGAGAATCTGACTGATAAATAGACGTTGCACAACATGAGGTGTGTTTTATTCCTTGTAATTTAAGAATCCGAGTCGCTTCTGATTCAAAACCCAAGCTTAATTGATAATTATTTTTTTTGAATCAAGAAGCAATCAAGAATCCTTGCTATTTCAGAATTTCTTTTCCATTAACATTGTTGTTCCACATGTGATTGTTGCAGACGTAGCTTTTGTCCAACTCTACACGATCTACCACAATGCTTATAGAATGTTATGAGGTTATTTCATAATGCACAGGCAACACAATACATTATGTACCTGATGATGAAGTGTGTGTGTACTCACCGTGATGCGCGCGCAGCAGCAGCCAGCCTCCGACTAGTGCAGGTCAGGAGCTGCACGTGCTGTGACGTCACTCGCTCCTGCGCGCCTCTGGCGGCCGCTGACGGAGTTGACTAGGTTCCCGCCTCTCTCCTCCTGCTCCACAACCTATAGCAGCGAGCGTCTTAGACAGGCAAATAGGTAGAGAGGCGTGACGTCATCTAGCAGCAATCAGTTACATCTGGAGTCTTCCAGGATAACCTCAAAGGTGCTATAGTCACTCCACTGTACACACAAGGGAATATAGCACTGTATATAGCCAGTATTATATAAAAAAAGAGAATCTTTGAAAGAGTAGTATACAACAGACTTCTAAAACATAATTTATTCACAGAAAGGGATCTATACTCTTTTAGACGACATAGTAGAAGAATTAAATAAAATAAAAATCGCCCATTAGGTATATTCTGCGAGTTAAGTAAAGCAATAGCATATTGTTAGGAAAAACTGAGGTACTGTGGAATAACAGAAACTTTGTTTAATTCGTACTTACAAAATAGAATGCAAAGAGTAGTATTAAAAGACTCGAGCACAGGTGAAATACATAAATCAGATTGGGGAATTTTTAAAACTGGAGTCCCACAGGGATCAGTATTAGGGACGTTATTATATATAAATGCCATAGATTCAACTTGTAAAGCTGGACGATGCTAGTGTAATAGTAAAGAGTAACAAAGTAACAGTAACAACGACACACGTGGTTTAATTTGAAGGGAATAACAAATAACTGTGAATAAAACACATTTCATGCAATTTCACACAACACAACATAAGACAACTTTACAATCTCTAACACTTAAATAGAACGACAAATAAAATGTGAATAAAACTTGCTCTGTTAAATTCTTGGGCAT
Organism: Eucriotettix oculatus; assembly: GCA_034510155.1. Lineage (NCBI taxonomy): Eukaryota > Metazoa > Arthropoda > Insecta > Orthoptera > Tetrigidae > Eucriotettix > Eucriotettix oculatus. The sequence continues at coordinate 5,741,068 of CM067376.1, read as the reverse complement.
ATGGTAATAGTTGTCCGCTGATCCCATTGGATCGGTCGGTCAACTGCCTCCTGAAAGTGGCGGAGAAGGGAATGCTGCGACTCCACAGCAAACTCATTCACAGGGAAGGGCGTGAGAATAGTACCAAAATGCCCGACCTACCTGATGCAGGTTTTCTAGGGTTTCCCCTGCAGCATCTCTTTAGCCGAAACACCGCGAGGTAAAGCATAGCCCTTGGGCTCTAGTCAAGCCTTGCTCTACCTTCCGCATCCCCTCTTTTCAATTCCCTTCCTATGCTATTAAAGGGACAACTTATGACGTCATCGCCCCATACTAAAGCTGAGCGGCAGCGAAATTTAATGAGATAAACAAATTTGTACGGCACAAAGGAACATTCTACTCTAAGTCAATCTGATTAATTGCTTTACTTTTTGAACTAAATCGCTCAATGAGGAGAATATCAATTATAGGGAAATAAAGTAAATATATATATGCAAAAGTACAAGGCAGGAAAATAAATTAAATTGGGAATATTAAACATATTGAGCCTGTTATACATTAAATGTTTAATTTTTTATTGGTAATAACTTAGTTGACCTGTTTTCTAGATTCAATAAAAGGTCTTTTGTCGATACAGTTTTTTTACATAGATATAAATATGTGTGAATACAATAAAAGTACATGTGTGCGTATTTTTCAAAATATTCCTATTGGCTATTGTTGGAGCAGAGCGTAAATTGTTTTAATTTTTACCTAGGATCGGAATTGGGAAAATAAGATATTATTGTGATATAATTCAGGTAGGCCCGACGTTTCGGAGCGACTTTGTGGCATCTTCCACTCTCTGATCCTCAATCCCCGTGTTAAATTGCACGTGACACGAGTGAATTAAGGAATAAACAACTAGGATTAGAGAATCACGTCTCGAGGAATCTTCACATCCATTCAAAGAGCTGGGTGCTCGGCGGTGCCCGGGAAAATAGTTTAGCTAATGGTTATTTTATCCCATTAACGACGGGTTGGAAGGTAATATTCCCCTGCACAGGACCTGTTTGTAGCATTAGGGGACAATACCCCTACACGGATTTAAGGAAACTCGACTTTAGGCAAGGGATCAGCTTTTTGACCGTTGGAAAGGGAATCTTCATGTCAACTGTTTCCTGATCTTCCTGTTACGTTTAAGCGGCCATCTTTAAACAGCTTGTTTTCTACATGACATCTGATGTTAGTCTCACGAGGTAACTTGTTCTTCACTCTCACTAAATCATCCATTATTTCCGAAAGTAAACCTAAATTCAACCACTATTACATTTATATTTATAATCCTCACTTTTTCATAGGCAATTATTCGATTAAATTAAAAATATATCAACCGGACTTATTATCTCTGTTATCATCATTTAACCGCGCATACATAAATAGTGTTAAATAATAATTTGCGTAATTTTTATCATCATTTTTGCTATCAAAACGGTTAAAAAAAGTATTCTAATGCTTTATGATTAATTTCTATTATTTATTGAGACGGTGTTTCATTGTTGAAGGTGAAAAATGTACGGCCAAAAAAATTGTTTCTCGATTAAATTACTTCACTACGTTTCGTTCCATTACTGGGAACTTCCTCAGGCGATGTACAAAAATAATTGTAATTTCATTAATGAGGTGAAAAAATACATAAATCGATTAAATATGGCTAAATATAGAAATTACACAATATGTACTTACAGAAAAAAAAACTTCCCCCCACACAAAAAAAGAAACAATCCGTAAGTTGTACAGAACAAATATTTATTGGTAAATTTGTACTTAATCGATTTTATATATTCTTTCATCTCTCCACTTTGTCTTGTAAAAATAGCATTAGAGGAAAGTGTGTGGGATAAGAAAAAAAAAGACCAATGAAGGAATACGCTAAGCAGATTATGAATTATCCGTAAATGAAAAGGCTTTCGCATGGTAGGTTATTATGCAGTCTCAAGACTGTGATGAGCGATACTGAATTTGGGGTTGTTGTGTCGCTGGAGGCCAGGGGCTTGTTTGTCTGTCGTCTACCTGAGGCACAAAGAAATCCGAAAGCTTGGAAGGGAGGAGGAGGAGGAGAAGGAGAGAGAGAGAGAGGCGGTTGTTTCCAGGAGCCTGGACGAAATAAGCAAAACAGAGAACATCAAGACCAGTAACGGAGATGAATAATTAAATCACTTCTTGTTCCACACGAGTTGCAGCTGATAAGACTTTGAGCCACTGCTTAAAATAACCACCAGGAGCGCGCAGATCCCGAGATTAAGAAAGAGCACAGGACCTAGCCTAAATATTACATTCTATACATACGTTTCAATGAAGGAAATATTGATGATTCCTTAAAGAAAACTCACGGCACTCCTTACAATCACTTGAAATATATAAATCTTAAAAGATAAAAATTAAAAGTATAAAGGTATTAGAAGAGAGAAAACAACAACAACTTCATCCATACACGCTATTGAAGTGTTCCTTATAAAGCCTTGATTGGCCATCAGTCTTCCTCAATCCCCATTAGTAGAGCCTAATACAAAAGGTCCTAATTAAGGGAAGTATCTTTCTGATTTCCTTGTATTATTCTTACTAAATGCCGTGAACTATAAGAATATCTTTCTTCTGTAATGCCTTCTTTTTCACTTCTTTCCCCTCTCGCTCTTTGCAGCTATCTGAGAGTGCAACCTTCCTTGCTCTGCGACAAGTTTATTTACGTCTTCAGATTTTGTGAATCACCTCGACACATTTCACGATTGAAGTATCTCTGGTGGCAGAGATAATCTTCTCTTTCAAAGACATTACTTCCCGGCTAATGTAAAGATGATCCCCGGTCATCGCCGCGCACCCAGCTACTTAATAGCTTATATGTTATCAGTTGTGTTTTACTTAGCAAGTTAGTTAGTTTGTTTTCCAGCCAACAGTCCCCTGGCTTGTTGTCGCAGGCGAGATGCGCGCGCATGTGTCGTGTGACGTCACTGTTTACTAAACAGACAGATCCTAGGATGGACGCAAGGCATGGAACCTTGAACCAGCAGAGTTCCCTTAAATAATCTCGCAAAAAAACGACACGCGTCGGTTGCGTGGACCGGAAGCTGCTGGAGCTGGCTGGAGATTCCAGACATCCGCCACATGAGGCTGTTCTTGCCTGGAGATGCTGAATTTACAAATAAAATGTAGAAGGGAGGGACTACTTGGTCCAGTGCAGCCCTTTATTAGGGGAACTTACACGATGGGAAGAAAGGAGAGTAATGATGCAGTCTGTCGGCCATGCTGTTTCACTCATATGTACACAATGGAGAAAGGTAAAACGAGAATTGGAAAAGGAATAATACTGCAAGGAAAATGAAATAAAATAAAAAACCTACGCAATGCCGACGACATTCTATTATTAGGGGGAGTCGGAAAATGACTTGTAAACCATAATAAATGGCATGAACGTGGTCCTGGAGTGAAGAGTTCAATATGAGGACTAATAGATGGAGTTTTGTATGATTATAATATAATATTTTTATGACTTTATAAACGCGTTGTGGGCAAAGAAGACAAATATAAACAACAATAGGAAAGTTCGTATACAACTCAAGATTTTACTAAAGTGAACATAACCTTTCGTCTTCACAGTTCAAGGGTTTTGCCATAAAAGGTCTCCATATTACGTATTATCAAATGTATGACTTGTTACGTTTAATAATTCCATTTAAATTAAATCATCTTTCTCTCCGTAAAAACATCTTTTTTTTTGAGGCTTGTTCATGGCTTAATTAACTAACCTAACACGCCGTTTTATATCGAAATTATCCTTCAAAATTATAAACACAATATACTATTGAATATAAGAATAATAATTCAAGTCTGGTTTCCTTTTTACATAAATTGAGATAAGAATCAACAACCCCTATAATTGTATTTATTGTCCGGTGGCGGATACAAAATCTAAAGGAAGAAAAAAATATATATATAATCACAGTCCTTAAAAAATTTCTTTAGCCCTGAAAGAGAAACACTGCAAGTTGTATTTTATTATCTTAACACTTTACTTTAATTTTTAAATTCGAATATATATTTACACACGTTGTTTTTTTTTTAATTTATTTACCTGAAGAGGGGGAAAAAAATCTCCTGCCGCTGGTAAATTATTCCAGTCGTTGAATTTTAGGAATGCAAATTTGCCAACATCTGTTTTTTGCTTTCTAAATTAGCTTTTTTTGAATAGACAAATGCAGCCTTGCTTTATCTTTCTCCCCCAACCTTGTTGTTGTACCTTTTCATCCCTATGACCCCCTGTGGTCCTACTTCGCACACAACTAGCAGCCCTTTTCACAACTTCCTCTATTGATTCTATTTGATCCCAACAGTTGGTCTAATTAGATTTTGAACTTGCCCTTTTTTTTAAGTTACTCCATGTAAGGAATTCCACCCAAGTCTCTGTTGTATCCCCAGATGTTTACAGCTCGTCGTTACCCTTGGAATTAGTTTCCCCCACTCGCCTATTCTATCTCATTTAACAAGGTGCGTTTTGTAAAACGAGATTGAGCTGGATGATGGTTTCCTTTCCTTTAATTTATAATTTAATTTTTCTGAGCCCAGCTATTGAGATCTTCTTGCTCGTTCGTTAACTTTCTATAGATGATGCAGTCGTCAGCGAAAAGTCATTGAAAACAGTAATGGCCCGATTACAGAGCCTTGAGGAACTCCCGACGTTTCAATGCAGTCTCAATCCCAAAGATTCTATTCCGATTTCGACTTTTAGCGGTTTATTTAGTTGCATATAATTTTAAACTCTTTGAAACCCGGCGGTCATTTATATAATTTTTTAATATATATATAGGGCTATTAGCGAATCATGAGCGGCGCTGCGGGAGTTTTCTCGCAGGCGCTTCAGCCCAGAGTGACTGCGGGGCTTCATCACCTGATCATGTCGGGGATGCCTCCTGCACTCTCTCTCTCTGGGTATTTTCTTTTAATCAAAGTTATCACATGCCGAGACACCTTCACCTATTTTAGGAGGTATATGTACCGGGGTCAAAGACCTTGGGCATATGGCAAGAGTTGTTGTCCGCTGATCCCATTGGATCAGTCGGCCAACTGCCTCCTGAAACTGGTGGAGACACGGAGAAGGGAATGCTGCGACCCCACAGCAGACTCGTCTCCCGTCATTCATAGGGAAGGGCGTGAGAATAGTAGCCAATGCCCGACCTACCTGATGCAGGTTTTCTAGGGTTTTCCCTGCATCTCTTTAGGTGAAACACCGGGTAGGATCCTTAAACCATAGCCCGGGGGCCCTAGTCAACCCTTGCTAGGCTACCTTGCTCTACCTTCCGCATCCCCCCTTTTCAATTCCCTTCCTATGCTATTAAAGGGGAGTTGCCTGTTTCAGGATCTCTCACCCTCATGTAGCCTGTTAACCAAAAATAAAGGGCTATTAGCACAAAAGGGAACAGAGGAAATGCAGGGCTAAGGCTGGGACAACGCATAAGTTACTATAAAGAATATAATGAAAGGTTAATTACGGAAACGTTAGACGACAATTATTCAAGTTTTTTTTATGGCCACAAGTGACCGCAGAGGAAGAGGAAGAAGAAGAAAATCTACGAAGAAATAAAGAAGTATGTGAAGGGAAACGAGAATTTGACTGGAACGCAGGGAAGAGAAAGTGATGTAGTTTGGGACTATGGACTTGGGGGAAAAGGAGTAAAAGCGGGACGAATGTCTGGCTCAGGAATCATGGAAGAAGCCGGGGGACAATTAGATTATATAATGGTTAGACAGAGGTGCAGGAACCAGGCACTAAACTGCAGCCATAAACTCTGACCATAATCTGCTGCTTATGAAAATGCAGGCTTGAAAAATGAAAAAACAAGAAAAAAAACTGCAACAACAGGACGTGCTTCAGAGTTTCAAAGAAGACATCACGCGTACAGAAAGGAGAAAGAAACAAATATAGAAGAGAAGTGGGCAGCAGGAGGAAAATAAGGAAGAACAGCTCAGACCAATAGGAAAGCACGGATGATAATAAAATGATTGATGAAAGGCGTAAATAAAAAAATGGTAAGAGCAGTGCAGACGCTTCAAGAGTGCCACAGAGGCTTGGCTACAAGAGAAATGCAAAGCGATTGAAGATTTCACGGTGAAAGGGAAAATAGATGCAAGCTTACAGGAAAACATTCGGAGAGAAGAGAAAAATATTAGCAAGGGCATCAGGAGAGCGGATGGATAAAGGAGAAAAAGGAAAAAAAGGCGGAAGGAATATCTAGGGATAAAACAAGAGGAGGTGGATGCTGAAGAGTTGATAAGAGCATCGGGCGAAGAAGCAATATCACGGCTGTTCAGGAGAGTTTGCGAAATATACGGAAACAGGAAGAATACCAGAAGATTTTTAGTAAAACCATAGGTAGATGCGAATAGCACGGGGCAAATAGTTTAATATTAACGAAAATAGTATATATGAGCATGAAACGTCAAGGAGAAGATCAGTTTGGTTTTAGGAAGAATATAAGGACTAATTTTAGAAGACAAGATATTAAAAAAACGGCCTACGGTTTAGAAAAAGCTTGCTCTACATTACGCATCGCCCCTTTTCAATTATCTTTTATAGAATAAAATAATGTAATAAATGTTCGGCCTGACTCATTCCACATCCTTGAAGCTCATTTTCTTTACAGGATCCACGGAATATGATTATTATTATTATTATTTCCTCCACCGTTATCATGTAAATTAAATACTCTATTTTATTTTTATATTCTCTGAATCATTAGTCTCCAAACTGATAATCTATACGACAAAAGTTAATAATAAAAATAAATAAAAACCTTTATTTTTAAACAAGTGTCTAGTTCCTTTATTGAAGAAAGTAAAAGTATATTTTGTTTACCACGTCTGGTGTATATTTTAATCTTTTACATGTATTAATTTAATTAAAATCTTTATTAAACTCACAAGAAAATGAAATTTGCTTTTGCATTCACCATTATTTATTTATGTTGTTACATAAAAATCAATCTGCAAATAGTTAATATTTTTCAACTGCTGCGATGATTAAAAATGGCGGACGGCCCCGGCCTGGACTCTCTCTACACGCAGGCAGCCAACCTCTTCCTGCCACGTCACGTGATTGACGTAAATAGTGACGTCACGCGCCGCCTGCGCGCGCATCTCGCCTGCAGCAACAAGCCACGGCGGAAGTGGAAGAATATTAGAGCACAAACTAACTTGGTAATTTAAATATAAGCTATTAATTACTTGTAAGTATCTGGGTGCGCGGCGATGCCCAATCCAACAGCCTTCGTTATTCCACTCCATTTACCTTGGTTTCCCCTCCCTATTAATCCTCACAACTCCTGGACCTTGTTCATGCCATTTATTACGGTTCCCAAGTCTCCTTTTGACTCTCCTAATAATACTACAATTTCTGCTTTCTTTTCTTGAGCTTCAATTCTAATTACTGCTGACCGCCTCCTGTAGAGGTTATGTATAATAATAGTGTGTTCCAGTTAACCTACAGTTACATGAACGTGGGTCTGTTTTTCCTTATCCTGTCTTCTAAAATTAGCCTCAAAGCCAATATTGCTTCTCTTGTCCCCTAGATTCTTCCTAAAACCAAACTGATCTTCTCCTAATTCGCCTTCTATTTGACTTTCCATCCCCCTGTAAACTATTTTCGTTAATATTTTAATATATAGGATGATAAATGTACTAATTCACCTATTGCGAAGATAAAATCCCACTTGGAGAGGCGAATTATTTGATAATTAACCTTAGTTAGGGGAGGAATATGCAATGAGCAGGGAATTATTAACATTTATTACAGGAATTTAAATTCCTACTCCTTACAGTCCTCGTATTGGCCCAGTAATATTAATTCCCTTCCCTGACAATTTAACAACTGACAATAGGTTACACGACTTTCTTGCACCTTTTTCATAACATGAAGGACCTCTACTCCAGCTTCCGCAAAGAGGGAGAGACGTATTTCTCCCCAGGTTGACTGTGGGCTCACCTTTGGAAGTGCTTTATACTGTGGTTCGTTCAAGGTCCTTCACCTATTTTAGGAGGTGCATGTACTGTGGTCGCAGACCTTGGCCATACGGCAAGAGTTTGGATCAGTCGGCTAACTGCCTCCTAAGACTGGTGGAGGCGCGGAGAAGGGAATGCTGCGACCCCACATCAGCATAATTCTCACTCCCGTCATTCGCAAGAGTTTTCCCTGCATCTGTTCTAGGTGAAACACTGGCGAGGATCCTTAAACTACGGTCAACCCTTTGCTACCTTACACATCCCCCCATTTCTATTCCCTTCTTATGCTATGAAAGGGGAGTTGCCTGTTTCAGGATCACCCTCGTGAAGCCCGCTACTAAGAAACAATTCCACTTCTTGTGTTTATATTCTCACTGGAACCTCTACATGAGTCATCTGGTGGTTAAACCTTCAACATTTCAGTTGCAATCGTTCGATTAACCTTGGTAGTTTTGATCAAAGCTTAATATTTTTCACATTTTTAATGATAATAAGTAAATGACAAATTTTGTAAGTTTCAAATATTCTTCAGCCAACATTTTCCAGTTCACAAAGAAGACAATCTAACCCTAGAAAGAGATCTCTGAATTTACATCATTTTAACAACAATAATCTACTTTCAAGTTTTTGTAACTTTGTAAAAACTCGTTATTTCAGAAACATTCTATAAACCTTAAGTAACTTTGAATGTTTGTCTGTAATGCAACCAACAGCTAATGATCTTACCTCAGCATCTCTTATATAAAATTCTTAATTCTCTTCACCCTCCGTTATTACTGAATTTGTAGCATTTGAAGTTTCTATTTATTTTTTTTCTTCTGCAAATAACTTTTGCCCTGATTTTGTAGTTGTTAATAATTGTCAGTCAGATTGGACAACACTGTTGTACTCTATACTTGCTTCCCTACTCGACCTTCCCTTTTCTCATAAATTGCTGGGCCCATAACCTGTTAGGTGATATCTCATTACAAGGAGCTTCACAAACTGTAACTTCATTTAGCGAGCGAGACAAAACTCTAATTCTACAGACATCCCAGTAGTCAAAGATCTGTGGACGGAAAGAATGTTACATTTTAATTGTATGTATGTATTGTTTCAGGTGACATAAAATACATTCCTTTGCTCTGGTGGCAAGAACAGTAACCTGCACAACATTCTGATTGGCCAACCTGCGGACGAGTATGGAGCATCACAATCAGAAGGAAACTGTAAACACAAATAGCGATACGAGATGTGAAACAAAATATATTATCAGTAAAGAAATCGGAGAACCTGAAAGTGATTCCACGCCTATTCTTTGTTCTGGCAAAGAAGAATGGATCAATGGAATACATAATGAGGCAAGAAAGATAACTGAAGAAATGCAACAATCTGTTTTAATTATATGTGAAACAGTAAATGATGTAGAGGTCGTATACAAAGCTTTCGGAGGAAAGGAAGCAAAACATGTTTCCACTTATACACGAGATCATGAAGAGTTTGAAAAAGGGTTGGAAACAGTTCAAGGTGACAAACGGATGGGGCGAGGACAGATTATTATCGCCACGAATTTGGCCAGTCGTGGAACTGACATAAGAGGTAGAGGAGGATTGCATGTTTTGTTAACTTACTTACCCAACAGTATTCGAGTTGAAGAGCAGGCCTTTGGGCGAGCAGCAAGAAGTGGCTGAAGAATTATCAAACATTACAGCTCATTATGAAACTCAAATTACTAAAGAAGAAGACAGTTTTAAATCATTTCAGGAACAGAGAATAAGTAGAGGAAGTATCAGGTTGTAGGGACACAGGTTCAGGGGTAAGGACAATGAAACTCAGCCCCGATACAAAGTTCACTCACGAACCTTCAGAGGCATTGAAAGGAATTAAATTTCAAACGCCTTCAAAAAGTCTGGATAGAATATACCAAAGCTGATAACTACATGTAATGGAGTAATTATTTCTTAGCAAAATCCAAGGCTGACCTTTCAGCTCTGTGTATCATGAATTTATATAAATATTATAAACTAATAATTGTACTTAACTTCCATAAATCGAATGAAAATTATTTGTTTATTTTTTTGCATTGATAGTGTTAATTTTCCCAAGTTCATTCCATGTTTTTGCTGTTAATTGAAATAGGGAGTGATTTTTCCAGCCATTGTGTGTGATGTTATTTGCTCAATATTTAATTGTGACTGTGAGTGATGTAATTATAAGGTCTTCCTGCAAGTGTATATATTATTATAAATGTAATAAATATTGATCAAATTACATGAACGTGCGGTGTTGAAACAGGATGAATCAATTGCTCTGTCTGATTAGTAATTTGTACAGTTTCTATTGAATTAAATTTATTAATAAAATAATTCAACATTTTTGGCAAGTGCTACCTTTTTTATTGGTACCTTTCTTTCGATCCTTCTTAATATAAAACTGATTTTAGAATTTAGAAATGACGGTGTTTAGGGAGGTTCACAATGTGTTGTGGATGTTGTGATAACTAACTTGTGCATCTGAGACAAGGACGACGAGAAAGAACTGTGAAAGGAGATTCTTCTTTGGAGCAGTCACAGAGGGAGATATATATAAATTATTTAATGAACCACACATTGTTAAATATAATTGAAATTGGCAGAACGGGTCACGTCATTCGGGTGGACAAAAACTGGAAGACAGTTCCAGTGATTGGCTAGCTGACAACTCATATATACAGGGCGACTGCTAATTCATGGTACAAACCATAGCCGACGACTGAGCAGCCAAAATTTGCTGCTCTGGTAACTTAGGTCGTAAACAATTGACCCCACCACCAGGTCACCAACTTTCTCTCTCAATGAGGGTCTGGGAAGAGGCAAGGACTTGATGGGGAGACGCACACAAACACCCCGCATCTTGACACACGTTCATTCAAACACATCATCCACCCTTAAAGGTGTCAATATTTAAACATTGACACACACTCTCATACATACAACCATCATTCAAACCAATAGCAAGGTATACACAAACACACACAGAAGGTTTTATTGCATATACAAATTCCAATGGACTCGTGCTTTTGGGAAGGGGGGAGATAAAGAGTTATAGGATGTTGAGTCCAGGGATTTGTCTGGACTGTAGGACATGCTGAAATGAAAGTTCCCACAGGTGGAGTTGAGCTTCTTATGAGTCGGGGTCAGTGTGAAGCACTGGTTGAAGTTGTTGGTGTTGCGCGGCTACGGGGAATTGGGTTTTGAGGAGTTTTACTGTGCCGCGGTGGTTGGCAATCCGTTCTCTTTGTCTGACCGATGTAAAAGGCTGGGGCAGTTTATTTTGTAGATAGTGTGGGGGGAGGACAGACAGGTTATGTTTTCCCTAATTTTGTAGGTAGTGGTGTTGGTGGGGTCATGGAAGGTCGTGGTAGGTAGGTGGGAGTATTGGGGGTAGACATGGCATCTGTCTGCAGCCAATTGTGGGTTGGGGGATTTTGTAGGGTCTGACCAGGATATTACGGACGTTGGGTGGGCGCAACCCTTGGACTGGTGGGTAGGATGGACCGGAGTTTCAAATCCAGGAACCGGATGAGTATAAAGACCAAAATATGGACATCATAACATAAAATAGAATATAAATTATAGTAATTGTAAGATTATTCAAGTAATTATCTTAAACCAAATTACATAACTCTGCTAATACAAATACAGTCATAAATGACTAGAGTATAAAGTTAGTAAAAAAGTTTGAACCTACAACTACTCGACCCAACGCGTCATGGAGGAGATCAGGAAACACGTGTGTGGGTCGTAACCGGAATTGTTTCACAAACAGAATGTATAAAGGTGGAAAGGATGAGGAGACAAAGAAATTAAGAATTCTCTCCTTCAGTCTCTCAACCACGAAAATAATATAATAATAAAATTAGTGTAACAGATGATGATCTTAATCAAGCGCTGCGGCAGTTTTCTCGCAGGCGCTTCAGCCCAGAGTGACTGCGGGGCTTCATCACCTGATCATGTCAGGAATGCCTCTTGCACTCTCTCTCCGGGTACTTTTTATCAAAGTTCTCACATGCCGAGACTCCTTCACCTATTTTGGGAGGTATATGTACTAGGGTCAAAGACCTTGGGCATATGGCAAGAGCTGTCCGCTGATCCCATTGGATCAGTCGGCCAACTGCCTCCTGGAAATGGTGGAGACACGGAGAAGGGAATGCTGCGTCCCCACAGCAGACTCGTCTCCCGTCATTCATAGGGAAGGGCGTGAGAATAGTAGCCCAATGCCCGACCTACCTGATGCAGGTTTTCTAGGGTTTTCCCTGCATCTCTTTAGGTGAAACACCACGAGGGTAGGATCCTTAAACCATAGCCCGGGGGCCCTAGTTAACCCTTGCTCTACCTTCCGCATCCCCCCTTTTCAATTCCCTTCCTATGCTATTAAAGGGGAGTTGCCTGTTTCAGGATCACCCTCATGTAGCCTGTTAACCAAAAAAAAAAGATGATGATCTTACACATGCTAAAACAAATTTAAATATACGCATATACTTTATTATTGTATTCATACATATTCATATCTATCTTGTAAAAAAATTTAAAAACAAAAGAAAAATATTGTTAAATCTAGAAAACAGGTCAAGTAAATTACTATCAATAAAAATAAAAATAAAAATTATGGTCAGGAGGATGTTCTTCATGTCAGGGTTGGATTGTAGTCCAGCGCAGGCAAGGCGGAGGAAAGTAGTCTGGGGAAGTAGTTAGTGGTTAGGGGAAGACTACGCTCCTCTGTATGATGGTTAAAGACGTGTCAAAACCGTGTTTTGTACCGTACAGAAATTAAATTTGTTGCTGAATAATCTCACTAGAGTCGCGCGATGGCTTGTTCTCTGGTTGCCAACATTGACTGGCTGCATTACAAGGTTGGTAGCAATAATTACTATAAGCAGACTAAAATATATAGAAACGTTATCAGGGCCCTTGCGGGCAGAGAAACGCAAACCATCCATGGACCAACGCAAGGGAATTTGTGCGCATTGTATTTGATTCTCACTCACCACGTGTTTGTTTTTTTTATCTTGACTGCGAAGAGCACAGGAATAAAATATCGAGAAAGGAGGCTTATACATGAACCTCTACAGAAGACACTCAGCAGCAATTAGAATTGAAGGTTTGGAAAAGAAAGCAGTAAGACAAGGATGAAGCAGTCTGTCGCCCATGCCGTTTAACTTGTATATATATATAGAACAGGCGATGAAGAAAGTTGAAACAGAATGTGGAAAAGGAATCATACTGCAAGGAGAAGAAAAGATTTAGATTTATTGTTGTTTCCATTAATCCTCGATTGAGGAAATAGGATACGTCATACATTAAAAATGAACAAAATAAAGTAAATAATTAAAGACAAATAAACTTAAAATAAATTAGTAAAAGAAAGTGTATATAGACAAAAGTCAATATAAACACAACACCAGGGACACACACACACTGGGAAACACAAACAAGCACACACTGAGGAACACGCAATGGAGGAGTTTTAACTACTTGGACCAGGAAGGAAACTGTCCTTGCTCCAGCAGCAGCAGCTATATACATGAAACAAACAAACAAAAGAGCAGAAAAAACTGAATAGAAATTTTAAAGATATGTGATGTGCTATTTTACAAGGTTGGCAGCAGCTCATTCAACACTTGCAGCAGCAGGAACCTTGATTTAAATACTAGAAGGACGATTAAGAAAATCCTGTACCACAGAGTAAAACGCGCCATTTAAAAGAATAGTTTTACTCTCTGCTTCACCACGAAGCTTTTGTAGTTACTATTTTTAACCTCTGGAGGAAGGAAGGAAGGCTGTTGTATAAAATTATCCCCGGGGGTGTGTATTGTGAATAGAGAGAGAGAACAAGGGCGATGCTTGTCCGACCTTAGAGCTGAACCTCTGATTTCTAGTCGCGCGCGTATTCATGAAACTCGCCATTTGTTTGAAACAAATTAGTGTTTCGCTTTACAAACTTTAATATTTCATAAATATATATATACACAGGCTTGGTAAAGTAAGTATTTGCAAACTTTTGAAGAAAGAAAGGTTTTGCAGCAGCAACTCCGTGATCTAGAATTCGTGCTAGAAAGTATTATTCTAATTGCACGCTTTTGCAACTTAAATATTTCATTACTCCTGGAGCAGTTAGAAGACGCCATACATAGGCTCATAATTGAATGAAAATACGCGAAATAAACCATTTTGACGTACTTTGTGTCAACATGTTGCATTAGGTTAAAAAAAAAACCAATGCTTTACCGACGATACTGTAATATCAGGGGAGTCAGAAGATGACATGAACATGATAGCATAGGTAAAGAAGAGGAATTTAATTACAGGTAACATAAGTGCTATAGGAGAATGAGATGAGGTGTGGATAGATAGAATCACTAACGAGGAAGTTCTGAACTGAATAGAGGAAGAGAGAACAATATGGAGGAAGTTGACCAAGAAAAGGGATAGATTAATATGGCACGTTTTATGAGGGTCTTGTAAAATTAGCATTAGAGGGAAGTGTGTGTGTGGGGGGGGAGGTAAGAACTGAAGAGGGAGGCCAGGGATGGAATTCACTAAGCAGATTAGGGAGGATTTGCTAGTTACGAGGAAATGAAAAAGATCGCGCAAGATAGGTTAGCAAAAAGGAGGGTCGCATCAGACCAGTCTCAGGACTGAATACCACGACATTCTCTAATACACGCCACAGTGTTGAAGCTGAAAAGCGGGTTGTTTTTGTGACTACGCCGACTTCCATGGAAACCCCCCGACTGGGAAAGAAATGCGTGTTTAGAACTGAAAATTTGCAGATGTACATCTAAGGTATCCATAGTGCAGGCGGGCACGGCCACGCGGGTTCCCCCCCGAGGCCACTAGACGTGGGATGACTCAATGTAAGTCACCAGACATATTAAATAATAATAAATAAAATATTAAATAAAGCCAAACAGAGAGACATTTCGATTAAACCTCCATCGTTGCTGCATCTGTGACTAGGACGCGCACCAAGACATGTCCTCCCACGAGGCTGGCTGCGTCCTCTTTTATGTAACATAGTTAGCTTAGGGTCCAGAAGGGAATTCATTAGACCACATTCAATTAGGCTGTGAATAGGAAAACATAATACCAGTTTATTGTCTCATTTATACAATTGAATTTTAATTTATTCTGTTTATAAATATAGGTGTATATATATATATATACATGCACAAGGAAATACATATTGTCGAGCGTAGAAGGGAATGGAAGAAGGAAGAAAGACTGAAAAAATTCGATGTGGCCAGGACTCGAACCTGGTGCACGAAACAACAGTGCATCGCACGCCCTGGCTTTAGGGGCGATGCACTGTTGTTTCGTGCACCCAGCTTCGAGTCCTGGCCACATCGAATTTTTTCAGTCTTTCTTCCTTCTTCCATTCCCTTCTACGCTCGACATATGTATTTCCTTGTGCATGTTTCCATGCCGTACATATGTTTCAAAGAGCGAATTTCCTGCCTTTCTCCCAAATATTTCTATCTTTCTTTCTATCCAATTATCAAATGTGTGACTTCATCACTTATCCAAATAATAATTTATTTATACATATATATATATATATATATATATATATATATATATATATATATTGTAGCGCAGTAGAACCCGCGTCCAAATTTTTATTATAATTTTCGGGAACTTAAATAGCAAATATTCCGGCATGAGCGAGTTGTTTGGAGAAGAAGGGGTTTTTCCGTCCGCCGTCTCGCCTTTCGGAATGGACAATAAAAAGGGGCTGCGACTGACACCTGGACTAACGTCGCCGTTTCGGAATGCCTGGGAATTTGGTGACTGGGTGGCTGGTTTTCCCCAAATAAACAAGGGATATGATTGGAGGATATCCATCCCTGCCACCTTAGTGATAGGTGTCTGATAAGTGGGGACAAGGCTTTAAAGAGGCTGGCGGAGACAATTTTGGGAGATTAGATTTTTCGAGAGATCGTGAAATGGATGGAGAGAGGAGATAGAAGAGATTTTGGAGAGATTTTGCAGTGGATTTAGGAGAGAGGAGATTGGTGAGGTGGCAGCGGCGACCATGCTTTGAGCAGTCCAGGAAGCAGGGAAGAAAGGCATTAGCAACAAGGAAAGGAAGACTTCGTGCTTATGTCGACCGGCCGCTTCAAGTTCCACAACACGGAAATTACAGCGAGACGCCCATGAAGACAACTCAGGTTCGTCAACGAACTGATCTGCTACACGTGATCACCCAAATCATTAGTACCCTGAGATTATAATTAATAAATATATATTTAAACTTAATAATTAAATTCATTTAAATAATATCCCCCCCCATCATTTACAATATATATATATAGTAAGTAAGGATAGTAAATGAGGGAGAAAGATAGGAAATACACTTTGAAACATATGTTTGGCACAGAATTATGCTGAGGGAAAGACATATGTCAAGCGTAGAGAAGAAAGACTTAATGGATGCTCCTAATAATCTCTTCTATCCCACTTCTCTCTATCCTTCCCAACTAAAATACATCGTATATATATATATATATATCCTACAAGACTGACTATCTTTGATGCACCGGCGACGTAGCCTAATGGTCAAGGCGCTCTGCGGCTACAGCGGAGGCTCTGTGATGATCTAAGTTCGAGTCCCGGCGGCGCCGAATGTTTTCAGTCTCTCTTCCTTCTTCATTTCTCCTCTACGCTTGACATATGTCTTTCCCTGAGCACAATTCTGTGCCAAACATATGTTTCAAAAAGCGTATTTCCTATCTTTCTCCCTCATTTACTATCCTAATATCCAAAAACCTGTGACTTTGTCACGTTACAAAAACGTTTCATTAATTTTATATAAATGAGTCAGGAAATGACATTGTCATGTTAATTAAAACAATTAATGGGGAAAGGACAGAGAGATAGAGAATGTAAGGTGACGTTACCTTGAGGACTTCTCACAGATGGCTCAGGACACCTTGCAAGGTTTTCTATATCGGCTTCCATAGCCATACAGATTGCATAAATTTCGTGATGTGCTAACTACACCTTTTGGTAGTACATGTAGAAAGAGCCACTGACTTATTACGTAAAACTGATAAAAAGCTTAGAATGGTAGGAAATAATGAACGGAGTTAAAGCTACTTTCCTCAGTGAGAAAATGTCTCAACTGCGGCAGCCAAGACGCTCTATTATACATTTTAACATATATATATATATATATATGCCTGGATACATTTTTATACTCCAAAATTGGTAGAATATTATTATTATTATTAATCAACACAATAATTTACACACAGTTAAACACAAAGCATAAACACTCCGATTAACAAACTTAGGAATAAAATATGACCCAATAAATAATATAGAATAATCATTGAATTTTCAATAAGCTTTTCTGTGCTTATACAATTAAAATCATTGTTCTTTCAAGGTAGTAATTCTTTTCATATGAACCACTCAACAAACTTTTTATTCCAGATGTTGCTGTCTTACGGTGGTGGAAAATGTCATCTAGCCGATCACTGGAAATTCTTCCTAACTTAAATTTAAAGAACTCCAAATCTCACAAGGTCCCTACCATCTGTGAGCCTCAGGTAAGTCACCTGCTTTCTATCTCCCTTTCCTGTCCTTTTATGTATACACATATTTATATATCTTAAACTATAGCCCTAGTAAACTCTTGGCTACCTTGCTGTACCTTCCGCATACCACCAACATTTTAAATTCCCTCCTTATGGTATTAAAGGGGGAGTTGCCTATGTCATTATCACCCTCATGTAGCCTGTTATCGAAAAAAAAAATTATTTAATAAATATTTATCACATTTCACCGATATTTATGGGTTTTGTCAGGTAACTACACAAATTTAAAAAAAAAGAAAGTTATAATTTTAAATATGGAATATTTCATTAAAATATAAAAGGTACAACTTTTAAAGGGGGGAAAAAAAAGTAAACTTATATATTAAATAGATAACATACATGCAAAAGCAGATAATTTTCTGTTACTGACTTCATACAGAGACAGTTAAAGGCAAAATGCTATTTAACAACGTGTAATGAATGTAAACCATTCGATTTCACAACGGCAAATGAGAAAATACAACAATTATATTATTGTAGCAAGAGCAAGTGATGTATTTTGTGCAGATTGTGTTGGATAATAGCTATTGGTTGGAGTCCGCAACACAAATTTATCCGCTTTTGCATATATGTTATACATACAGAGATATTAAAAAAAAAATCTGTATTAAAAATAATAATTTAACATTTTTTTTAAAAAATCATTGTCTTATTAGATGAAATTAAGTTCATTTACAATTTGCACTTTTATAATTTCCTTCGTTATAGACAATGGAATGCCTGAAATTGAGTGTAAAACATTACGCAGGTTCCTGTCAAGTACACACATTTGCTTAAACAGGACAGCCAACCATGTTCAATGCTGTGAAATTAAAATTGGTTTAGGTTGCACGATGAAGTTGAAGCTCGCAGAACACATTTGGGATAAACTGAAGAGTCAGTTGCTTTTCATATCAACAACAATTCACTATGTTGATAAAGATAAAGTTGTTTTAATTTTATATTAAGATTAATAAAAATTATCTCAGTTTCACAATGTTTTCATTAACCAATTGGAGATTTTGGTCAAAGCCACCACATTAAAAGCTAAATCTTTAAACACATTTAATTTAACATTCAATTACTTAAATAATTTCATTCGAGACAATTAATACTGGACAGCAAGTTAACTGTACATCGTAACACTTGTACTTTTACAACAATTGAAAGCTGCTGGAAGAAATTAAAAAATAATGTGAAGTTCCGATTGGTTTTTTCATCTTAATTTAGTAATTAATTAAGTAATCTACTGTTCACTATGACCCAGGTAGAATGGAAACTAATCTGCTTTCAGGAAATGTTCTGGAAAGATTATTGGTAATCTGAATAGCATCATTAGAATGTTATTAGTATCTGGAGACATTTTGTGACAGTATATTATTGGTTTAATCTAGAAAATTATTTGTATTGGTTTGGAGAAATATAAATCCTAAATAGGTAATATTAGACATTAGGTTTTACAAAAAAAGCTCAACACATTTGCAGGGGCTTCCACCAATGGCTTATAAATCTAAAAATATATATTACATCCAAAAATTCACAATGATTCTGATTCCATTAACAAATATTAGAAAACATTTTACTACACATGATACACTACTTTACCTTCCCAACAGAATGTCTTTTCATATGCACTTTAAGATTAGTAGTGTTTATGAATGTTTTATCGCATATAGTGCACTTGTGTGTTTTTTCACCGGTGTGACACTTGAAATGATTTATGAGACCACTTATTGCTCTGAAAGACTTGTCACACAGTATACATTTGAATGGTTTCTTATCAATGTGAACATTCATATGGGCTTTGAGACAGTGAGAGCGTGAAAATATTTTACTGCAAACTCCACATTCAAATGGCCTTTCACCTGTGTGGCTCTGCATGTGTGCAGATAAACCATCTAAACGAGTGTAGATTTTATCGCACACTCCACAAAGGTACAGTTCAACGTCACTATGAATCTTCATATGTTCCCTTAGAGTAGAAAATCTTGAGAATATCTTATTACACACTGCACAATGGAATGGTCTCTCATCAGTATGAAAATCCATGTTGATATCTCAGAATATACATTTACACTAGATATGATAAATGTAACATTAACCACACGTGACAAAATAATGTGATTCGTCACCCTATATATTATTACATATTTTTGAGCACACTGATGGTTGAAACATTATTTACATTTAATACAATAACCTCCAAACCGTATTATCATAGTTCTTTATCCTAAGGAGAAATTTACAATAGTTTCTTAATTAAAATATGAATCTTTGTTTTATTAAAAAGTTTTCCATGCCATCAATTTTATTATTACAATATATTATACTCTTCTTTTATTAGTCAACTTTGTTTTAAACAAAATGTATTATAAATTATTGTTTACTTTCCATTTCAGAAAAACTTAAAAAAAATATGATAGCATTAAGAATAGGAATGGTGATGAAATACATACACAAGTAGTTTTACAACATTTTATGGCACATTAATATGCAGACTCCAAGTCCATAACTAATTAAGGATTATGTTCTTTGAGGCCAATTTCAGTTGATGCATTTTGTATCCAGTATCCAAACGCTTGAGGCGGACGCACAGCGGCATAAGTTACGTCATGTTAGCACTTGCATTTACATAAACTGAAATATCCTGTAACAACATTGAAATAATTAAGGGTGTTTTCTAAAGTATTCATAATTAGTTATAAAGATAATTTTTGAAATTTCAAAACAAGTTAGGACAGGAGCAAAGAAAACAATTAACCTGAGGCACAATACTTCATTGAAGGGTTCAGACTATGAAAAATTGAAATTGTGACATTATGAATGTTCCATTACTGCAAAAATTACCTTACAAATGCCTGATATATGGAGACAGCATGAATAGTTACAAAAAAAATCAGGAATTAGTTTAACTTACAAATAAATCTTATTCACACTGGGATGTCCACTCATAAGAAAGTTGCTGAGAATTGTAACAAATTATTCTTCGAAAAAGTGACAACTAGAAAGTGGTCTTTCTCCGTCTTCAGAGGTTATTTATAATAAAACACTAAAATAAGCCTGGAAAATCCATTTCATACAGCACAGATTACTTATTCACTGTTGTTAACACCTGAACAGATTATGGGTTCTAAACGGCGAAGTAATCAACATGATCAATCAACGGAACGTAGAAGATTCTATAAAATTAAACACAATCCTTATTATACTGGCAATTTTGACATCAAAATATTTTAGGGTCACCGATTTATCAAAGTTTTTTTAACTGGTCATTAATTTAAGTATCATTTCTTCGGAAAGTTAACCTAAAACGTTATATGGGAATGGGTGCGACATCTGAACTCTGTCCACATTTTTAATTACTTATCTCACAGAAAAAATAAATTAGTTTTAAATACTCACACAACTTAATAATGGTTAATCTATTTATTTATTTTTATACATATAATAAAATGTTCCCGATATTTTCTCCGTGTTGCAAACCAAACGTTTTTGTTTAACGCTATTTTGCCAACATAACGGAATGAAGATTCACCAAGTAATAGCAGTCGGTGACATTTCCCAAGCGCTTTTAGGTAAGGTACGTGTTCACCCGAAAAGTAAAAAAAAACGGACAATTTATGTTTTATCATAAGAATAGGTGTTACCTTCGTCGAGTAAACGAAGCAGGTGAAATAAATTTCATTTTGATGAATGCAATGTACCAAGCGGTCCGCCCGTCACGTTGGCAAGATTTGTTTATATGAAAACATTAGCTGGGTGCGGCTGGAGGTAAGAAACAAATAAAAAATGCTTGATTTTGATACTGTTGGAGTTTTCAAAGGTAAAACAGACCCCCCCATGTCTTAAAACGTGGCCTATTTATCTATATCCTGTCTCTTGGTCAACGTCCTTCATATTGTTCGTTCTTCCCCTATTTTGCTTACAACTTCCTCCCTCGTTTGTGTGATTCTATTCACCCATCATCTCATTCTCCTATGGCACCACTTTCCAAAGGCTTCTATTCTTCACCTTTCTGTTTATTTTTTTGGGGGGTGGGTAACAGGTTACATGAGGGTGATCCTGAAACAGGCAGTTCCCGTTTAATAGCATAGGAAGGGAATTTAAAAGGTGAAGGTAGAGCAAGGATTAACTTGGGCCCGCGGGTTATGTTTAAGGATCCTACCCCGTGTTTCACCTAAAGAGATGCAAGGAAAACCCTAGAAAACCTGCACAAGGTAGGTCGCGCATTGGGCTACTATTCTCACACGCCTCCTTCCCTATGAATGACGGAGACGAGTCTGCTGTGGTAGGGTCGCAGCATTCTCTTCTCCGTGTCTCCACGAGTTTAAAGCTAGGTTTACACGGGCAGTGATGTTCGTCGAAGTTGGGTTGGCTGTGCACTGCCTACCGTTTACATCTTGGGCAGAGATAACTGCCAAGTGCTGCCCTCACTACAGAACGGGCAGAGAACTCTGATGCATGTTTATACTTCTCTGCTATTTTTTGGCAACTACGACCGGTTGGAATGTTGATGTTGCATAGAGTCGATATATTGTTTATATCAAGTTGAATGTTTTCCCCTCCTTTGTGCACCACGCATAATGTCCATAAACAGGAACTAATCACTTTGTATTTGTGATAGAATAGACGTGACGAGGAGGAAAGGTTCCTGAAAAAGTCAAACTCAGTATCACGCTACTGTGCTATAGATACGTGAAAATGAAAACAGTTGTTTAGTAATATTGCTTTATATTATTACTACAGAAATCAAGCAATAATAATAACAACAGCCAGCGCCTGTTCTTTGAAGCTGGTTTTCAGTGTTTAATTGCCTCGGGTTTCTATTACTTGTTGTTTTATTCCCCTTAAAGTTGTCAATTACTGAACAAAACGAAATGAATTATTTTCCATCACGTGTGATAGTAAGTAGTATGTTTATAGCTATACATCATTCTTTTGCGTATTTTTTTTCTAGTTAAAGTTTGTGCCGTTGGAGGCTGGACAATAATTATTTTTGGAAAGTTAACCTAAAAATTTATAGGCTCATAGGTGCAACAAACGAACTCTATCCTAAATGCTTTCTGAACCAAACTACTCGCCGCTGTTCACAACAAAGATTCACTTACTCCAATCGCACACTAAACCAAACTGCACGCGTATTGAAAATGCAAAATACAAACTGTTTACCATCGCGCAATCGATAGTCAACCCTGCCTCACCGTTCACAATCGATAATTGACAACCGTAACTGCCACTAACCATGAGGGCAGCGTCTAGGTCAGTCATGACTGACACACTGTCCACACGCTCCAAGAAAAGTGAGGCAGTGCTCAGCGATGTATAGGCAGTTGTCAGTGCAGCACTGACGTATGTTGACACGCCACTGACATCACTGCCCCTCGTTTTCTGTCAGTCATCACTTCCCCCTGCGTGTAAACCTAGCCTTAGGAGGCAGCTGGCCGACTGGTCCAATGGGATTAGCGGAGGACAACTCTTGCCATATGCGCAAGGTCTTCAACCCAAGTACATAAACCTCCCAAAATTGGCGAAGGTGTCTCGGCATGTGTGAGAACTTGCGAGGCATTTCGGACATAATCAGGTGAGCCTCGCAGTCACTATGGGGTGCAAGCGCCTGCGAGAAAACTCCCACCGCCACTCTTCATCTCTTCTCCTCTCCTCTCTGGAACTCCAATGGCATATAGGAGAACGGAACGTCAAATAAAACGCGAGTTAGGAGAAGATCAGTTTGGAAGAAAGGATAAGAAAAGACCGGCCTACGTCCATGACATTTGTAGATTTAGAAAAAGCCTTTGATAATGTGAACCCGATCACGCTGTTAAGGATTCTCCAGAGCACTGGAATAAAATATCGAGAAAGGAGGCTTTATACATAACCTCTACAGAAGACAGGCAGCAGTAAGTAGAATAGAAGATCAAGAGAAGAAAGCAGAAATAAAGGAAGGAGTAAGACAAGGATGCAGTCCATGCTGTTTAGCTCATGTATAGAACAGGCTATGAAGAAAATTTAAAGCGAATATCATACTGCAAGGAGAAGAAATTAAAACCCTACTCTTTGCCTGTGATATTGCAGTATTAGGGGAGAGTCAGAAGGAGACTTGGAAACCATAATAAATGGCATGAACGTGGTCCTGGAGAAAGAGATCAATATGATGATTAATAGAGGGAAAACCAAGGTGATGGAGTGTAGTATGGGAAACAGTGGATTAACAAAGGCTGTTAGATATTTTGAAGGAAGTTAAGGAATTCTGCTACTTGGAAACCGTAATAATTTGAGTAGGATAGCAAGGAAGAGTTTCGCGAAAAAGAGGAATGTACTTACGGGTAATATAAGTATGAATGTAGGAGAATGAGATGATGAGGTGGACAGAAACACTAACGAGGAAGTTTTAAACAGAAACGGGGGAAAAGCGAACAATGTGGAGGACGTTGACTAAGAGAAGATTAGTGGGCCACGTTTTAAGGCACAAGGGTATTGTAAAATTAGTATTAGAGGGAAGTGTGTGTGGGATGAGAACAGAAGAGGGACGCAAAGGATGTAATTCGCTAAGCAGATTATGAAATATTGTGGAGTGTGCTAGTTATTAGGAAATGAAAAGGCTTGCGCAAGATAGGTTAGCCTGGGGGGGGGTTGCATCAGAGAAGTCTTAGGACGGATTACCACTACAACAACAAATAAATATCTCTGCTGTGGCTCTAAGGCTAGGTTTACACGGGCAGTGATGACTGCCAGAAAACGAGGGGCAGTGATGTCAGTGGCGTGTCAACATACGTCAGTGCTGCACTGACAACTGCCTATACATCGCTGAGCACTGCCTCACTTTTCTTGGAGCGTGTGGACAGTGTGTCAGTCATGACTGACCTAGACTACGCTGCCCTCATGGGAGGCCAGTTACGGTTGTCAACTATCGATTGTGAACGGTGAGGCAGGGTTGACTATCGATTGCGCGATGGTAAACAATTTGTATTTTGCATTTTCAATACGCGTGCAGTTTGGTTTAGTGTGCGATTGGAGTAAGTGAATATTTGTTGTGAACAGCTTCCAGAATTTTGGTTCAGAAATAATTTAGGATAGAGTTCGTTTGCTGCACCTAATCGCCTATAAATTTTTAGGTTAAGTTTCCAAAAATATTTATTGTCCAGCCTCCAACGGCACAAACTTTAACTGGAAAAAAAATACGCAAAAGAATGATGTATAGGTATAAACACACTACTTACTGTCACACGTAATGAAAAATAATTCATTTCGTTCTGTTCAGTAATTGACAACTTTAAGGGGAATAAAACAACAAGTAATAGAAACCGAGCCAATTAAACACTGAAAACCAGCTTCAAAGTACATGTGCTGTTTTTATTATTGCTTGATTTCTGTAGTAATAATATAAAGCAATATTACTAAACAACTGTTTTCATTTTTATGTATCTATAGCGTGATACAGAATTTGACTTTTTCAGGAACCTTTCCTCGTTACGTCTATTCTATCACAAATACAAAGTGATTAGTTCCTGTTTATGGACATTATGCGTACGCGAAAACACAGAGGGGAAAAATATTCAAATTGATATAAACAATATATTGACACTATGCAACATCAACAACATTCCAACCTGACGTAGTTGCCAAGAAATGGCAGAGAAGTATAAACATGCATCAGAGTTCTCTGCCCGTTCTGTAGTGAGGGCAGCACTTGGCAGTTATCTCTGCCTAAGATGTAAACGGTAGGCAGTGCACAGCCAATCCAACTTCGACGAACATCACTGCCCCGTGTAAACCTAGCTTAAGATGAATTGAAAGCAGAGACTCACTATCCTAGCATCTCAGCTTTCACACAATGTGTTGTCATTTAGTTGCTTTCATCGCGCCATGTTGGCAGCGCCGCTGGTAGCCAGTCAGTCGTCCTGTTAGCAGAAAGCTCGTAAAATGGTCAACAGGCGGCAAAAGCAGTGTCTGTGAATGTTGTAAAACACATTTTATTCTGTTATATATATATAAAAAAAAACAGATACGAGTATGCTGCTTAATGTGCAGTGATCACAAAGGTATTGAAGTTTATGTTTCCTGTTAAATTAAATTTGAACGAGACGGCCTCCTTTATTAAATTACAGTCCTTAAAATACGTACTAAGTTGGCGTTTCACATGAATTAGCAGGTAGAGAGAGGGAAATATTGAGACTCCAACATACAAACCAACCGAGATAGATTAGAATAAATTTTTTTACACACACATTCTGATGAGAAAGAAAAAAAGTTCATACTACATTATTTAATTTACAAAAAAATAGTATGTCTGTTTATAAATTTTAATAATAATAATTATATGGTCATTAAATAAACAGACAAATTTAACTTTTAATGAATTGATTTACTTCAGAATCTTGCATTGTGATGCAGCATTACATATTAAGTCATTGTATCTGTTGAAAAGTGTGTGTACGGTTTTAAATCGACGTTATCATCTTCATGCCTTAAATATTTCAGTAGTAGTTCATAATCAGGTGCGACCGTTTGCATATGGCCCGAGTAATGTTTGGAAGCATTTCTTCTGTTTATGATAAGGTTTTCATATAGCATATATACACACATGGACATTCACAAGAGTGCTGACAAAATCAATATGGTAAAATTTTGTTAGGCTCAACCTGAAGAGGGCACAAATATGTTCCAAAAAAAAAAATGGTGTTGTTGTGCAGTAAGATATTTTCAGATTAATAATTTTGTGAATTAAGAAAATGTCTTAGTAGTCATTACACATATATTTGATTATTAAAACTAGATATAGCCGACTTGCAGCCATTCTTCACTACGGGTGCAACTTAAAACGCGGAATTTGGTTTACACCTTTTCTTCCTCTTAGAGACGCTGATTACTCCAAGTTCGATACTAGTCTCATAGCTTAGGAACACTTGCCTACATTCTACTCATACAGTTTCCTATTTATTACTTTAGGCTGATTTTGCATATTTAAAAAATTCCGCCCCCGTCCCGCTCTTGTAATTTTGAGAAACTCTAAAATAGTTGTAGTTGTGGTATTCAGTCCTAAGGCTGGTCTGATGCTAACCTGTCTGGTGCAAGCCTTTTCGTTCCCTCATCACCAGCTAAACCCACATCCGCCCTAATCTGCTTAGCGCATTCTATCCTTGGCCTCCCTCTTCTGTTCTTACCCCACACACACTTCCCTCTAATGCTAATTTTTCAAGAACCTCGTGGCCTATTAATCAATCCATTCTCTTAGTCATCGTCCTCCCCTATTCTGTTTAGAACTTCCTCGATTGTGATTCTATCCACCTCATCATCTCATTCCCCCACAGCACCACATTTCAAAGGCTTCAATTCTTTTGCTTTCCCCAACTCCTATCGTCCACCCATATAACGCCTCACTCCATACAAACATTTTTAGCAATGATTTAATAATATTTACACTTATATTACCCGTAATTAAATTCCTCTTCCTTACCTGTCTTTTCCTACTCTAGTTATTACGTTTCCCAAGTAGGAGAATTCCTTAACTTCAGTCAAAATATCCCTTCCAAATCTAATAGCCTTTGTTATTCCACTGTTTCCCATACACCTTTGTTGTCCCTCCATTAATCCTCATAGTGACCTCTTTCTGCATGAAAACGTTCGTGCCCTTTATTATTGTTACCAAGTCTTCTTCTGACTCCCCTAATACTACAATAATATCGGCAAAGCGTGAGGTTTTTGTTTATAGTACTTGCAGTATGATTCCTTTTCCCTATTCCTTTTTAACATTCTTAATCGCCTGTTCTGCCTCTAGTCGCTGCCTCACAGCCCAGAGGTCCCATGGTTCGAATCCTGGCATGGGCTTGGATGCTTGTGTTGTCATGGTCGAGAAGACCGGGATCAAGACTGTTGGAGGATCGATACGCTGACCACGTGTCGCTCCAAATTCGGAATGTGTCATGCAAGATGACAGTCCGCAGTCGACTCGGTAGGCCCAGGCCCTCAGTATGCTGTAGAGCCATGGAGAAAGAAAAAGAAAAAAAACTAGATTTAAAAGTCGATCATTGATGTAATTTTCTGACCCACTGTGGTCAGCCTCACAGATGTTCCAGGGTCAAATCCTTTCCATGGAGCGAGCAAGGGTTATGTGCCCGTCACAGTCAGAGAGGGCCTAGTTGCTGACCTTGTGACATTCTCCTGAAACATGACAGTCTGGAAGTTGCCCAGGTGTGCCAATAGGGCTGTATTTATTTAGTTTAAAGTACCAAATTAATTAACATCTATTTTTCATCATTACATTTTGGTTGAAGCTGCCCTTGTAAGCAGTCAAGTTTAGATTTTTGTATATTCGGCCTCCCTTTTTTCATTACCTAAGGAACTAACAAATACGGTGACAAATGTTGGTTAAACTAAATAAAATCTTTATCTTTTCATAAATCGGCAACTAATTCAGTTCTGTTTTACTTTGACAATATCAACATTTTGTAATTTGGAAAATCCATATTTCATCCACCCACCATATGAAATATTCACCGTTCAATGTGTATACAATGATCCCGCTCTTTTTTTATGAAATCGTTTTCACTTTTGCTATTTAAATAAATTCTCTTTCTTTTCAGACAAGTATGACAGAAATAAATGTTGAAAGCTTCTGATTTTTTTTTTAACTATTTAGGGTTTTATTGTACAATAAAACCTACCCTTTCGGAACATTTGACCACACATGCCATAATCATCTGGAAAAGGCGTGTGTTGAATAGCAGTTTAAACCAGAATCAACATTTCTAAGTCACTTACCCCCAGGGAACTCACTCAGCCTCCATTGAATTTAAAAAATCAAACTGAAAAACGTATTCTTACTTTTACATGAGAGTTTAACTACTTTTCACCGTTACAGTGAAACAAATAAACCTTAACAGTGTGTGTTTGTGTGTCCCTATTTATCATTTAATCCTGTAATTTAACTGCAAATTTGACTTTGCATAAAACTGGGGACTTCATTATTTTTTTCTACCTGTACAACTTTTTTAAATCTGCTCATTGTTTAGGAAACGCACGAAAGTTGTGAACTAATAACAATAGCCCAATGTGCACCTGAAAACATAACTTTTATACCCACTTGGCGATACTTTCTGGTAACCGGTTTCTACTGCATTCTGATGTATTCAACTTCTCATTGTATTTTCTTAATATCCTGAATTTCTGGAATGAAAGATGATGTCAAAGAAAGTCACTAAAATCAAGATTATTTCAAATTGTTACAATGCTGTTGGAACTGATTATCATTTAACAGTTTTAAAACACCCCACATTTTGACAGTATTTGTTAGAAAATATTAAAATTTGAAGTTAAGCATTTTTTTTAAAAAAAATCTCATGTCTTGATTGAATTCTTATTAAATTGTTGTGATTACTTCAGGCGAAAAATTACAGCCAAAATCGGTCAGAATTTAACATTATTTATTAATAAAACCATGTCATGATTTTTCGTCCCATTGTTTGGAACCTCCTCAGGTGTGAAAACAATTCGAAAGTAAACCAGTTTAATAAAAAGCCTTTGAGACAGTTTGTGCTTCGCGTACAAATTTTTTAAAAAATCATTTTGCTATTTGTCCTTATGACAACTTTCTGGTTTAATTTTGGATTGTTTTCACACCTGAGGGGGTTCTAAACAAAGGAACAAAATTTCGTGACATAATTTAATGTTCCATTTTGGCCATAATTTTTCGCCTACATTATTCGAGGTACAGTCAGAACAATTATAAAGTTTGTTGTGATTACTGTCTCTTTTTTTTTTAATATAAATTCTGAAATTGAAAGTGATTTAGATTAAATAAATGTTCCTTTGATTTGAAAGTTATAAATATTTCTGTCAGTGTAATCTATTTTCTTGTGGCAAATGTTTCAAATCTTTTCTATATTACAGTACATATTCCAACTTTTGGAAAATGATGTGTAATTGCCCAGTATATTTGGCTGACAAATTATTTTTCTTTTGGCTTCAGGTTCGCCAAACAATGTGAAGTAATTCAAAGACTTAATTATGGTTGCTGCAAAGAATCCATCAACACATTTACAGATCCCAGTCACAGTAGTTAAGTTTTGCAACTGTTATCAGTACAAATTGAGATGATAATTCAAGAACAGAGGATATGACTTCAGCCAAATCTCAGCTCTGAAGGGATAACTCTGTTGGTAGAGGATTAAAATATTTAGCAGATTTTTTATGCTAATCCATTTATTAAAATTATAGTAATATATACATAATTTCATATAATATTTTGTTTGATATTTTAAAATAACGAATAATGGTTAACACTATTATAAATAAATCAAATAAAACCATATAAATAAACATAGAATAATTTTATAATTGTATTTTTTTATTGTTATTATAAGACGTTTAAAGATATGGATAGCTCAAGTTTGATCAAAGTTAGAAATCAGCTTATATGCATTGAATGTGGCAAGTTTTTTTCAGATTTAAGTACTTTAACCAGGCACATCAGATGTCACACTGGCGAAAAACCATTCAACTGTGCAGTGTGTAATAAAACATTCTCACAAACATCTAATTTAAATATACACATGAGAATTCATACTGGTGAAAAGCCATACATATGTGCAGAATGTAATAGGTCTTTTACATATTGCAGTCACTTGAAAAGACACATGAGGAGTCATACAGGTGAAAAATTGTATCAATGTGTTGAGTGTGAGATGTCTTTCTCAGATTCAAGTAGTTTAAAATATCATTTTCGTAGTCATACTGGTGAAAAGCCATATAAATGTATTGAATGTGGAAAATCTTTCTCAGTTTCAAGGAATCTGTTAAATCACTATAAGATTCACACTGGTGCCAAACCTTACAAATGTCATGAGTGCAATAAGTCATTCTCACAATCCTCCAATTTAAACAAGCACATGAGGGCTCATACTGGTGAAAAGCCATTCAAATATGACGTGCACTATAAAACATAAACAAGTAAAGATAATTTAAACATTCACACGGGGATTCATAATGGTGAAAAAAAAACATTCAAATTTTTGCTACATAAAAAAACCATTTTCATATTGTAACTGCTTATCAACACACACAAGGATGCGCACAAACAGAAAGACACTCAAATGTGTAATATGTAAAATGAAATTCTTACAAGAAAGTAGCTTAACCTCGCACTTGTGGAGTTGCACAGTAAGAAGTCCATACACATGTTCTGAATGTCATAATAGTTTTTCAGAATCTCGAGTCACATTGGTGAAATATCTCACAAATGTGGTAGGTGTATTGATACATTTGCACATTAATGTAGTACAAAAGTACTAACACTGTTTACAAAGTTGTACATATGTACATTTTTTATTGTTGTAAATTTTGCCTAGTTTAGAAGCGATACAACTGAAAAGAAACTACGACAACTTTATGACAGCCGTGCCACTTGTGAAACTATCTGAAAAACTACTTAAATCATGAAATATAAATATAGTGGGAAAATGCTACACATGAGGTTTAAATATTATTATTGATTTCAGTTTTGTACTTGTACATGCTTTATACTTATATATGTACGTATATTAAATTGTATTGTAATGTGCTTGTGTTAGAACACATTTTTATAATTCAATAATTATTTAATATGCAATAACATGTTTTTAAATTAATAAATGTTTTACTATTTTGTTAACAATTCAATTGTGTCACTTATTAAAAGGTCAATATAAATAAAACCAGTTATCATGAGAATTGGTCTATGCATTGTTTACATATTAGTAAATATTAATCAGTAACAAATAAGCATCAAATGAATTATCAGAAATTGCTAAACGCGTGGATCCACCAGGCCAAGGACTCGAAACGATTACTTATTTGCAGAAAAAAATAAAACCAATCATTAGTAAATTATATATTAGTTTATAAGTAGTTATGAAATTAATTTTCGTGAGTTATTTGGTAACCTTGTCAATTAGTTTTCATTTCTGTTTGCCGCTCCGTTGACAATTTAACATGATCAAATCGAGTACGAACTGACGACGCATCCTTGTGGGGACTTTGTCTCACAGATATTGTTTCCCGTGGTAATGATGGGGTTTTCCTTCAGAGGTGTCTGATTCTCTCTCTCTCTCTCTCTCTCTGAATGGAAGGTTCTCGCATGCCAAGGCTATTGGATTTATTTTGGGAGGTGTATGTTCTGGGGTTGTAGACCCTTGGTGCTACCTTCCACATCTGTCCTTTACAATTCCCTTCGTATGCTATTAAGGGGAGTTGCCAGTTTCAAGATCATGCTCACATAATCTTTCAACATGCCGAAACATTGTTACGAGTAAATTTATAGAATAAAGTCTGTACAAGGTCATCAATTTTTCAATTATGTATAACAGATGTTAAATTTAAGCCCTTAAATACTAACAAGCTTAAATATGAACTGCCTAGCTTTTTACTTAGCCATTTGGCGGCCTTCTACTGTGGTGAAAAATTTATGGAGTCGAGTGTACCGACATTGTACCAACTTCGTAGTGTAAGATATTAGCAATGTTATACATAAGGTGCAAATTGTATGTCCCGTCTCCTCCGTAGCATTTCTTATTGAAAGTTACACATAATCATATGAATGTAAATACTGACTAGTTAATAGTAACTAAGCAATCTTGAATGGAATCTCTGGCTCGTTCCACATCCTTGAAGTTGGAACAACAAGCGATTGCTTGAAATCGACCAAAGTCCCTGAGCCAGCAGAGAAGGCAGAGGGCGTTACCTACCGAGACCAAGAACCGATCAGGAAAGGACACGCGCGTCATCATGCCACCTAGGCATGGGACTTATAAAGTCGACGCACAAACCACAGGACGGCACTTTCACTTGAGAACGATGGCAGAGCACGCCATCGAAACGTCGTGGCTTAAACTCCATTTAACCCCCCGGGGGTGGAAACCCAAGAATTGTTTATTCGGAACTTGAACTGTTCAACAGTACTCTCTTTGACACAGTCAATGCAATTTTCAGGCTTTTTCTGTTTCTATTAAAAATAACTTCAGTCTGCTTAATTATTTCAAACACTGCTGCTCCTGAGGGACTGGCGAGATTCCCCTCGTCAACAGCTGCCGGCTGGTGGGGAATTGCGCACAAAGAGGCGAGTGCGCAAGCCTGTGATGTAAACCCGCCATTCGGACAGAACTCGCGCTACTGCTCTCAAAAGTGCCGAGTGATTCCGGGTGATACTCGCAAGTTTCAAACGCCGGTGTAATGTATATTTCATGTTACAGGAAAATGTATTAATAATTATGAAAGTAAGTGGCGAGGCAGGAAGTCAGTCGCTTACAAACTTTGGACTGAGCCTTCCTGACAAGACAGCGCGTTTCCTTTACTATTAACTTGTCCAAATATTGAACCCCCCACCTCTCTCCACATACATATAGTGGAGATGTGTTCCCTGCAAAGGTACAGTGATTCTGATTGGCCGTCCCTCCTCCTCACGATGCCACTGTTCGGAATTCCTACTGGCAGAGCGTACAGTTGCATACAATCTGATGTTGTCTTCACGATGTGCATGGCTCTGAGGCTTACGCCACAAGCTTCAGATGTTCGCTCTTACACTTTGGCAAACTTCACATTCTCGCTTAAAATACTAAAAAAAAAAAAAACTTTCTCCCTTGCCTGCTTATGATCAACTTGACGATTGACCTACCGGGGATAAGCTCAAGGCGCTGACTGAACTGGTTGGCTCTGCGAGGGGAGGGAAGGGAAGGGGACAGGGTTGGTACCTGCGCAGAATAACACCAAACTCAACTATCATCGGATATGAAGACGATTCATGCCAGAGCTCGCTCTCTCTCTCTCCCCCCTCTCGTCACGTCCATTCCTCCGATCTCATGCACAGTGATAATGGGGCTTACCTTTGGGGGATGCCTCGTTATTTCTACTTGTGAGGTTCTCATGGGAAGTGTATGTACTGGGGTTGTCAGTTGGTCCAAAAACTAGTAAAACAAAATTTTATGAACTCCCCACAGCAAACCCTTCTCCCATCATTCCAAAGGATGCGAGACAAGTACCAAATAGCCCGACATACCTGGCCCAGGTTTACTAGGGTTTTCCCTGCACCTCTTTTAGGTTAATCACCGGGTAGGATCCTTAAACTATAGCTCAGGGACACTACTCAATCCTTGGTTACCTTCCACAACATCCCCCTCCCCCCCCCCGACCTTTTTAATTCCCTTCCTATTTTATTAAATGAGAAATTGCATGTTTCAGGATCACCCTCAAGTAGCCTGTTACCCCTCCCATGAAAAATAAGTAAGTCTCCGTATAACCTTCTGACGTCACTCTGCGATCTGATTTTGTCTCAGTACGGGCCAGTCTTAACTTTAAGATTAAACCGCTTCATTGTTTCACCACACTTGGAGAAAAGAGCGTAAACTATCTTGCTCTCGGAACACTTTCTAACTATTTTTATAACTTCCTATTTTTATGAAATCTGACACGAATAGAAAAAATTTCTGGCGATAATCTATTTCACCTGGTTTGTTATTTGCAATTAGGATTAACCACTCTTCGAAATACAACTGGGAAAACTAACGCTCAGTTATGGGTGACATGCAAAATCATTGAAGGGTGCAAGAAAGAAATGCATATATTATCACGTCAGCTATTCTGGAAGATCACTGGAATAAAATATCGAGAAAGGAGGCTGATACAGACAGGCAGCAGTAATTAGAATAGAAGATGGAAAAAAAACAAAGCCATAATCAAGAAAGGAGTAAGACAAGGAAGCAGCAGCCTGTCACCCATGCTGTTTAACTTATATATATAGAACAGGCGATGAAGAAAGTTAAAACGAAATATGGAAAAGGAATCGTACTGCAAGGGGGAGAAATAAAAAACCCTACGCTTTGCTGATGATATTGTAGTATTAGGGGGAGTCAGAAGAAGGAGGCTTGGGGAAACAATAATAAATGGCATGAATGTGGTCCTGGAGAAAGAGTTCAATATGAGGATTAATAGAGGGAAAACCGAGGTAATGGAGTGTAGTATGGGAAACAGTGGAATAACAAAGGATGTTAGATTAGGAAGGGATATTTTGACGGAAGTAAAGGAATTCTACCACTTGGGAAGCGTAATAACTGGAGCAGGATAGCAAGGAAGAGTGATTTACTTATGGGTAGTAAGGAGTGAGGCGTTATATGGGGGGGTGCGAAACGTGGATGATAGGAGTTGGGGAAAGGAAAAGAATAGAAGCTTTTGAAGATGTGGTGGCTATAGGAGAATGAGATGATGAGGTGGATAGAAACACAAACGTGGAAGTTCTAAATAGAATAGGGTGAAAAGCGAACAACATGGAGGACGTTGACAAAGAGAAGGGATAGATTTTTAGACACGAGGGTCTTGTAAAATTAGCATTACAGGGAAGTGTGTGGAGTAAGAGCAGAAGAGGGAGGCCTAGGATGTTATACGCTAAGCAGGTTAGGGAAGATGTAGGTTGTGCTAGTTAATGAAGGTAATGAAAAGGCTTGCGCAAGGTATGTTGCATCAGTCCAGTCTTAGGACTGTGAATACCACAAGAACATTCTGGACCCACTTGGTCCCTTGGGAATCTAAATAGCCTAATTTGTTTACAGGAACCGCCCTTAGAAGCCTGTTAAAATACCACAGAACACGCAACGCGTTGCCCTGGAGCCCCAACATGGCCGCCGCCAAGAGTTTTGTCTTATTGTCGTGTCCATTAATCCTCGATCGACGAAATAGGATACGTCATACGTTACAAATGAACAAAATAAGGTAAAAAATTAAGGGCAAATAATCTTAAAAGAAATTAATAAAAGAAAATGTATGTAGACAAAAGTCAATATAAACACAACACACACACACACACACACTGAGGAACACAAACAAGCACACACTGAGGAACACGCAATGGAGTTTTGAACTACTTGGACCAGGGAGGAAACTGTCCTTGCTCCAGCAGCAGCAGCAGCTATATACATGAAACAAACAAACAAAAGAGCAGAAAAAACTGAATAGGAATTTTAAAGATATGTGATGTGCTATTTTACAAGGTTGGCAGCAGCTCATTCAACACTTACAGCAGCAGGAACCACCTTGATTTAAATACTAGAAGAGGGACGATTAAGAAAATCCTGTACCACAGACTAAAACAGCAGCGCCATTTAAAAGAATAGTTTTACTCTGCTTCACTAAGCTTTTGTAGCTAGTTTTTAACCTCTGGAGGAAGGGTAATAATATCTCTGGTGGAGAGACAAAGAGAACAATGGCGGTGCTTGTCCTCGTGACCTTGGAGCTGAACCTCTGACTGATTTCTGGTTCATGAAACTCGCCATTTGTTTTAAAAATATTAGTGTTTCGCTTTACAAACCTTAATATTTCATAAATAAATATACACAGGCTTGGTAAAGTAAGTATTTGCAAACTTTTGAAGAAAGGTTTTGCAACAACTCCGTGATCTATAATTCGCGCTAGAAAGCATTATTCTAATTGCACGCTTTCGCAACTTAAATATTTCATTACTCCTGAGAGCTACTTTTATTGGTTGCGTGGCATATTTAACTGGTAGTTTTCACACTAGTTTATCACAGTTTCCTGAGCAGCTGTAATAGCCTGACCTTTTACTTTGATTGACGTCCGACAGCCTCCATTGCGGTGTTTTCCCTTTTACGATCTCGCGATATATAGCCACGGGCGGCCCCTGATAAGGAAACAAGCATTTGCCGGTGCTGCTGCAGGTAGGTGGCGGTGGGGGGCATCACAAAAAAAAAAATTAAATTGCTGTAATTGTCATTCTCAATCATACTCGTCAAGTTGGTACCACGAACTAACTTCTTCAGCTCCAAAGATTATCTTAAATAGATAGAGAGGCGCTCGGTGCGTGACGTCATCCCCTCTCCCCTCCCCCCCGCCATCATCAACGGGCATTGAAAATCAGACCTTTTCGAGTCCCCTAAAATCCTTCTTAAAGCAGCAAAAGGCAAATTTAACTGGATTTTTTTTATTTACCCCATATATTAGTATTTTCCAAATGTATAAGGCAAAAGAATCAATTCAAATGGGAATATTTAAAATATTGAGCATCTTTCGGAAATCCGTATCGGGAGTTGGACGCAGCCAAGTTACGTCATCAGCATATTTCTACATTAAATGTTAAAAATATATAATTTTCTATTCGCAAATGTTGTTGGAACAGAATGTAAATAGCTTTTTTCTCTGGTCTAAATTCTGATGAAAAGGAATTTCCCACATGTTTGGGCCGATTGAACTTTAAAAATGAAAAACACTATCTCATTATATTATTGTAATTTAACCTTTTTTAAATTTATCGTAAAACATTACAATACGTTTTAAAACATTTTCATAGAAAAATAATGATAAAAATTCAAATTACGAAAATGTTTTTATTTATTTTTTACTATTTATGGACGCGGCGCGACTTTTCGAGCGCGATTAAATAATAATAATAATAATAAAAGGACCTGACTGAGGTAATAAGTCAGGTTGAAATATGTTTATTATTAATTCATTATTAATTTGAAAAAGTAAAGATTATAAATTTTAATTTACTAGTGGCAACAATAAATGGCATGAACGTTGTCATGAAAGAAGAGTTCAAAGTGAGGATTAATAGAGGGGGAAGCCAAGGTAATAGAGTGTAGTATGGGGGGAAACAGTGGAATAACAAAGGCTGTTAGATTGTGAAGTGATATTTTGATAGAAGTTAAGGAATTCTGCTACTAGATTAGGACAGCACAGGATAGCAAGGAAGATGAATGTACTTATTGGTAATATAAGTGTGAATATTAGGAAATCGTTGCAATAAATGTTGGTATGGAGCGTGGCGGTGTTATATGGGTGTGCGAAACGTGGACGATAGGAGTTGAGGAAAGGAAAAGAATAGAAGCTTTTGAAATGTGGTGCTGCTGTAGGAGAATGAGATGATGAGGTGGACAGAATCACAAACGAGGAAGTTCTAAACAGAATAGGGGGAAAAGCGAACAATATGGAGGACGTTGACCAAGAGAAGGAATAGATTAATAGACCACATTTTAAGACACGAGGGTCTTGTAAAATTAGCATTAGGGGGAAGTGTGTGTGTGTAGGGTTAAGAATGGAAGAGGGAGGCCAAGGGATGGAACACGCTAAGTAGATTAGGGGGGATGTGGACTGCACTAGTTATGCGGAAATGAAAAGGCTTGCGCAAGATAGGTAAGCATGGAGGGTTGAGCATCAGACCAGGCTTAGGAGTGAATGCCACAACAGCAACAAATTGCAATTTTTTAATTTATATACAAAAAACATGGTTAAAAACTTACAAATTTAGCAATGCATCATATTTACTGAGGAAGTTTCAAAATGGAGATGAAACGTCGCATTTGTGAATAAATAGTGATATATTTATAAGCTGACTTTTTGGCCGTGTCTTTATTTAGTGTAAATTTTAAAGTCAGAAAACGTTTGTCGTATAGAGACTTAGAGGCTGCGGATAGCGTGACGTCATCGCCACTCCTGTAGCTTGAGTCCACTAAAATCCTTCTTAAAGCAGCAAAAGACAAAGTAAAGTCGATTATTTATTTACACCAAATCTTAGTATTTTCAAATATGTAACGTTGTTGTTGTGGTATTCACTACTAAGACTGGCCTGATGCTCAACCCTCCATGCTAACCTATCTTGCGCAGCCTTTCATTACTCAACTAGCCCATCCACTTTCAACCCTAATCGGTTTATCGTATTCCATCCTTGGCCTCCCTCTTTCATTCTTACCCCACGCGTGCACACGCACTTCCCTCTAGTGCTAATTTTACAAGACCCTCGTGTCTTAAAACGTGGCCTATTAATCTATTCCTTCTCTTGGTCAACGTCCTCCATATTGTTCGCTTTTCCCCTATTCTGTTTAGAACTTCCTCGTTTGTGATTCTATCCACCTCATCATCTCATTCTCCTACAGCAGCACCACATTTCAAAAGCTTCTATTCTTTTCGTTTCCTCTACTCCTATCGTCCACGTTTCGCACCCATATAACGCCACGCTCCATACGAACATTTTTAGCAATGATTTCCTAATATTCACACTTATATTAGCCCTAACTAGATCCCTCTTCCTCGCCTGTGCAGTTCTACTCTAGTTATTACGCTTCCCATGTAGCAGAATTCCTTAACTTCTATCAAAATATCACTTCACAATCTAACAGCCTTTGTTATTCCTCTGTTTCCCCATACTACACTCCATCACATTGGTTTTGTCTCTATTAATCCTGTGAGGTACAATTATTAATTCAAATGGGAATATTAGAATAAGTGAATATGTTTCGAAATAAGTATTGCGAGATGGATGCGAAGTTATGTCAGCATATTTTCTCAATTTAATGATAAAAACATATTATCTTTTTTTGCAAATGTTTGAGGAGGATGGAAATTGTTGTTTCTTCTTTCTAAATTCTGATAAAAAGGTATTTTCTATATCGGGCTTTAGAAATGAAACACTGTGTCATTAAATTATTGAAATGACACCTTCTTCAATTTATCATAAAACATTACAGCATGTTATTTAAACAATTTGTTTTTGAAAATTACCCGTTTCCGTTCCAGTTTGTTTGATCTGTCGAGATGCTTTCCGTGCCACTGGCTGCGGTGCTTTTGCTGTCCTTGGTCCTGATGGCCGCAGCCATCCCTTTCATCGGCAGCTTGTACGAGGACAGCGATGTTCCCCTCATCAACCTGGAAGGTGAAAAATTATTATC
The DNA here is from genome assembly GCA_034510155.1 of Eucriotettix oculatus. Classification (NCBI taxonomy): domain Eukaryota; kingdom Metazoa; phylum Arthropoda; class Insecta; order Orthoptera; family Tetrigidae; genus Eucriotettix; species Eucriotettix oculatus. The sequence continues at coordinate 5,701,765 of CM067376.1, read as the reverse complement.
TTCTCACAGTGAGATTCGTCAGCAAGTCTCATGTAATGTTCAATAGTATTTAACTTGTTATAGCCTTGTTACATTTCCTCTGAAGAAGACTCCATATGACGATACATACAAAGAGGATTATTTCCATTAAAAGTTTTCGCTCTGTTACTCTTCACTGTATATAATAATAAGTCTGTTTGTTTGTTAGAGTATGAATACTCATAATTATCGCAAACAACTTTCTTTTTATGTTGGCGACAGCGTGCAAGAGGGGAAAATAATTGTTGTAATTAAGTAAAATATTTTCCTCCGTTTCTAAAAGAGTTAGGAAATTAATTTAAAGTTTTTCTCATTCAAGTGTTTGCTGTCATATTTACGAAAAAACTTACTTTAAATCTTTGAGAACAGTAGTTGTAATGTAATCTGAGAAAAAGTGAATGTCATTATATTCTTTGTAATAGCACAGGAAACAATTTTAAATGGGGGAGATCAAGGCGGCGATGAAGAATCTTCGGTACCTGTCTCACACCTTCACGAATTGCAGGAGTGAAGAGTTTGCTGTGGTGACACGGCATTTGCTTGTCAACCGAGTTTACTGAGCAGTTTTATTTTTTAAGGGATGGAGACGACCCGATGGCATGACCATTGCATGGGAAAGAGGAGATGCACGATGGAGAGGAAGAGCAGAGATTGAATGAGACATTTCCCGCAGGTAAGCCCCGTCGTCAGTCTTCCTGGGCAGAGAGAGAGAGAGAGACACACGCCCACATTGAGATTCGAGATCAGCTCCCACAGCAATCCTCACTCGACAACGTGCGAGCCTCTCAGTGAATGTAATATTAATGTATGTGGTAACTGACCCGAGACAGGGACTAATAAGTAATTCAAATTGACAATTTCTCACATACTTCACCCAATCAAATTATTCTACTCTTCATTACAAAGAAAAAATACACTGAAGAAGTGATCAGAAATAGATATTTAAAACAAAGCAAAATTATTCAGTTTTCATCCTAATATTATAAAAATATACGGGTTAATAAATAAATATACTTTGAGAGGTCAACGCAACTAATAAAACGGGGAAAAAATACAAGGGCCCCAAAACACATACTTTATAAAGATCTTTACACTTTGCCGTAGTGGCTGAATGCACACACACACACACACACACGTTGAGATCTATATATTATTCAATTATTCTCACATTATTGTGACCTTTCATTTCCTTTTATAAATCAATAGTAAGACTTCATGTTCACTTATAAATAAAATATCCGGTCGATTGGTCAGCAAACGATATCGATATATTTTTTTGAGGCGACTACAAAATTTCGTCTCCGTCTGCGGACTTCATCGGGTAAATTTTCAAATGATAATCGGGCGGAGCGAAGCGGAGCCCCTTATCCCCGACTTCGAGGTATTTTCCGCACGCTACTCCTCCGAAGATACTCGACTGATTTACTTCAAATTATGATAATTTATTCTATTGGTATCGTAGATTGCACTGTTTCAGTTACATAATCATAGGTGAACGAGATATTGGCGCATGCGAAACATGTCACATATTATCGAGCATCATTTAAAGATGCAGTTTGCATTATGGCCTTAAATGACGAAATTAATTTATTTAATTATAATAAACTAGAAGAAACAAAACAGCCTGTTGCTCTTATCAAAGCTATTCATAATTGTGCCGAAGCTTCTAAAGCAACAATTGACGATGCTCAAGGCTTACCTGCTGAATTAAGATTGTGCATAGGAGCTCGTGTAATTTTAAGAAGAAATCTATGGGTTGCTAAAGGACTAGCGAATGGTTCAGTAGGAACAATTACGGATATAGTTCATGATTCATCTCTTGAAGGTGAAGTATACAGTGATTATATGCCCCTAATGTTTATTGGTACAATTTGACAAATACACTGGACCGACTCTTTACCGAAATTCAATCCCGATTGTTCCCTTGACGTCATCTTTCAAAAAAAAATGGAGTCTCCTGTACTCGCAAACAATTTCCTATCGTACTCGGATGGGCTATTAGTATCCATAGATCTCAAGGAATAACGCTTGATAAAGCTATCGTTAGTATTGGTAAAAACGAATTTGCAGCAGGACTTACATATGTTGCATTGTCACGTGTAAAAACTTCAGATGGACTATTGTTAAAACCAGCATTCAATTTTAATCGTTTATTGTTAATTAATAACAGTAAATCTATGGTAGAAAGGAGAGAAGAATTGGAAAGACTGCGTAATTTAGCTAATAATAGTTAATAATAATAAATTATTTAATATATTTTACTACGTTGTTATTTATTTATTTTCCATAAATACTAAACGATACTGCTTGATCATAGCGATGTGTTAAACCTATTGTTTGCAATTACTTTACACTAATTCGCTCCGCCCGTATGGTCCACGGACCTACCTAGTTCATTAATAATGATAATAATTACTACCACATCCCACACACTCACCATACCGCTTAGTACATTCCATCCTTGTCCTCCCTCTTCCGCTCTTAAGACTACAAGCCTATTAATCTATCCCTCCATATTGTTCCCCCTTCTCTTATTTCCTGGTTAGTTACTCTATCCACCCATCTAATTCTTCTATAGCACTACATTCCTAAGGTTTCTATTCCTTTTCTTTCTGCAACTCCTACTGTCCACATTTTTGCACCCATATAATGCCGCACTTCATACAGACATTTCCTAATATTCATGCTTATATTAGTCGTAAGTAAATTCCTCTCTTTTGCCTGTGCTATCCTACTCTAGTTATTCCTTCCCAATCTAATGGCCTATGCCCTTTTACTGTTTCCTATATTACACTCCATTACCTCGGTTTTTCCACCTATTAATCCTCATATTGAACTCTTTCTCCAGGATCGCGTTCATGCCATGATTATAGTTCCCCAAATCTTCTTCTGATTCCCCTAATACTTCAATATCATACATATAAAACAATGAGGAAACACTGCAGTTCTCTTAAATAAATATCAATATTGTTTGGTGGCAAACAGGCTGTGTTTCTAAATTTATAATTTACTTTTGTTTGTTGCTCTTTTAATTTTTCCTGCTAACGGCCTGATGTGGTGTTTTCTCCTACGGTTCTCAGGCAGATTATTCGTAAATTTAAGTTGCTCCTTACCACGGCGACACAGAAGCGAAAGTCAGCCATTCCCTGTCTCTCTTTCCTGTCTATATTAATTAATTTGTTAATTTCACACCATTCCTCGGGTGCTCTACATATATATATTTCTCTGTATTTCCCAGGTCATGAAATGAAACAACGAGGTGCAGTAAAGAATGAACGAATAAATACGAAATTGAAAACTGTTTGCATATATATTATTATTAACCAAATCCAGCTTCCAGACAGATTTCCGCTGATTAGATCCATGTCGCCGACCTCCTGTGGCGCAGTGGCTAGCCTCCAGTCGCTGCCTCACAACCCCGGGTTCGAATCCCGGCATGGGCTTAGATGTTTGTGTCATCATGGTCACTATGATTAAGACTGCTGGAGATTTGGTATGCTTGAACACATGTCACTCCAAATTCGGAATGTGCCACGCAAGGTGACAGTCCACAGTCGACCCGGTAGGCCCAGGCCCCCGATGGGCTGTAGAGCCAAAGAAGAATACTAATTAAAGTACCTTTTCTCGACATCCTGATACACAGAAGACCGGATGGACGCCTGGGACACAGCATGTACCGTAAGCCGACTCATACGGACCTTTACCTACACGCTAACAGTTTCCACCACCACCCGGCTCACAAAAGGGCTGTGCTTTCCACTCTTACACATAGAGCGAGAATGATATCCGATAAGGACCACTTGGCAGCCGAAATGGATCACCTTCGAAGTTCCTTATCAAGAAACGGTTACACCGTTGGTGAAATTTCACGGGCAATACACGGAACCAGGAAGAAGAAAAAAGAGGAGTCGACCGGAAAAAGAGCGTATATTCCATATGCCGGAAAATGCACAACCATAGTTAGTCGCATACATACTGTGCCAAGCATGATATAAAAACGGTTTTTCTAACACAACGTAAAATCAAAGACATGCTCAGGAATGTAAAAGACGACGTAGGCCTAAAGACCCCTGGTATTTATGAAATACCTTGCGACTGTGGCAGTAAATACATAGGACAAACAATCAGAACCGTAGATGAAAGAATAAAAGAGCATAATAGACATCTACGATTAAAACAACCCAATAAGTGAGCTATTGCCGAACATTGCCTTGTTTGTTCACGGGCCATAAAATAGCTTTTGATAAGACGCGTATTCTGGACCGAGCTAATTGCTATTGGGATAGCGTTATTTTGGAGGCAATAAACATCAGGTCCAGTGAGAATTTACTGAATAGAGATTCTGGATTCCAATTGAGCCTGGCTTGGAACCCATTGTTTCACCGGAGGAACGCGGAGCTGAGTCACGGGACCGCAGCCACGGGGGACTAGAGCATGACTAAGCAAGTGGACCAATGGGAGACGCCTTCGCTCCCGCGTCCACATCTAGCCAATCACAGGCGGTTTGTGCTTGCACAGACTTGCCTCAGACTATATAAATGCCTACACTCACCGAATTTGACACTTCAGTCTGAAGATGATGGCAGAGCAAGCCATCGAAACGTCACTGTTAAAATCTTTGACCAGGTTGGAAACTCGAGAAGAATTTATACAAGAATACTAATTGTCGTTAAAACAAATATTTATCAAAAATACATTATTATCTATTACAAAGTAACAGTCAGTAACTGAAATAGACTGAAATTATTTAGAACTGAATTGACTATTACACTAATGAAATATAAATTTTACGAAAACGTTCCACCTCTTCCCAAAAGGTACTTCTCTCGATCTGCTGCTGTCATTATGGTGAGTTGCCAAACTGATTACGTATGTGATATGACCTGACATGCTGTGGTGTCACAGGACAGAGATCCTCAGGTTCAAATCCCAGCACGGGCAGGGATGTTTGTTCTCCTCGTGGTTATGAAAACTGGGGTTAAGTCAGAATGAGAATTGATATCCTGACCATGCAAAGAATCCAGAATGTGTCATTGAGTATGAGAGTCCAGCAGTTGTCCAAGGATCTATGTTGCCAATGAAGCAGAATAGATGAACTTGTGGATCACCTCAGAGGCCTTCCACGTGTCCAGTTGGGGTTTATGACAGTTTTATATACCAGGAGCTTATTTTTGATAGATAAAGGAGATTTTCTGCCCAGCAGCAGTACATTTGGGTAAATTTTTGGCCGAGTTGTTTCCTTTTGTCGAGTATGTGTTGGCCCCAAGTTAATCTTCTATCCAGGTATACTCATAAAATATTTAATTCTTTCTTCAAGTGGTATGGGATTTCCCTTTAATTATATTCCTGGACAGTTTCCATGTTTCAGAGCAAATGTAATTTGAGGTGATTTTTCCTCATTTAATTTAATTCTCCAACACAGTAGCCAATTTCCAATGTATTTGTAGATTTCTGGAAGCAACTAGGGAATCCTTATGGGATATTGTTCTTTCATCAGCATAAGTAGAAAGAACTGTTTGAGCAGTTTATGGTAAATCTGCAGTAGTACAAAGTTTGACGCAGGATGCTTCCCTGTGGAACACCTGAAATTTAAAAATTGCTTCTTGATATTTAACTCTAAAGGTTATATTTTTCAGGTATGATTTTAGAAGAGAAAATATTATGTGGGGAGGTTTGTTTGACTTATTCATTATTTTGATTGAATCACATATTAGATAACTTGTTTGCTAGACAAATAATAGAAGCTTTTGCAAATATAAAACCACGAAAAATTAATTTTTTTTTAGATATGAATAACTTTTATTTTAACCCTTAAAGTAAATAAATAAATAATTACTAATCTAAGAAATTTTCCAGCTCTTACTATTCTTAGGTATACCTCATTAATTAGATTGCATCCATTTATTTTAAGTAATTAGGGAAGTAAATTTAAATAATTGTTTTTGGGAAATTCTGTGTTAAAAACATAGTAATACCAATAGACCGCTAGACTATAACAGAAGTTTCTTTTTTATACAGTTCCATAAAATTAAAATATGTTTGTATAAGGAAAGGGGCGGCATCGTGAGTTTTGCTCAAGTGGCGGGTCTGCTTATGACACAATAAATTACCAGTCTACTTGAGAGGAACTAACGTTTGTCAAACCCTACTGCCTAATACGACATCAGCATTGGTAAAAGTGCAAACTATTTTCACAAATTAACGTACATGTTTTATCAGAAATAAAAATATTTATGATGATGCAGATTTTACACTTATTATGTTTTCTCCACATTTCATCAAAACATATACAACATTAAATAGTAAATCCAATTTCTGAAATAATGTAGAAATAAATTATGCCAATTGTGACATTTTAATAGACTATGTGGAGTTTCAAGTACATTTCAATCTATTGTTCGCGGTTATTAGGTTTTCTCAATTTTAAGTTTGTTTTATGTACACAGCAGGAAAGCAGATAACAATCTGGCATAAAAAGCTCACAATTTCTGAACGAAGCCAGTCTCTCCTCTTGCTTCTGCACTCAGGTGAGTTCCAGATGCAATACGATAAGCTTCTAAAATTATGTAAATAAGTCAGAAGGAGATAGCTTGGGGAGTTTTCTCTAGCAGGTTTTTTTTCTCCCCAGATTAGCTGCGGGGCTCACCATTGGAAATGCCTCATACTCACTCTGTTTCTTCAAGTATCTCACATGCCGAGGCACCTTCGCCTATTTTAGGAGGTGTATGTACTTGGGTTGAAAACCTTGGATATATGGTAAGAGCTGTCCGCTGATCCCATTGGACCAGTCGGCCAGCTGCCTCCTGCAACTGGTGCAGACGCAGAGAAGGGAATGCTGCGACCCTCACAGAAAACTCGTTTCACTGTCATTTGGAAGGACGTGATAATAATGGCCAATAGGTCAATCTACCTGATGCAGGTTTTCTATGGTTTCCCTGCATCTCTCACAAGGTAGGATCCTTAAACTGTATCCCAGGGGCCTTAGTCAGCCATTGGCTACCTTCCACTTCTCCCCTTTCCAAAGCCCTTCATATGCCATTAAAGGGGAGAAGTTTGTTTCAGGATCACCCTCATGTAGCCTGTTAACCCCCCAAAAAAAGTTGTCTAATTACAGAAGACAGGATAAGAAAAAACAGGCCTACGCTCATGACATTTGTAGATTTAGAAAAAGCCTTTGATCTTGCGAACTGCAATACACTATTAAGGATTTTCAAGAGAACTGGAATAAAATATCAAGAAAGGAGGCTTTATACATAACCTCTACAGAAGACAGGCAGCAGTAATTAGAATTGAAGATCAAGAGAAGAAAGCCCTAATCAAGAAAGGAGTAAGACAAGGAAGCAGCAGCCTGTCACCCATATTGTTTAACTTATATATAGAACAGGAGATGAAGAAAGTTAAAATGCAATATGAAAAAGGAATCATACTGCAAGGAGAAGAAATAAAAACCATACTCTTTGCCGATGACTGTAGTATTAGTGGAGTCAGAAGAAGACTTGGGAACCATAATAAATGGCATGGACGTGGTCCCGGAGGAAGAGTTCAATATGAGGATTAATAGAGGTAATGGAGTATAGTATGGGAAACAGTGGAATAACAAAGGATGTCAGATCAGGAAGGGATATTCTGATGCAAGTTAAGGAATTCTGCTACTTAGGAAGCGTAATAACTAGATTAGGATAGCAAGGAAGTCTTTTGCAAAAAAGAGGAAATTATTTACAGCTAATATAACTGTGAATATTTCGAAATCATTGTTAAAAATATTCGTTTATAGTGTGGCGTTATATAGGGGTACGAAACATGGACATTTTTTTTTTATTGATAATAATTTTACTTGACCTGTTTTCTAGATTCAATAACAGGTCTGTTTAACAATATTTTTCTTTTGTTGGTACATTTTTTTTACATAGATATAAATATGTATGAATACAATAATAAATTATATGCGTATATTTAAATTTGTTTTAGCATGTGTAAGATCATCCATCATCTGTTACACTAGTTTTATTATTATATTATTTTCGTGGTTGAGAGACTGAAGGAGAGAATTCTTAATTTCTTTGTCTCCTCATCCTTTCAACATTTATACATTTTGTTTGTGAAACATCTGCGGTTTTCCGGTTACGACCCACGTTTCCGGATCTCCATGACATGTTGGTCGAGTAGTTGTAGGCTCAAATTTTTTACTAATTTTATACTCTAATTATTTATGACTGTATTTGTATTAGCAGAGTTATGTAATTTGTTTAATATAATTACTTGAATAATCTTACTATTACTATAATTTATATTCTATTTTATGTTGTGATGTCTATATTTTGGTCCTTATACTCATCCGTGGGAGTTTCAGATGGGAAAAAAATAATAGAAGCCTTTGAAACATGGTACTATATAGATTGAGATGGATGGATGGATAGAATCACTGGCCAGGAAGTTATAAGCAGAATACGGGAAGAGTGAACAACATGGAGGACGTTGACCAAGAGAAGGGATAGAATTAATAGGCCGTGTTTTAAGGCATGAGTTGCAAAATAAACATTAGTGTGCGGGGTAAGAACAGAAGAGGGAGGAGACGGAGGATGGAATAAACTAAGCAGATTAGGGAGGATGTGGCATGCGCTAGATATAGAACATGAAACGGCTTGCGCAAGAGGGTTGAGCATGAAGGCTTAGGCTTTAATTGATTGTGATATGGTTAGGGAGGCTTTTGAAAAAAGGTCCAGGGACCTTGACATAATAAGATAGAGCTTACAGACTGTTAAGATGTTTGTTGGTAACACTGGTTTCCTTAAAGACCTTCTAACAGAACATAAAATATGATTTATTTGCAGATACTGTAATAACTACTATAATGACAAGTTTTATGTGGCAGCCAGACCTGTGATGACATTTATTACGTTTTATCAATGCATAATTTTTTTATCGACACAATAACATTGCACATAATAGCCAGAGGCTGGTTTAAAAACCTCACCTTTACTCAAGGCAGTCTGTCTGTCTGTCTGTCTGTCTAGCAGTTTTTGTATTCAGGTGAAGGGGAACTGGACAGTTTTTTTAAAAAAATTGAACTTTATATAACATAAATCCTTTATCATATAGAATACTTAAGATTCCCAGAATGACTTTATTTATTCAGAATATTTCTCCATTTTTTAATAATTACTTAAATACATCCAAATGATTTATAAATTATGTTGAATATCGAAATTACTTTAATTATTTTCATCTTTTTACATTTTTTGTGTCCGTATTTTGAAACGGTATTGCAGCATTTTCTTCATTAATTTTTATTGATACTAAAAATGTAGCCTAATGAATTATTAGTCTGCTTCTAAAAACTATTTAATCCTTTACAATTTTTTTTTTCAAAAAGTTATCACGCCATGTCCCATTTTATTTAAAGTCATCCAGGGTATATTTACCGTATACCTTCCGCTTCGTATAGTAGAGCAATGCACACTTAAAAATTATATTCATCCTTCCAGGTTTTAGTTCACAGTCCTAGGAAAATGTACGCTGCGCTGATGATGATGCTGCTCCTTGTCTTGGCCGTCTTGTCTTCCTTGGCGGTCTCGACCGTGGCCCGAGATCTCAGCGGGACCGAGACCGGCTCAAGAAGTTAGTGGCATGTACTTTATGTAAAGTTTACGTAATACGGATGACTTTTTCAGACAAATATTCAGTTCCTTCATTCACAACACCAAGATCACCTCCAAGAACTACCAAAACCACTTGTAACCGTAGATGTTGTCTCTTGTAACACAAATATCCCCCCGTGGCCAGTGTCCTGTCAGCACTTCCTTCCTTCCAGTCCGTCAAGTTTCTGATTTTCCTCACGCAGTTTTGTCCTTACGAAAATTTGCTTCGCCCTTCCATATCAATATTTATTACACAATCTACTTTCCTGGACTCAACGCCTTTGCTCCAGCTGGATACAATGGGGCAAATTCAGGACACCATAATAACCTATGCCACATCGTCATTTACACATACAGAGCACAACCTTCAGGTTTGTTTCCCAAGGCTGTGATGCATACAGCGGCAACGTCTGCCCTACCATCTCAAAAATTCCTCCATCATAAATTGCCACCTCCAAAATGGAAGGGATCTTGTGACTATAGCGAGGGTTCTGTGACAATAAGGGTTCAAGTCCTGGCGGTGACAAATATTTTTAGTCTTTCTTTCTTCTTCTGTTACTTTCGATGCTTAACATATGATTTCCTACCTTTCTGTCCCATTTATATTCTTAATAACTATCCTGTTCATTTATATATATATTAGAATTTATTTTATATTTAAATATTTATTTCATAGTGAACAAGAAGTTCTCGAGATTTTTGACATAACCCGGGTGAAATCCTGAGAACTTCTTGTTCACTTCAGGTACCTGAAAACGATGGCGGAGATAGCCTTCGAAACGTCGTATCTAATGATTGACATAACCCGGGTGAAATCCCGAGAACTTCTTGTTCAGTCTATCCACCGGGAAAGCATACATTCTCTAATATTTATTTTATACATGTTATATTATAAAATAAATATATATATTTATATTATATATTACAAATTAGAATTTATTTTATATTTAAATATTTATTTTATATTTTAATATTTATGTTATATTTAAATATTTATGTTATATTTAAATATTTATTTTATATATGTAATATTATAAAATAAATTTATTACATTGGATTTAATAAAACGCATTATTTGTAAAAATAAAAGCCTACATTTTAAATTCAACATTAAGATATTTTTATTTATGAATACCCTAATAATTTCAGAATATTTAATTTAAACAATTAATATAGTAATTTACATTTCTAATATTTAAATCGATAAAATAACTTGTATACATACATAAATTTGTGTGTGTGTGTAAATATTTTTATAGACAGGAAATAACCACTGAATTACGTAAAATGTGTAAAAAGATTTGAATGGCAGTATAAGGAATGAATAGTGTTAAAGCTACTTTCTCCAATGAGAAAATGTCTCAACACAGTTGCGGGAGGGAGGGAGGGAGACGGTCACACGTGTATCTAACCCTGGATAAATTTTTCTACTCCAAATTTTGGGAGAATCTGTTATCATTATTAGCCAACACAGTAATTTACACACAGTTAAACTCAAAGCATAGACACTCAGATACAAATGGAAGAATAAACTGTGACCCAGTAAATATTTTATACTATAGTTACTGAATTATTTAATTTCACATTTTAAAATAAGCTTTTCCATGCTAACTAATTAAACTCTTGCTAAATTACATTGTCCTTTTGAAGATAGTAGTTCTTTACATATGAACAAACTCAACAAACTTTTTTATTCCAGAACTCTTCCACGGCGTTATCTTCACGGGCAAAAATTAATGTACAGGCCAAAAAACTTGGAGAATGTAAAGAATTAAAGTTGTAAGAAATTTTAATAAAATTGCCTTACAGTAAATATTTTCATTTATTTACTTACCTACTTGGGTTTAAAAAAAATTGAATTTGTCAGAGAAATGATGTATTAAGGTCATTAAAGAAATATTGTATGTTATTTGGTCTACCATTCTTTGGAAACAGAATACTTCTCTCTGGTGTGGAAATAACATAATAATAATAATAATCATATTCCGTAGATCCTGTAAAGAAGCTAAGCTTCAAGGATGTGGAATGGGTCAGGCTGTGTGTACATTTATTACATTATTTTATTGTATAAAAGAAAATATACTTATAACAAAGTTTTGTATTATAAACTATAATAAATTACTCTTCTCCGATTCTTCTATAAATTCCTTTATTGAATAGAAGGAGGAGTGGCTAAGCAAAAATGAGCGTAATTCAGTGTTAAATTTACCTTGATTATCATTGGACAACTGTTTAATTCTGTGCTGTGTGCAGTCACGTGTTGATGATGGATTATCCCTGAATAATGCACACCTTTCTGTGCAATTGACAATGTTTTACATTTTTTATACAGATTATTTTTGTTCCTTGTATTGAAGGGATGAATATCAGAATTATTCAAAAATAAGTGCCTATTTGTGATTAAAAATAACATCAATGAATAAATGTATTGGCACGTCAAAGTGAAAATACCTAACTTTTTGAACAGATTTCTGCAAGAAGTTCGTGAGGAAACCTGACATATTGCTCTAATAACACGTTTTTGACTAATAAAAATCTTATCTATGCCTACTACTGAGTTGCCCCAAAATATAATACCATATGATAAAATAGAATGAAAATATGCGAAGTATACTAATTTTCTTGTTTTTAAATCACTGAAGGTGGATGGACATTGCTCTGACAGCATCACATGTAGCTAAGCTGAGTTTCTTAAGTAATTGATTAATCTGATCAGTCCAATTTAATTTATTATTTACTAAGAGACCTAAGAATTTAACAGAGGAAGTTTCATTTACATTTTTGCTGTCGTATTTAAGTGTTATTATAGATTGTAAAGTTGTGTTGAGTGTGTGAAATTTCATGAAATGTGTTTTGTCACAGTTATTTGTTAGTCCGTTCGCATTAAACCATGTTAGCAGGTTAGTTAAATTATTGTCGCTTGCCTCTTCTAGTGTGTCTTTGTTACTTTTTACTATTACACTAGTATCATCTGCAAAGAGGATAGCTTTAGAAGTTGAATCTATGGTATTAGGAAGATCATTTATATATATAAGGAATAATAATGGCCCTAATACTGATCCCTGTGGGACACCAGTTTTAATAATTCCCCAATCTGATTTATGTATTTCACCTGTGCACGAGTCTTTTAATACTACTCTTTGCATTCTATTTTGTAAGTATGAATTAAACCAAGAAAATGAAGTTCCTGTTATTCCATAGTACCTCAGTTTTTCTAGCAATATGCTATGGTGGTCTACACAATCAAAAGCTTTACTTAAGTCACAGAATATACCTAATGGGCGATTTTTTTTATTTAATTCTTCTATTATGTCGTCTAAAAGAGTAAAGATCGCTTTCTCAGTTGAATATCCTTTTCTAAACCCAAACTGTGAATCGGTGAGTAAATTATGTTTGTTCAGATGTTTTATACTACTCTTTCAAAAATTTTTGATAATACTGGCAACAGTGATATGGGGCGATAATTTGATATATCTTCTTTATTCCCCTGTTTGTACAGTGGAGTGACTAAAGCACATTTGAGCTTATCTGGGAAGACTCCAGAAAGAAGTGAATGATTACAAATGTAACTAATGCTACCTGTTATTTGTTTGAGTATTATGCCATCATGCCCTGATGAATGTTTATTTTTTAGAGTGTTTATTATTTTTTTAATTTCGGTTGGAGTTGTCAAAGAAAAGTTCAAATTACTTTCCTGGACTGGATAGTTTTCTTTCAAAAGTTGTAAGGCATTTTCCATTGATTTATTTGTATTCATCCCGATTTTCTTTGCAATGGTTAAAAAGTGATCATTAAATTTATTTGTACATTCATCTGTTTTGAATTTACCTAACTGTGGCTGTGTCAGTTCTTTATTTTCTTTATTTGTTTCTTTTTTAACTAATTTCCAAATAGTTTTAATCTTATTAACGGAGTTGTCTACATCGAACACACAGAAACTCAAAGTTTTTGAAATGGGATTATTAAGAACAATCTCGTTGTATAAGCTATGCACACTTATGAACCACATGGACCTAAATTTTCGCTTAGATTTACCCCAAGTCCATAACTTGTAAAATTGCATTAAAATCAGAAAATGAAAAAGTAATTTGATACTGAAGATGCATTGTTTTTTTTTTTTTTGTTTTTTTTCATTCCTTGAAATACAGTACACAACGAGGTTGAAGGGCCTCTGTCAATCCAGATTTTACGCGATCCCATTTAGTTCTTGTCGAATGATGTTATTCACCCGCGGGCTGGCACCTGAAATGTCAGCCGGCCCAGACCACCCCAAACAAACTATAGTTAAACTTTGGCTGGTCCACACCGACCCAGTCAGGCTTTCTACTGAACGTCACCCTCAACAACCAGTAAATAGAATTGGAGGGCAAGAAAATGAAGCAGAAATCAAGGAAGGCAAAAGACAAGGATATCCCTACCCTTTGACTTATACGTACAGAATGGGCAAATGAAGGAAGTGAAAATGGAATATGGAAAAGGAATCGTACTGCAAGGAGAAGAAATTTATAAACCCCTGCAGTTTGCCGATGACATTGTAGTATTAGGAGGATTCAGAAGAAGACTTGGAAACCATAATAAATGGCATGAACATAGTCCTGGAGGAAGAGTTCAATACGACGATTAATAATAGAGGGAAGACCAAGGTAATGGAGTGTAGTATGGGAAAACAGTGGAATAACAAAGGCTGTTAGATTGGGGAAGGGATATTTTAAAAGAAGTTAAGGAATTCTGCTACTAGAGTAGGATAGCAAGGAAGAGGAATTTACTTACGGGTAATATAAGTGTGAATATTAGGAAATCATTGCTAAATATTTTAGTAAGGAGTGTGGCGTTATATGGGGGGTGCGAAACGTGGATGATAGGAGTTGGGGAAAGGAAAAGAATAGAAGCTTTTGAAGATGTGGTGGCTATAGGAGAATGAGATGATGAGGTGGATAGAAACACAAACGTGGAAGTTCTAAATAGAATAGGGTGAAAAGCGAACAACATGGAGGACGTTGACAAAGAGAAGGGATAGATTTTTAGACACGAGGGTCTTGTAAATTAGCTTTACAGGGAAGTGTGTGGAGTAAGAACAGAAGAGGGAGGCCTAGGATGTTATGCGCTAAGCAGGTTAGGGAAGATGTAGGTTGTGCTAGTTATAAGGTAATGAAAAGGCTTGCGCAAGGCATGTTGCATCAGTCCAGTCTTAGGACCGTGAATACCACAAGAACATTCTGGACCCACTTGGTCCCTTGGGAATCTAAATAGCCTAATTTGTTTACAGGAACCGCCCTTAGAAGTCTGTTAAAATACCACAGTTATATATGGGTGCGAAACGTGGACGGTAGGAGTTGGTTGTAAAGAAAAGAATAGAAGCCTTTGAAATGAGGTGCTATGGGAGAATGAGATGATGAGGTGGATAGAATCACTAACGAGGAAGTTCTAAACAGATTAGGGGGAAAAGCGAACAATATGGAGGACGTTGACTAAGAGAAGGGATAGATTAATAGGCCACATTTTGAGACATGAGGGTCTTGTAAAATTAACACTAGAGGGAAGTGTGTGTGTGTGGGGGGTAAGAGCAGAAGAGGGATGCAAAAGGATGGAATACGCTAAGCAGATTACGGAGGATGTGGGCTGCGCTAGTTATAAGGGAATGAAAAGGCTTGTGCAATATAGTTTAGCAAAGGAGGGTTGCACATCAGACCAGGCTTAGGACCGAATACAACGGAACGGCCAATATAGCCCCAATATGGCCGCCGCTGTTAAATGTTTTATGAGACATTTTTCTTGTGGCCTTGATCTGTATTATAACGCCTTTTGCTTGGCGACGGCGTGCACAAGGTTTAGCTGGTCATTTCACAGCGTTACCCGAGCGTTTAGTACGCCTCAGTAATAGCCTGACCTTTTACTTTGATCGACATCCGACTCTGCCTCCATTACCGTGTTTTTTCTTTTTAGTGTCCACGCGATATAAAGCCCTTGATAAAAAGAAAAGGCATTTGGGGCGCTAATGGCGGTAGGTGGCGGAGAACCAGCCGATCAAATTTTTATTTCAACTACAGTAATTTTAGGGAATACCTAAAACTACTGTAATTGTTGTACAGTCGAGCTCGTCAGCAGCTTTGTACTAATTGCCGCCATAAACGAACCAACCTGATGAGGCCATCCTGTTAACTCAACTAGCGACAACGTGACAAGTTTGTCCTTTTCTTTTTGGGTAACATGAAGCTACATGAGGGTGATCCTGAAGAAACAGGCAACTCCCCTTTAATAGCATAGGAAGGGACTTGAAAAGGGGGGGATGTGGAAGGTAGCCAAGGAAGGGTTGACTAGGGCCCCCCAGGCAGTAGTGTAAGGATCCTACCCTAGTGGTGTTTCACCTAAATGTGATGCAGGGGGGAAAAACCCCTAGAAAACCTGCATCAGGTAGGCCGGGGGCAACAAGTGGTATCTGCTACTCCTGCGTGCGCCCTTCTGATGACTGGATTCCTGTGGGAACAAGGCAACAAACCCGCCTCCTCCGTGCCTTGTTCAGTATAGAGAGGCAGCTGGCCGACTGGTCCAATGGGATCAGCAAACAACTCTTACCCTGGTATGCTGAAGGTCTTCGACCCCCGTACATGCAACACCTCTCAAACTGCCCCAAGGTCGTCTCAGCCTGCAGGAGGAGTCTTAAGTTAGTTACCTTGGCCATGGACCAAGGGGGGGAGGGAAGGGAAATAGGAAAACCAGGGGAAGGAGGAAGTCAACCTCCACCTGGCTCTCACTCAGGAGGATATCCTGCTGGGGGAAATGAGTGAGAGCCAGGTGGAGGTGACCTTGGGAAAATTGAGAGGTGTTGCATGTACAGGGGTCGAAGACCTTCAGCATACCACGGTATATATATATATATATATATATACAAATATATACATAATTGTTGTCTCTCGAAAGGT
>CM067376.1:5616768-5685089 GCA_034510155.1 Eucriotettix oculatus | reverse complement strand
GGCGGCAGTTGGATCAGTCGGCTAACTGCCTCCCTGAAAGTGTCGGAGAAAAGGGAATGCTGCTGCTGCGACCCCCCAACAGCAAACTCGTACAGCCAATGCCCCCCTGACCTGACCTAACATAACCTAACCGATGCAGGTTTTCTAGGGTTTTCCCCCCCTGGGCATCTCTCTATGTGATCCTTAAACCACAGCCCGGGGGGTCCCTATTTAACCCCCATGCTAGGCTACCTTGCGCATCCCCCCCCACCCCCACCGTTTCAGTTACCTTCCTATGCTATTAAGTACCTCAAAATGGTTTATTTCGCGCATTTTCATTCAATTATGAGCCCATGGGGCATCTCTAATTGGGGGGGAACTGCTCCAGAGGAGTAATGAAATATTTATTTAAGTTGCAAAAGCGTGCGTGCAATTAGTAGAATTGTTTCTTAATTCATTACCGCTAAACGAATACAACAAAGCTATACAAGTATGTATTAAATCTGACAAAAATACTTAAAACTGAAGTAAACTTACATTGAATCCTTACTCCAACTAGTCCAAGAAAATAATAATAATAATATGTCCTGTTTTCAAGAGTTACTTACACATGTTTATTTACATGCGCTCAAAAATTAAAATACTTGTTGTCGTGGTTTTCAGTCCTAAGACTTTGTATGATCCATGCTAACCTATCCTTCGCAAGCCTTTACATATCCTCGTAACTAGC
The DNA here is from genome assembly GCA_034510155.1 of Eucriotettix oculatus. NCBI lineage: Eukaryota > Metazoa > Arthropoda > Insecta > Orthoptera > Tetrigidae > Eucriotettix > Eucriotettix oculatus. The sequence continues at coordinate 5,684,380 of CM067376.1, read as the reverse complement.
ACAACCCACATTTTACAAGACACACGGTACCTTAGAACGTTTCTTTATAATTTTTTAAAAAAAAAATTGAGGTCAACTGTATTCAACATGTTGTAGTATAACATCTACGTCATTTTAAGTCGTGTATAGTGTAAAATTTATTAGATTTGAAAGGAAAATCGGTCGGTCGGTCCCTTACTTACGCCCGTGACTACTTCAAGGTTAATTTTTTTTTGAAACGACAAGCTTATCTGTTTTAGTCATGGACATTGCCAACGTTGCAGTTCGTAAGTCACTACACATCACGGATAGTTTCCCCCCTCATTCACTCGTAGAATTATTTATAAATCGCCAACGGTTTTAGAGAGTGTGTAGTTTCGTCGTACGGGAACGACGGTAATCAGGAAACTTGTACAATCCGCGGCCATTTCTTTAGATGTTGGGACGCGAACTTTCAAGTGTTCGCGTATTGGCAACGGTTTTGAAAAAAACAAATTGCATTGGGCGTGGCTACTCGAATGTGATTGGCCAGTGCCTCAGCTTGAACGTGATTGGTTGGTTGATTGAATGGGCGAGCACGGAAATATGAATGAAATGGAGTATTTGGCGCAGCAACTTCCCTAGTCGAATTGTAATTGTAAGGCTAGGTTTACACGGGCAGGGGCAGTGATGATGATGATGACTGCCTGAAAACGAGGGGCAGTGACGTGTCAACATACGTCAGTCAGTGCCGCACTGACAACTGCCCAATCCACCATCGCTGACACAGGGCTGGAGCAGCAGCACTGCCTCACTTTTCTTGGAGCGTGTGGACAGTGTGTGTCAGTCATGACTGACGCTGCCCACCTCATGGGAGGCCAGTTAGTGGCAGTTACGGTTGTCAATTATCGATTGTGAACAACGGTGAGGCGCAAGGGTTGACTATCGATATTGCGCGATGGTAAACAGTTTTTGTATTTTACATTTTCAATTACACCGTGCAGTTTGGTTTAGTGTGCGATGATTGGAGTAAGTGAATAATATTTGCTGTGAACAGCGGCGAGTAGTTTGGTTCAGAAAGCATTTAGGGTAGAGTTCGTTTGTTGCACCTGTGTATGAGCCTATAAAATTTTAGGTTAACTTTCCAAAAATAATTATTGTCCAGCCTCCAACGGCACAAACTTTAACTGGGAAAAAAAATACGCAAAAGAATGATGATGTATAGCTATAAACATACTACTTACTATCACACGTGATGGAAAAATAGTTCATTTCGTTTTGTTGAGTAATTGACACACCTTCAAGGGGAATAAAACAACAAGTAATAGAAACCCGAGGCAATTAAACACTGAAAACCAGCTTCAAAGTACAGGCGCTGGCTGTTTTTATTATTATTATTGCTTGATTTCTGTAGTAATAATAATATAAAGCAATATTACTACTAAACAACTGTTTTCATTGTCACGTATCTATAGCACAGTAGCGTGATGCTGAGTTTGACCTTTTTCAGGAACCTTTCCTCGTCACGTCTATTCTATCACAAATACACAAAGTGATTAGTTCCTGTTTATGGACATTATGCGTCGTGCGCAAAGGGGGGGGGTGGTGGAAAAATATTCATCTTGATATAAACAATATATCGACACTATGCAACAGCAGCAGCGGCGACATTCCAACCGGTCGTAGTTGCCAAAAAAATAATAGCAGCGAAGTGTAAACATGCATCAGAGTTCTCTGCCCGCCCCAGTTCTGTTGTGAGGGCGGCAGTGTTATCTCTGCCCAAGATGTAAACGGTAGGCAGTGCACAGCCAACCAACCCCAACTTGGATGAACGAACATCACTGCCCTGGGTGTAAACCCCTAGCTTTACCTGATATGTAGCGTCGAAATCCCGTTACCGTGCTTTAAAGAGCACAGTAACATTAATTCAAAAAAAAAGATTCATCGTCGATTTGGAACAATATTTTAGGATAAAAGGAGGTGGTACCAAATCAACTGAAATTAATGATGGGTAGATGGGGGGGGGGGAGGAACTGTACAGTGGGATAGAGAGTAGTATGACGATTAGAGACTCGTGCGAAGAAGCGAAAAGTATCTTCTTAAGGAAGTATTGGAATGAGACCCGAGAAAGAGAGGCGAGAGTGGAGGAGAGGAGAGAGGACGGACGTGATCAAATCCTGCAAGACGCCGCCAGAGAGACGCTCAAACATACATGAGAGAGAGAGAGAGAGAGAGAGAGAGGTGGATGTTTGTAGGCCCCTGTAGTAGTAATTGTGCCTACTGCGTTACTCCACACTCCATCTCTTGAGAGACCCCAAAAATATCCCCTCCCCCCCTGAGATTAAGCCCGCCCCCCCTCCCGTGTCTTCACTTTAAATTAATAAATGAAAAAATATTAAAATTGATCATATTTGTACTTTAAATTAATAAATGTTTTTATACACATAAAAGTATATTACAATATATAAGTGTAGAAGATGTAAATGTAGTACAAAAGCATGAGGCTACATTAATTTCAAGCTATTTAGGATGGTTACAATCAACACGGAACTCATTTCCCCCCCTTCCCCTCTTTTTTTTACTTTGACAAAGTTTTTTTTTGTTTCACAACAACAAGCCTCTCCCTTAATTCTCCCTGGGGGGAAGGAGTCGAGTCAGGTGTAGGCGCCTCTCGTGTTCCATTTGCCAGCCGGGAAGGTGAATGGGATATGGTGGGGCGAGATGAAGCTGTAAATGGCGCTGATAATCTATAACAAACTAAATGTGTTTAAGTTGAGAGGAGAACTTGGAACGTTTATTTATTTATTTATTTTTAAATCCTTATCGGCGACTGTAGCGCAGTAGAACCCCGCGTCCAATTTTTTTTAGGTTATTATTATTTAAGGAGATTATCGACGCTCGTGTGTAGCGCGCGTCGCCATCAACAACAACAATACCTTCCTTCCTGTCGGCAAGTCTCAAAAGTAGCCGACAACAGAGGAGCTTAACTTTCATTCATGTTACAATACTTTATACCGGAAATTTTTTTTTAAAAACAATATACACTTCTTAGGACATTACATAAAATAAATATTCGTATCAAAACGAACAAACAATTTTTTATTATTATTTTTAACAAAATTGGTTAAACCGTTTTATAATGCATGAAGAAGAAAACACGAGGGGGGGGGAGCAGCAGGAGCAGTCTCAAGCGAAGGCCCCCAATTGGGGTATAATAATATTTTTTTTGCCAGTAGTAGTTGTTTTTCCCCCCTCGGTATTGCTGTACCGTATGGTTGGTTTGTAGCTGGTTCTGTTGCACCGGGGTGGTTGTATGTAAGATGGATCTGGTGGTGCATTCATTGGTTCACGGCGTCTCGGGGGGAGGGGGGGGAGGAGGGGGAGGGGGAAAAATGCAAGCGTCGTGACGTCACTTGTCCTGAAAATTAATCAACGAAACGAAACGAATTATTTTTCCATTACGTGTGATAGTAAGTAGTACGTTTATAGCTATATACATCATCATCATTCTTTTGTGGAACATTTCCCCCCCCCCAGTTAAAGTTTGTGCCGTTGGAGGCTGTACAATAATAATAATAATAATAGTTTTTGGAAAGTTAACCTAAAAATTTATAGGCTCATACACAGGTGGAACAAACGAACTCTATCCTAAATGCTTTCTGAACCAAACTTCTAGCCGCTGTTGACAAGAAAGATCAGAGTTAATCCCAATCGCCGCACACTAAACCAAACACTGCGCGCACGCGGCGGCGGCGTAGTATTGAAAAGAAAAGAAAAAAAGACTCAAAAAAATTAAAATTATAATAAACTGTTTACCATCGCTGCGCAATATCGATAGTCACAATCGATAATTGGCAGCCGTAACTGCCACTAACTGGATTGGATTGGAGGGAGGGGGGGGGGAAACCGTCCGTGGGCCAGTAATAATAATAAAAAAAACAGGCCAGCGCCTGTACTTGTGAAGCTGGTTTTCAGTCGACTCGGTAGGCCCAGGCCACCCTCAATGAATGAATGAATTAATTAATACTCCAATTGAGTAGCACTCGGTGGCAGTTACGAAAAATAAACTTGACAATAAAAATATGTTATAGATAATAATAATTACACTAATATAATATAAATTAAATTAAATTCTAACGAAAAAGTACCCATTATTCATATATTGTTTCGTCGCACTTCACTTCACTTACACTTCCCTGATTCTTCCCTTGAAACACGTTGATATTGGGGAATGTTTCGAAAACTTCTGCAGGTAAATTGTTCCAATCCCTTTACAGTCCGATTTTTAAAAAAATGAAAATTTCCCAACTTCAGTTTTAAAGCCGCTACACTGCCGCCCCCGCCGCCCAATTTTACAATGATGATGATGATCCTCCTCTACTGGAAATAATTTACTTCTAAAAACTTTGTAGAGCCATGGGGAGAGAAAAGAGAAGAGAGAGAGAAAGAAAGAAAGAAAGAAAGAAAGAAAGAAAGAAAGAAAGAAAGAAAGAAAGAAAGAAAGAAAGAAAAGAAAGAAAAGAAAGAAAGAAAGAAAGAGAGAGGGAGAAAGAAAGAAAGAAAGAAAGAAAGAAAGAAAGAAAGAAAGAAAGAAAGAAAGAAAGAAAGAAAGAAAGAAAGAAAGAAAGAAAGAAAGAAAGAAAGAAAGAAAGAAAGAAAGAAAGAAAGAAAGAAAGAAAGAAATAAAGAAAGAAAGGAAGAAAGAAAGAAAGACAGAAAGAAAGGAAGGAAAGAAAGAAAGAAAGAAAAAAAGAAAGGAAGGAAGAAAGAAAGACAAAGAAAGAAAAGAAAGAAAGAAAGAAAGAAAGAAAGAAAGAAAGAAAGAAAGAAAGAAAGAAAGAAAGAAAGAAAGAAAGAAAGAAAGAAAGAAAGAAAGAAAGAAAGAAAGAAAGAAAGAAAGAAAGATGTGAAAGAAAGAAAGATAGTTGAATGTACCGCTGGTGACGTTGCAGGATGGCGCCGACCAGCGGCCAGGACTACGAGGTCGCCCTCTGCTCCCTCCTCTTCCTCCGCGCCCTCAGACTCACCAGCGGCGACTTCTTCCTCTTGAGCAACCACGCGCAGGCCGGGAATGTGGACGACGCCGTCCTCTTGTACAGGCTGGAGGGCGACCAGGGACCCGAGGAGTACAGGGCGATCCTCCTGCAGGCCAAGCACAGGGACACGCGCAAGGAGAAGAGACTGACGTCGTCCTACCCTTTCAGCCTGAGGGACTACCTCAAGTCGTTCCCTGAGGTGAAGAGGAGGATGCTGCGGGAACCCCCCGTGAACGTCGGGAACCACCGCGTCAGGGTGCGGGAACTGTCCCTGGTCCTCTACACCAACACGGGCTGCGAGATCGGCGAAGCTGCGGTCGACGTCACGGACCGTCCGGAGGCGCGGCACCTCAAGGACTTGCTCAACACTGGCGGTCGACTCCTGCGGATCCCGGAGGCGCGACCAGTCGGGCTACCGGAAGGCGACGAGACGTCGGACTTCCTCTCGCACCTGATCCTGTGCACGGACCAGGCGGGCGTCGTCGGGACGGCGGCGGCGATGGACGGCTTCCTGGAAGGGGAACTGCGCGACCTGCTGAAGCTGACGTCACGGGACGGGGACGCGGCGGCGGCGGCGAGGGACCTGAGCGGCGAGGTGAAGGCGTGGTGGGGCGAGAAGACGGCGCGTCACCTCTGCCGCGGGTCCGAGGAGTGGTCGGCGGTCCTGCGGGGGCAGATGTCGCGCCTCAGCGACGCCAAGGCGGACCTCCTGGACTTCACGGAGGACTCCCTGGAGGAGCTGAGGTTCGCCCCGGGCAAGGTTTGGATCCGCGTGACGGACGAGCACGAGGCCCGCGCAGTGACGTCGAGGCTGCTGAGGGCTCGGGGCAGTTCCCTGGTCAAACGAACCCTCGACGACGACCACCGCCACTGCTGGGGGGAGGTTCAGGCTCTGTGGGGGAGTAACGTCTGCTCAACCTTGGTCCTCGACCTCACCACAGGCTCAACGCGGCTGCTGGAGGAGGCTGCTGCTGCTGCTGGAGGAGGCAGACGCTGCTTGGTCGTCATCGCCAGGGGGTGGGGGCCTCCTCCTACCACCACCAGGGGTCAGGGCTGGAGGGAAGTTGACCACCTCCTTGAGCCGACTTGGTCCGTCCTCCGGCAGGACACCAGGGACAGGCTGCTGGAGGTTCCGGTCAGGCTCCTCCAGGGCCAGGATAGCGCCGTGCCGCCGCCGCCCCTCAGGGACGTCATCAACCCCCAGCACGTCGCTGACGTCATGACCGACCAAGTCATCGCCTCGCTGTGCGACTGCGAGAGGGAGGTGAAACTTGGCAGCGCCGCCGGAGTCAGGCTCAGCTTCGTGCCTTGCGACCACTAAACCTACTATTCTCCTCTCACCAGTCACCTTAAAACAATTATTTTTTTTTAAAAAAAAATAAATTTCAATCATTTTTATAAAGGGATGTTGTTGTGTCATTCATTCCTGAGACTTCCTTATAACTAGCACAACAAACCACAATCTGCTTAGCGTAATCCATCCTCGGCCAGCCCTCATCACTTTTTACCTCCTTATTTCCTTCTCTCCTCCCTTTTCTCCTTCCACCCTTACTTTCTTTCCTTTCTTCGTTTCTTCCTTCCATTCCATCTTCCTGCCTCGTTCCCTCCCTCTTTCTTTCCTTCCTTCCTTCCTCTTTCCAACCCCTTTTTCGCTTCCTTCTTTCCTTACTTCCTTCATACTTTCCTTCCTCCCTTGTTCGTTCGTTCGTTCCGACCTTCCTGTCTCCTTCCCGTCTCCTCCTTTCTTTCCTTCCTTCCTTCCTTCCTTTCTTCGTTTCTTCCTCCCATCCCATCCCATCCTGCCTCGTTCCCTCTTCTTTATTTCCTTACTTCCTTCATTCTTTTCCTCCTCCTTGGTTCGGTCATTCAGTTAGGTCGCATTTTTCTTAACTTTTTACAGTTTTATTATTATTTTTTTCTTGTTATAATTACAACTGTTTTTATTTCAAATGTAACTAATCTTACATGATATATTATGATTAGTTACACGCGAAGCTCAACAGGAACTGATTTTTAATGTAACCTGTATTAAAGGGCGAGTTGAGTTTCAATCCTCATATGTGTGATTTAATCTCTTAAAAAAATATAAAAATAAAGTTTTACTGTAAGAACTAGCTGTAGTGCCCGGCGTTGCCCTGGGGCGATGGCTTTCGGCTGGTTTTTTTTTCTGCAAGCACAGAGGAGTCACGTGACCAAAAAATTGCAGGGGGACGGATTTCCACTCGTCCTCAGGATTACTATCAAATCCTCAGTTTTCTAACTACGGAGTTGGATGGGTTCCAAAATTAAGCTTTTTATTCCGTTGGGGACAAAAAAAAACAATTGAGAAAAATAAATACATAACAACATAGAAGAGACAGACAGGTTGGTAAACAAGGTAAGACGGGGCAAAGACCCCCCAAAAGAGGTGGGTAAGACAAAGGCAGGACGATGAAACATTAAGATAACCAGCGCGTTAAAGAAATAAGGGGACTGGATGACAGACAGAGAATCAGATAGATTAAAGAAACCCACACACAGAGAGAGAGAGAGAGAGAGAGAGAGAGAGAGAGAGAGAGAGAGAGAGAGAGAGAGAGAGAGAGAGAGAGAGACAAGGAGGGAAACAAACAGATGCACCCGGAAAATAAAGACATTAACCGATAGGAAAAGAGAATAAACCATCACTCGCCTCCTTTCAAGTTGATTACGGACTTTGCCGGAGGCGGGAAAACAAAACTGAGGTTTGTTGACATCACACACACACACACACACACACACACACACATATATATATATATATATATATATATATATATATATAAAACTTGAGTGTAATTAAAGAAGCCCTGTAGCTGGGCCAACTGAAAGAGGTTTTTGGCATTACAGACGGACGTGTGATACTGAGAGACAGAAACACGAAAATTGATGAAAACAGAGTGACGAAGGAGACGGACTGATAAATAAGGAGGTGAGACGTTCGAAGACAGGTGAAACAAAGGTACACTGAGAAATGGAGAGAAATTGTTTAGGAGAAACACTGCGTCGTAGGAATAAAGGGACCAAGACACACAGAAAGACAGAGCTACAGATAGATTAAAGAGATACTGAGAGAGGAAGAGAGAGAGAGAGATAGTGAGAGAGATAAAGACGGATAGATTTTTTTTTGGTTAACAGGCTACATGAGAGTGAGAGATCCTGAAACAGGCAACTCCCCTTTAATAGCATAGGAAGGGAATTGAAAAGGGGGGATGCAGTGGAAGGTAGAGCAAGGTAGCCAAGGGTTAACTAGTGGCCCCCGGGCTATGGTTTAAGGATCCTACCCTCGCCGCGGTGTTTCACCTAAAGAGATGCAGCAGGGGAAAACCCTAGAAAACCTGCATCAGGTAGGTCTGGGGGCATGGCATTGGCTGCTACTATTCTCACGCCCTTCCCTGTGAATGACGGGGGAGACGAGTCTGCTGTGGGGACGCAGCATTCCCTTCTCCGTGTCTCCACCAGTTTCAGGAGGCAGTTGTTGGCCCCTGACTGATCCAATGGGATCAGCGGACAACTCTTGCCATATGCCCAAGGTCTTTGACCCCGGTACATATACCTCCTAAAATAGGTGAAGGTGTCTCGGCATATGAGAGAACTTTGATAAAAAGTACCCAGAGAGAGAGAGAGAGCAGGAGGCATCCCCGACATGATCAGGTGAAGAAGCCCCGCAGTCACTCTGGGCTGAAGCGCCTGCGAGAAAACTCCCGCAGCGCCCTTCTTCCTTCAAGAGTGAGAGATAGAGATAGTGAGAGATATAGTGAGAGATAGAGAGAGATAGGGACAGATGGAGATATATATAGAGATAGATAGATAAAGAGAAACAGACAGAGAAACAGATAAGATGATAAGAGACTGATAAATAGATGAAACACACAGAGAAAGACGGAGAAACAGACAAAGATATTGAGAGAAAGAACAGAAGAGTCACGGGGGGAAAAAATAGGAAGATGGAAGCAAAGAAATTGAGATGCACAGAAAGATAGTCAAAGATCCAAATAGGGGGACAGCGAAACGGGTTACCATAAAAAGAGTGTAAGGTAAAGAGGAACAAATAAGATGATGATGACCACCGAGAAGGAAAAAGATAAGCAGGCAGATAAAACAAAGCCAGACTGAGAAATGGCGGGGAAATTATTTGGGAGAAACACCGTGTGTGCCCCGTAGAAATAAAGGGGCCTAGACAACAACAGGCAGGCAGACCGGGAAAAAAAACACACAAAGACAAAGAAACGGTTAGATTAAAGTGATACTGAAACAACCAATTGACACAGACAATGGAAGACTGAGAAACAGACAAAGAAACTAAGAGACGCGGAGAGGACACACAGGAAGGAGGAAACGCGAGGGGGGGGGAGGAACTGACAAACAAACTAAGAAAGGCAGTCACCGACCCAAAGAGGAAATGGGAAACATGAAGAGAGTGAAAAACATGACAAGGAAACAAGACCGAAAGAGAGAGAGAGAGAGAGAGAGAGAGAGAGAGAGAGAAAGAGAGAGAGAAACAGAGAGAGAAAGAGAGAGAAAGAGAGAAAGAGAGAGAGAGAAGAGAGAAACAGAGAGAGAAAAGAGAGAGAAAGAGAGAGAGAAAGAGAGAGAGAGAAAGAGAGAGAGAAAGAGAGAGAGAAAGAAAGAGAGAAACAGAGAGAGAGAGAGAAAGAGAGAGACAAAGAGAGAGAGAGAAAGAGAGAGAGAAAGAGAGAGAGAGAGAGAGAGAAAGAGAGAAAGAGAGAGAGAAAAAGAGAGAGAGGGAAAGAGAGAAAGAGAGAGAGAGAGAGAGAGGAGAGAGAGGGGGGAGAGAGAGAACGAAATACAGGAAGGTAGAAAACAAAGGAGGCTGAGAAACGAAAGAAGTCAGTAAGAGACTCGAAGAGAAACTCCTAAGATAAAGAGAGGCTGAGAAACACAGTTAGTTACAACAGGCGGCCGTTAGATGTCAGCAGCAGAACCTTGTCCTGCATCGCCACGTAGTTCCCCAGATTCGCCGCTAGATGGCGACACCGACAGATATTTTCCAGCCGTAAATAAATTCAATTTTATTTTAATAATTTGATTATTAACATTGCAAATTAAAGTTAATTTTAAAATCTCTTTATTTTTCTTCCCTTATTTCCTGTATATTTAACACCCGAAGTAAAAAATCACGTGTTGATCCAGAGATTACTGTACTATTAAATCGTGTACGAGCCAGTAATTAATTAAACTCCAAATTATATCATCTCTGCAACATGAAGGGCGGGACGGGACGAAGAGAAACTATAGGATCAGTGAAAAACAAAAAATACGAACCATGGAACAAACATGGCGGCGGCCACATTGTGTTTGTTTTTTTATTTATTTTTAGCAACATTATTTAAACAATTCTGTTAAAAAAGAAAACAGACAATAATAATAATTTTTTTAGTGTAACGATAACAACAACAACAGTAACAACAACGACGACGAAGACTGCGGATAATAATAATAATAATAATTAATAAATAAACGCGAGAATGGTCGACAGCGGATGTTCGCCAACGATGTTATCATTTAGGTGGATATTAAGGTATATCGTTGGAACCGTCGGCAGGCAAGTTGTTTGGGAAGACAGGATCGTCGGTGGAAGACCCAAGATGGCGGATGGAAAAGAGGAGGAGAGGAGAGACGTGGATTGGACCAGGAAGTCACAGGACACTACAGTCGATAGTTTTTTTTTCATGTCCCCCTTCGACCTCCCTCTGTGTCACGTTGTTTGTAGAGTCCCTGATGGTTTTTTCCGCGCGTGACCGATTGGGCTTCCTGATCGTCGGATGGAAAAGGATGAACGCTGATGTAATCAGAGACTAGAAAGGTTAAGGCCCAAAGTTGGACACTGATTTGATCCAGTACGATATCGTTTCTTACATGAAAAAAAAAATTCTCCACAAAGATGGACACGACTGGAGTGAGTCGAGTCGAGAAGGAGTCACGAGTGGAGGGAAGTGGAAGACCCTTTGATGTTCATGAATAGGCGGAGAGCTGGATGAATGGTGAGGGGAAGGCGACCGGAGACCAAAGTCGTCGGTAAGATCAGCCGAGACCAGAAGGACCGAGATGTGAAGAGGAAAGTGGATTACCAAAGATGGGCACAACTGAAGTGAGTCGAGAAGAACTCACGAGTGGAGGGAAGTGGAAGACCCAATGATGTCCACGAAGGGGATGAGACAATGATGAATGGTGAGGGGAAGGCGATCTGTGACCAAAGTCGTTGGTAAGATCAGCCGAGACCAAAAGGACCGAGATGTGAAGAGGAAAGTAAATTAGGCCACAACTGAAGTGAGTCAAGAAGGAGTCACGAGTGCAGGGAAGAGGAAGACCCAATGATGTCCACGAACGGGGGGAGAGCTGGATGAATGGTGAGGGGATCGGCGATCGGAGACCAAAGTCGGTAACGACAGAAGTGAGACCAAAAGGACCGAGATGTGAAGAGGAAAGTAAATTAGGCCACAACTGGAGTGAGTCAAGAAGGACTCACGAGTGGAGGGAAGAGGAAGACCCAATGATGTCCATGAAAGGAGTGAGAGTAGGATGAATGGTGACGGAACTAAAGACGGTAACGACTGAAGTGAGACCAGAAGGACCGAGATGTGAAGAGGAAAGTGGATTGACAAAGATTGCAACAACTGAAGTGAGACCGGGAATTGACTCACGAGTGCAGGGAAGTGGAAGACCCAATGATGTTCGTTCATGAATAGGGTGAGAAGAAGATGAATGGCGAGGGGAACGGCGATCGGAGACCAAAGTCGGTAACGACAGAAGTGAGACCAGAAGGACCGAGATGTGAAGAGGAAAATTGGATTGCCAAAGATGGCCAGAAGTGAAGTGAGTCGAGAAGAACTCACGAGTAGAGTGGATAGTGAAGGAAAGTGGAAGACCCAATGATGTCCACGAAGGGGATGAGACAATGATGAATGGTGAGGGGATCGGCGATCGGAGACCAAAGTCGTCGGTAAGAGCAGCCGAGACCAAAAGGACCGAGATGTGAAGAGGAAAGTGGATTGCCAAAGATGGACACAACTGAAGTGAGACCGGGAATTGACTCACGAGTGGAGGGAAGTGGAAGACCCAATGATGTCCATGAACGGAGTGAGAGCAGGATGACGATAGGAGACCAAAGTCGTCGGTAACAGCAACTGAGACCAAAAGGACCGAGATGAGAGAGAGAGAGGGGGGGGAAAGTAAATTACCAAAGATGGCAACAACTGAAGAGATTCGGGAGTGCAGGGAAGAGGAAGACCAAAGATGTCCATTGTGAGACAAGGATGGATGAATGGTGAGGGGATGGCGATCGGAGACCAAAGACGGTAACTACTGAAGTGAGACGAGAAGGACCGAGATGTGAAGAGGTTCACCAGAGATGGCCACAACTGAAGTGAAGACCGGGGAAGGCCTGATTACAGGAAAAAAAAGTTGAAGACTAAAGAAGACGTGAGGCCCACCCACTAGGGCCTGATTAGAGGAGCCCAAAAATCCAGCCACGATTACAATGAGTCGAGGAGGACTGCTCATGATGATGATGACGAAAGTGGAAGACCAAAGATGGTTTAAGATGAAGCAGGACCACAAGGACCGGAGGACAAAATTCGTCCATGATTGGAATGAGACCAGGACAGCTCCATGTGAAAGGAGGGAAATTTGGAAGACAAAATATTTGCAATGAGACCAGGAAGACTGGTGGAGTGGAAGGGGGGGGGATTGTAGACAGGGCAAACACGGTAACGATTTGAGGATGAGTGGATGGAGAGAAGTATCTGTCATGCTGCGACGATGATGTGATGATGACTTCGGCCAACTCTCTGTCCTTCTCTCTCTCTTTGGACCACGACTGTCCAAGACGTTACGATCACTGTCCGTCCGATCCACCAGGAACCCAACCAATCACGAACCCAGTCAAAAACCGTCCCTCATCAAAGCGTGAAATCCTTGGCGTGTGTGTGTTTTTTCTATCTCTCTCTCTCTCTCTTGTCACGCTGACATTGATCCTCTCATCAGCCTCGGTCAGATCATTTCCCATTTGGTTTCCTGGCGGCCGAAGGGACCAGAAAATGGAGACTGAGCCATGAAGCACCCGGAGACCAGAAACGGAAGAGGGTTTTTTTTGGAAGGGTAGAAGTGGTGATTTGTCGGTCACCGCCCGTCCTCACAGGTGACGTCGGCCAGGAAACTCCTGATGATTTACGGCAACGTTGACCACCACGAGGAGGAGGAGAAAACCTCGATGGCTGACTGACTGGTTGGCTGGTCTCACCACGGCGGAAATATCAACTAAACAGTTTCACCAACGTGTAGAAGGGGAACCTGGGAGGGAAGGCAGACAGGCCTCTGATCCGTCAGGTCATCATTCACTCACTCATGGCTGACTTGACCTCCAGGAAAGGTCTCGGCGCTGACCGACCGAGCGACCAGATCGATCTTCCACACACGCACACACGCGGGAGGGGAATCTGGAAAGCTGTGAGCGTGTCAGCTTTTCCATCCACGCGGTTGATTAGAGTTGGTGGGACAGTGCGGCCAAAGTGGATGGATGGATGGGTTGGGTCTGGCCACCGTTCCTCACCACGAATTGGAACTTGGAGGAACTGAGTTCACCATCATCACTCTCTCTCGCTCTCTCTCTCTGAACGGAGAGATCATCGGCCTTGGGTTGACGGATGATCTCTTCTCTGACGGTGACGTCACATCTGACAACCACGGCGGCTGATCTGTCCCACCGTGAAGAAGTCCGCCATCTTTACATTGCAACATCCTGATCACGAGGTCTCGTGCGAGGTTGCCAGACCGTAGACTCGCTGTCCACGAGGACGATGATGACGATGGATGGACGGACGCCTTCTGACGTCGTCACACGGTGGACTCGTAGATGACGATCTGCAGGACTGGCTGCTTCTTCTCCTTGGGGGCGGCGAGGTCCCTGAGGACGGCGGCCATCGCCTCCTCCCACTCTGCGCGCTCCTTGGCTCCCTTCTCGCCGCTCTGCAATCACCAACCAACAGCAGATGAGCGTCAGGAGCGTCTGGAGCGTGGTTGGTGGATGATGATGATGAGCCGACTACTCACGTGGAAGCGTCGCGGGACGGAGACGACGGCCAGCATCTTGTGCAGCGCCGCGACGTCGATGCCGCCGCCCCTCTCCCCCAGGCGTCGCAGCGTCTCCGCCAGGGGCCCCGACAGCTCCTGGAGGCGGCGCCACGACTGCGCGTACTGGCGACGCACCAGCTCGATGATGGTCGACGTCAGCGCCAGACCCGCCAGGATGTACAGAGTGCACAGCAGCATGTACTTGGGCTTCTCTGCAACAATATCAAACAGAATACGAACGGATAAATAAAATGAAGGCTGACAAATAAAATGAAAGCGGACGAATAAAATGAAGCGGGCAAATAAAATGAAGGCGGACGAATAAAATGAAGGCGGACGAATAAAATGAAGGCGGACGAACAAAATGAAGGCGGGCAAATAAAATGAAGGCGGGCAAATAAAATGAAGGCGGACAAATAAAATGAAGGCGGACGAATAAAATGAAGGCGGACGAATAAAATGAAGGCGGACGAATAAAATGAAGGCGGACAAATAAAATGAAGGCGGACAAATAAAATGAAGGCGGACGAATAAAATGAAGGCGGACGAATAAAATGAAGGCGGACGAATAAAATGAAGGCGGGCAAATAAAATGAAGGCGGACGAATAAAATGAAGGCGGACGAATAAAATGAAGGCGGACGAATAAAATGAAGGCGGGCAAATAAAATGAAGGCGGGCAAATAAAATGAAGGCGGACGAATAAAATGAAGGCGGACGAATAAAATGAAGGCGGACAAATAAAATGAAGGCGGACGAATAAAATGAAGGCGGACGAATAAAATGAAGGCGGACGAATAAAATGAAGGCGGACGAATAAAATGAAGGCGGACGAATAAAATGAAGGCGGACGAATAAAATGAAGGCGGACGAATAAAATGAAGGCGGACGAATAAAATGAAGGCGGACGAATAAAATGAAGGCGGACGAATAAAATGAAGGCGGACGAATAAAATGAAGGCGGACGAATAAAATGAAGGCGGACGAATAAAATGAAGGCGGACGAATAAAATGAAGGCGGGCAAATAAAATGAAGGCGGGCAAATAAAATGAAGGCGGACAAACAAAATGAAGGCGGACAAATAAAATGAAGGGGGACAAATAAAATGAAGGGGGACGAATAAAATGAAGGCGGACGAATAAAATGAAGGCGGACGAATAAAATGAAGGCGGACGAATAAAATGAAGGCGGACGAATAAAATGAAGGCGGACAAACAAAATGAAGGCGGACGAATAAAATGAAGGCGGACGAATAAAATGAAGGCGGACGAATAAAATGAAGGCGGACAAATAAAATGAAGGCGGACGAATAAAATGAAGGCGGGCAAATAAAATGAAGGCGGACAAATAAAATGAAGGCGGACAAATAAAATGAAGGCGGACAAATAAAATGAAGGCGGACAAATAAAATGAAGGCGGACAAATAAAATGAAGGCGGACAAATAAAATGAAGGCGGACGAATAAAATGAAGGCGGACGAATAAAATGAAGGCGGACGAATAAAATGAAGGCGGACGAATAAAATGAAGGCGGACGAATAAAATGAAGGCGGACGAATAAAATGAAGGCGGACGAATAAAATGAAGGCGGACAAATAAAATGAAGGCGGACGAATAAAATGAAGGCGGACAAACAAAATGAAGGCGGACAAACAAAATGAAGGCGGACAAATAAAATGAAGGCGGACGAATAAAATGAAGGCGGGCAAATAAAATGAAGGGGGACAAACAGAATACGAACGGATAAATAAAATGAAGTCGGATAAATCGAATACGAACGGATGAATTAAATGAAGGCGGACGAATAAAATACGAATGGATAAAGAAATTCAAGGCGAACAAATAGAATACGAACGGATAAAAATAAAAGGCAATTAAAAATAAATCAGGATAAAAAAGTAAAAGTGAATAAATAAAGTAGGGTTGATAAATAAAATAAGACGATTAAACAAGATGAGGCTGAAAAAAAGGAAGGTGGATAAAAAATAAAGGTAAATAAAAGAATAAAGGTGGATAAAAAATAAAGGTAAATAAAAGATTATAGGAGGATATAAAAATAAAGGTTAATGAAAGAATAAAGGTTAATGAAAGAATAAAGGTTAATGAAAGAATAAAGGTAAATGAAAGAAATAAAGGATTAATGAAAGAATAAAAAGGTTTAATTGATAAAAATAAAGGTTAATGAAAAAATAAAGGTGATAATGAAAAAAATAAAGGTTAATGAAAGAATAAATTGGTTAATGAAACAAAAAAGGTGGATAAAAAAATAAAGGTAAACAAAATAATAAAGGAATGATAAAAAACTAAAGGTAAATAAAACAATGAAGGTGGATAAAAAATAAAGGTAAATAAAAGAAAAAAGGTAGATAAAGAAAAAAAAGGCGAATAAAAAATAATAGGAGAATAAAAGCGGAAAATAAATAAAGATTAAAAATAAAGAAAGGCAGATATATAAATGAAGGCGAATAAAATAAAGGCTTATAATAAATAAAAGGAGATATAAAAGAAGACGAATATATAAATAATAATAATAAACTCCAATAATAAATTAAAAATGACCCAAAATAACATTCAAAGACAGCAATTATGTAGCAACAAAATTAAAAAAAAACAATGCTTCCCGACCTTCCTGATGCAGGCTATCTAGGGTTTCCCCCCGCTGCTGCATCTCTTTAGGTGAAACACCGCGGCGAGGGTAAGGATCCTTAAAACCATAGCCCTGGGGGGTCTCCCCTAGTCAACCCTTGCTTAGCTACCTTTACGCATCCCGCCCCCCTTTTCAACTCCCTTCCTATGCTATTAAAGGGGTAGTTGCCTGTTTCAGGATCTCTCACCCTCATTCAGCCGGTTAACCCACCCCCCCAAAAAAACAACTAAAAAAAGTCTCCCTCGCTCTGTGTGTTTTGTAGTTTTACACCTCTCCTTTTCCTCCCTTTCTTTCTTTTTGTCTCTCTTTCAGTTCTCTTCTCTAGTCAACCCTTGGTAGGCTACCAACATTTTCTGTCTATATATTTTAGGTTTTCTCCCAAAATATTTCTATCTTTCTTCCTATCCAATTATCAAACGCGTGACTTCGTCACTTATCCCCATATATATATATATATATATATATAATTTTCTTTGTATATATTATATTATACATCTCTTTTGTAAATTTTATAATCTAATATCATCGTAATTAAAATATATTTATTATTATTATTATTCAATCCATTAGTCATCGGTCGAGGAAATAAGAATACGTCGAATATGAATGTTACAAGAAATATACAAAAAATTTTACAACAAAGAATTGAAGGACAAAAAAAAGGGAGGATAAGATCGAGCGTAGTAGGGATCCTCCCCGGCGAACATGAAAAAGGAAAATAAGTCGGCTGTTCAATTCTAGTAGAGTATAGTTTGAGAAAATAATAGGATAATTTATTTGTATAGATTTATACCGGGAATAGTGAAGGCTGCTTGTTTTCAAAAAAGTCTTCCACAGGAGCTCTGAGAAGGTAGAGATTAGTAGTGACTTGAACAGCATATTGAATGATTGATGTTTACCCCATTACAAATTTTTTTCTTTTAAAAATTCTAAAATTTCGTATGAACAAGGCAAGGTTAGAATTCCAAGTTGTATTCCGTCCAACTCCACGAATAAAAAAATAATTTTTTCCCCCCTCCATTTGTTAAAAATCAGAATGTCTGTGATTTTTTACGAGAAACCAAATTTTATCGCTAATAAAATGCAAAGATGGCCGAGAAATGGCGACATCTTACAGGCTGACGCTTAGAGCTTGTGACGTCACCACCACAGCCTGCAGCAGCCAATCATGTTCGGTCACGTGGTCCCGAGGGAAGCTGCGTTGTATTTATTTTTTCATTGCAGATAATTGGCCGGGAAAAAATAGATAATAATGGGGATTGAGCGTGATAAAATCTCTGAGAATGAGAGTGAACCTGGTTATATTTTTTGTCCCGTGGTTTAGTGAGATGACGTCACGGGCTACAGGAGCAGCAGCGCCGCCGCCGCATTCCTGCCCCGGGGGCCGCGTGCCAAGGTTTAATCCGGCCGGAGGAGGAGGAGGAGGAGGAGGAGGAAGACAGACACTCACTCACTCGCTGACACGTCGTGTGACAGAGTTTGCTAAACACACTCGGATAAACCTCAGCTAGAGCCGCCATTCCTCTTCCCCGCTCTAGCGCCTCCACTAATTAACGTTTTCATCGTATTTTATTTATTATTATTATTACTTACTTACTTAGTTACCTGCTGTTGGGCATTTTCCCGGTGGCTGCAGCTATATACAAGGAAAACGCGAAATGCAAAGAAAAGGCCAAATGCAACAAAAGGCGAAATGCAAAGAAAAGGCCAAATGCAAAGAAGAGGCGAAATGCAAAGGAAAGGTGAAATGCAAAGAAAAGGCTAAATACAAAGAAAACGTCAAATGTAAAGGAAAACGTGAAATGCAAAGAAAAGGCCAAAAGCAAAGAAGAAGCCAAAAGCAAAGAAAAGGCGAAAAGCAAGGAAAAGGCCAAAAGCAAAGAAAAGGCCAAAAGCAAAGAAAAGGCCAAAAGCAAAGAAAAGGCCAAAAGCAAAGAAAAGGCCAAAAGCAAAGAAAAGGCCAAAAGCAAAGAAAAGGCCAAAAGCAAAGAAAAGGCCAAAAGCAAAGAAAAGGCCAACTGCAAAGAAAAGGCCAACTGCAAAGAAAAGGCCAAATGCAAAGAAAAGGCCAAATGCAAAGAAAAGGCCAAATGCAAAGAAAAGGCCAAATGCAAAGAAAAGGCCAAATGCAAAGAAAAGGCCAAATGCAAAGAAAAGGCCTAATGCAAAGAAAAGGCCTAATGCAAAGAAAAGGCCTAATGCAAAGAAAAGGCGAAATGCAACAAAAGGCGAAATTCAAAGAAAAGGTGACAAGCAAATAAGAGGCAAAATGCAAAGAAAACGCAAAATGCAAATAAAAGGCCAAATGCAAAGAAAACGCCAAATGCAAAGAAAAGGCCAAATGCAAAGGTAAACGCGAAATGCAAAGAAACCGCGAAATGCAAAGAAACCGCGAAATGCAAAGAAAACGCGAAATGCAAAGAAAACGCAAAATGCAAAGAAACCGCGAAATCAAAGAAACCTCGAAATGCAATGAAACCTCGAAATGCAAAGAAACCGCGAAAATGCAAAGAAACCGCGAAACTCAAAGAAACCGCGAATGCAAAGGAAAACGCGAAATGCAAAGAAACCGCGAAATGCAAAGAAACCGCGAAATGCAAAGAAACCGCGAAATGCAAAGAAACCGCGAAATGCAAAGAAACCGCGAAATGCAAAGAAACCGCGAAATGCAAAGAAACCGCGAAATGCAAAGAAACCGCGAAATGCAAAGAAACCGCGAAATGCAAAGAAACCGCGAAATGCAAAGAAACCGCGAAATGCAAAGAAACCGCGAAATGCAAAGAAACCGCGAAATGCAAAGAAACCGCGAAATGCAAAGAAACGGAAATGCAAAGAAAGGGCCAAATGCAAAGAAAGGGCCAAATGGAAAGAAAGGGCCAAATGCAAAGAAAGGGCCAAATGCAAAGAAAGGGCCAAATGCAAAGAAAGGCCAAATGCAAAGGTAAACGCGAAATGCAAAGAAACCGCGAAATGCAAAGAAACCGCGAAATGCAAAGAAACCGCGAAATGCAAAGAAACCGCGAAATGCAAAGAAACCGCGAAATGCAAAGAAACCGCGAAATGCAAAGAAACCGCGAAATGCAAAGAAACCGCGAAATGCAAGGAAACCGCGAAATGCAAAGAAACCGCGAAATGCAAAGAAACGCGAAATGCAAAGGAAACCGCGAAAATGCAAAGAAACCGCGAAATGCAAAGAAACCGCGAAATGCAAAGAAACCGCGAAATGCAAAGAAACCGCGAAATGCAAAGGAAAACGCGAAATGCAAAGAAACGCGAAATGCAAAGAACCGCGAAATGCAAGGAAACCGCGAAATGCAAAGAAACCGCGAATGCAAAGAAACCTCGAAATGCAATGAAACCTCGAAATGCAAAGAAACCGCGAAAATGCAAAGAAACCGCGAAACTCAAAGAAACCGCGAATGCAAAGGAAAACGCGAAATGCAAAGGTAAACGCGAAATGCAAAGGTAAACGCGAAATGCAAAGGTAAACGCGAAATGCAAAGGTAAACGCGAAATGCAAAGGTAAACGCGAAATGCAAAGGTAAACGCGAAATGCAAAGGTAAACGCGAAATGCAAAGGTAAACGCGAAATGCAAAGAAACCGCGAAATGCAAAGAAACCTCGAAATGCAAAGAAACCGCGAAATGCAAAGAAACCGCGAAATGCAAAGAAACCGCGAAATGCAAAGGAAAACGCGAAATGCAAAGAAAACACGAAATGCAAAGAAAACTCGAAATGCAAAGAAAACTCGAAATGCAAAGAAAAACGCGAAATGCAAAGAAAACGCGAAATGCAAAGAAAACGCAAAATGCAAAGAAACCGCGAAATGCAAAGAAACCGCGAATGCAAAGGAAAACGCGAAATGCAAAGAAAACACGAAATACAAAGATTACACAAAATACAAAGATTACACAAAATACAAAGATTACACAAAATGCAAAGATTACACAAAATACAAAGAAACACAAAAACAAAGAAACACAAAATACAAAGAAAACAAAAATACAAAGAAACAAAAAAACAAAGAAACAAAAAAAACAAAAAAAAAACAAAAATACAAAAAAAAAACACATAAAACAAAGAAAACACAAAATACAAAGAAAACACAAAATACAAAGAAAACGCAAAATACAAAGAAAACGCAAAATACAAAGAAAACGCAAAATTCAAAGAAAACGCAAAATGCAAAGAAAACGCAAAATACAAAGAAAACGCAAAATACAAAGAAAACACAAAATACAAAGCAAAATACAATTACTAAAAGTTTCCACTAAGGAAGAATTTTGAAGTGTATTTTTTTATCTGAAAAATAAAAGAAAGGAGCCACACAAAAAAATCACTTCACTCATTCTAAAAATAACAATAAACATACTAATCACTTAAGTTTCCTCAGCCTGTTCCTAAACTTATTTACGCTGTCCCGGAAAAGTCGTATAGTTTATTCCTTTTCACAATCCTGATGTTCCAGACCATTGGAGAAAGGCGACTACTAAAAATGACCACTCGTTCAAAATTAAAGGAAAATGAAGGGCAAAACAACGCACAGACGTAGGAAAATTTTCATTTGTAAATAGGTCATAATAGGCGATTGTAATTCCTTCCTTGCCTCCTGCAGAAATACTCACGACTTAAATCAGTTTAGGAATAGGCTAAGGAAAATTAAGTAAGTAGTTTTATTTTTTTCCTTTAGAAATAGTGAAGTGATTTCTTTGTGACTCCTTTGTTTTCTTTTTCAGATAAAAACCTACTCCTCAAAATTCTTCCTTAGTGTGACTTCTATTTCCTTTTTGTAATTGTATTCGTCTTTTCTTTGTATATATATATCACCTAAATAATTAATAATAATAATAACTATGGTTCAGTAGTTTCTGCAAATAAATCCCCTATTATTTTCACTATTTCAGACTCTTGTTACAAGAAAGACTCCAGGTCGGATAAATAAAATAAGACGGATAAATAAAATAGTTGATAAAAAAAAGTAAAAGGTGGATAAGAAATAAAAGGGGAGTAAAAAAATTAAAAGGTGAAAAAGTGCGTGAAAGAAAAAGCAGGTTAATAATTGTCTCGTGTCTGTGCGTAATTATTATTTTCTTCGCTGTCGAATTGGTCGTTTTCTTATCAGTACTCTCCCCATTTTTTTGTTTCGTTTTCTTTCGGCTCTTTGTTATATTACCCTCTATTTTCTTTATGACCCTTTTCTTTATTTTATTTTTCAGCCTTTTACTTTTAGTTCCTTTTTTACCTGTTTCACATTTTATTTGCGTCCTGACACAGTTTTATTTTTATTTAGTTTAATTTCACTTAATTATATAGTCTAATTTCTAGTTTCTTGTCCACCCTCAACTTATCGGTGCTGTAAATTGCCCCGGGAGCAGTGAAATATTATTCCAGGATGGACGATTTGCACGCCACTATTTACCGGCCTTTTTGTTTTTTTTTCTGAGCCTTTCACTTTTCTTCCTTTTATTTGTTTGACATCTTATTTGCGCCTTGACAGTTTGATTTCCTCTGATTTATTATTATCTCCCCCCCCCCTAACTATTTCCCTCCTTTTTGTATTATTTTTCCGAGCCTTTCCCTTTCCTTCCTTTTATTTAGCATTGTTTGACATTTTATTTACGTCCTGACAGTTTGATTTCCTCTGTTTTAGTTTAATTTCAGTCTTGTGTATTATTATTATTATTATTATTATTTCCCCCTCCCCAACTATTTACCTCCTTTTTGTTTTATTTTTCCGAGCCTTTCCCTTTCCTTCCTTTTATTTTGCATTGTTTGACATTTTATTTGCATCCTGACAGTTTGAATTCCTGCATTTTAGTTTAATTTCAGTCATGTGTATTATTATTATTATTATTTCCCCCTCCCCTTAACTATTTACCTCCTTTTTTTTCTGAAACTTTCGCTTTCCTTCCTTTTATTTTGCATTGTGTGTGTGAGATTTTATTTGCGTCCTGACAGTTTGATTTCCTCATTTTTAGTTTAATTTGATTGTTGTGTATTATTATTATTATCTCCCCCCATAACTATTTATCTCTATTTTTTATTTTTCTGAGCCTTTCACTTTCCTTCCTTTTATTTGGATTTTATATGAGATTTTATTTGCGCCCTGACAGTTTCCTTTCGTCTGTTTTAGTTTAATTTGAGTCTGGTGTATTATTATTATTTCCACCTCCCTAACTATTTACATCCTTTTTGTTTTATTTTTCCGAGCCTTTCACTTTCCTTCCTTTTATTTTGCATTGTCTGTTTGACAACTTATTTGCGCCCTGACAGTTTGATTTCCTCTGTTTTAGTTTAATTTGAGTCTGGTGTATAATTATTATTATTATTATTATTTTCCCTCCCCCAACTATTTATCTCCCTTTTTTTACTTTTCCGAGCCTTTCCCTTTCCTTCCTTTATTTCTCAGGAGCATTGAAATTTATTCTAGATGAACGATTTCCCCCAACTATTTATCTCCTTTATTTTTTATTTTTCCGAGCCTTTTACTTTCCTTCCTTTTATTTTGCATTGTGTGTGCGAGATTTTATTTGCGCCCTGACAGTTTGATTTCCTCTGTTTTAGTTTAATTTGAGTCTGGTGTATTATTATTATTATCCCCCCTAATTATTTATCTCCTTTTTGTTTTATTTTTCCGAGCCTTTCCCTTTCCTTCCTTTTATTTGTTTGATATCTTACTTGCGTCCTGACAGTTTGATTTCCTCTGTTTTCGTTTAATTTCGGTCTTTTGTATTATTATTAATATTATTATCTACCCCCCTTAACTATTTACCTCCTTTTTGTTTTATTTTTCCAAGCGTTTCAGTTTTCTTCCTTTTATTTTGCATTGTGTGTGTGTGTGTGTGTGATCTTATTTGCATCCTGACAGTTTGATTTCCTCTGATTTAGTTTAATTTCAGTCTTGTTTATTATTATTATTATTTTTCCCCCTCCCCCAACTATTTATCTCGTTTTTTATTTTTCTGAGCCGTTCACTTTCCTTCCTATTATTTGTTTGACATCTTACTTGCGCCCTGACAGTTTGATTTCCTCTGTTTTAGTATAATTTCAGCCTTGTGTATTATTATTATTACTCACGCGGCACGAGGTCCCCGAAGCCGATGGTGGTCATGGTGATGAAGCAGAAGTAGAAGCCCTCGTGGAAGCCCCACTCGTCCTCCCACAGCATGAAGACCGCGGCCCCCGCGGCCAGGTACAGCAGCAGGAAGGCGACGGCCGCCGCCGCCGCGAGGGAGCGCCGCCTCTCCGCCGCCCACGCCACCGCCGCGACGCCCGAGCCCAGACGCGCCAGCAGCAGCTGCACGGCCGTCGCCAGCAACTTGCCCAGGTCGGCGATGACGCTCAGCGTGAGAGGGATACCTACCAGCGCGAACAGGATGCAGAACACGCGGCCCCACCACGTCACGGGGGCGATGTTGCCGTAGCCTGCAACATGACGAGAATAAGGCGACTGACACTGCCAGGGACGGGAAACTTCAACACAGATAAGACACGCGATGGAGGAGAAAATCACCTCAAACACGCACCGCAGACATTCTCAGGCAATAATTACCTCAGACACGGCCAGACACGGGCTACATATAATAACTGAGTCAATAACAGAGATGAAGAACTTGGAAAGAATGACACTACTAGAACAAATGAATCAGTGTCACAAACGCGTTGCAAATACGTTGACAAAGGGAAAGACTACAGCAAAATCAGTTAAAACCTTAGAGAGAGACGGGGAAGGGGGGAGGGGAGAGATGAGGGCGGCGATTGAGAGAGGAAAAAAGAGAGACAATAAGAGAAACACAAGGGGAGAAAAAAAATAAGAAGACACCGAGAAATGACAGACTGAAGGAAAGAGAGAGAGAGGGAGGGAGGAAAAGAGAGAGGGAGAGAAAGAAAGAAAGAAAAGAGATTGAGAGAGGGAAAACGAAATAAGGGAAGCAGAGGAAGTAAAAAAAGTCATGGAGAATTGAGAGAGAGAGAGAGAGATAGAAAGTGAGTGGAAGAGAGAGAAAGAGAGTGGAAGAGAGAGAAAGAGTGAGGAAGGGAGGGAGTGGGGAGGGAGAAAAACGTCATAAAAAGAGAATAATAATACAGAGATGGAGAATAAACAGAGATGGAGAAAAATACAGAGATGGAGAAAAACTACAAAGGTCGAGACAGGTGAATATCAGAAAAAAGGGGACGAGTAAAAATGGGGTCGAATAAAAAAAGGAGACCAGTAAAAAAAGGGGACCAGTAAAAAAAGGAGACCAGTATAAAAAGAGGAATGGTTAAGAAAAGGAACGAGTAAAAAGGAGACGAGAAAAAATGGACAAGAAAAAAGGGGACGAGTAAAAAAAGATGACGAGTAAAAAAAGATGACGAGTAAAAAAAGATGACGAGTAAAAAAAGATGACGAGTAAAAAAAGATGACGAGTAAAAAAAGATGACGAGTAAAAAAAGATGACGAGTAAAAAAAGGATGACGAGTAAAAAAAGATGACGAGTAAAAAAAGTGACGAGTAAAAAAAGGTGACGAGTAAAAAAAGATGACGAGTAAAAAAAGATGACGAGTAAAAAAAGATGACGAGTAAAAAAAGGAGACGAGTAAAAAAAGGAGACGAGTAAAAAAAGGAGACGAGTAAAAAAAGGAGACGAGTAAAAAAAGGAGACGAGTAAAAAAAGGAGACGAGTAAAAAAAGATGACGAGTAAAAAAAGATGACGAGTAAAAAAAGATGACGAGTAAAAAAAGATGACGAGTAAAAAAAGATGACGAGTAAAAAAAGATGACGAGTAAAAAAAGATGACGAGTAAAAAAAGATGACGAGTAAAAAAAGATGACGAGTAAAAAAAGATGACGAGTAAAAAAAGATGACGAGTAAAAAAAGATGACGAGTAAAAAAAGATGACGAGTAAAAAAAGATGACGAGTAAAAAAAGATGACGAGTAAAAAAAGATGACGAGTAAAAAAAGATGACGAGTAAAAAAAGATGACGAGTAAAAAAAGATGAGTAAAAAAAGATGAGTAAAAAAAGATGACGAGTAAAAAAAGATGACGAGTAAAAAAGGTGACGAGTAAAAAAGGTGACGAGTAAAAAAGGTGACGAGTAAAAAAGGTGACGAGTAAAAAAGGTGACGAGTAAAAAAGGTGACGAGTAAAAAAGGTGACGAGTAAAAAAGGTGACGAGTAAAAAATGGGGACGAGTAAAAAATGGGGACGAGTAAAAAAAGGAGACGAGTAAAAAAAGGAGACGAGTAAAAAAAGGGGACGAGTAGAAAGTATGTGAAAAAGGACTGAGTAAAGTGGATGAGTAAGAGGACAGGAAGGCCGTGACTGACCTATGGTGGTGAGGACTGTGGAGGCGAAGAAGACGGCCTGCAGCACGTTCCAGCGACTCTGCGGAGGATTGTCCTCTGCCGGGGGCGGCACGCTGACGCCGCCCCTCACCGCCCCCTCGAGCGCCGCCTCGTAGCGCGACACGGCGGAGTCCACGACGTCATCCTGCTGCGTCAGCGTCAGGTTGGCCAGCCTGCGCAGCAGCAGCGCGCGCTCCTCGCGGACCTCGGCGGCCAGGGCTGCCAACCTCGACTCCTCCGCCGGAGACTCCAGCTCCCGGAAGATCTGCAACGACAAGAGGAGAAGATTTACGGACCTTCAGGGGAGTCAACACACGGGGAATAATAAATATAGCAAGTTGGTTATCAAAATACGGCGTAAATCACAGACTCACAAAATATGTTCTTTCCATCGTCAACTCAGTCTCTCTATCCCTTTCTCTTTTCCCTTCCTTATTTCCCGTTTTCACGCTTCCTCTCTCTCACACTTATCCGCTTTCTCTTTTTCCTTCCTTATTTCCCGTTTTCGCGCTTCCTCTCTCTCTCTCTCTCTCTCTCTCTCACACACTTATCCGCTTTCTCTATTTTGTCTGACATTTTCTCTACTCGTTTACCCTCTGTCTAGCTTAACGCATCCTTGTCTCTTTCTTTTTGAGCATAATTTCTTTGTTTTTCCCCCCATTCAATTATCTCAATTTCGTTCAATGATTTTTTTTTTCTTTTCAAAGACGATTGTCTTTGCCTTACATGCAATTTCCTTGTTTGATTTACCTTCATTTTAATTTTTTTTTGCTTTGCCCCTTCTATATCCCGGTCTTCTTATTTTTATTCAATCTTCCTTGCTTTTCCATCTCTCTCCACTTTCATGTTCCCACTTTCGTACTTTTTTTAAGCGCTCAAGCCTCAAGGTTCCTACTCATTAATTTTCTTCCGTCACACTTCTTTTTTCTCCCCCTACGAGGAGTTCTTTTACTACCTTCCTTTTTCGTTCTATTTTTTCTCCGCTTAGTTCTTAACTTCCTTTTTTTTGTTTTGTTACACCCCTTATTCTTTTGGTATGTTCTTGTTGTTTTATTTGACTCTCTTTCAGCTCTGTCTGCCCACCAACTTTCGTTACATTTTTCTGTTTGTTTCTTGGTTCACTTTGGTCCCTTTCAATTTTTTTTTTACATCTCCTTGTTTTACGTTTCCTACCATTAGTTTCATATTTTCCACGCGTGTCGCTTTACGTCTGTCTTCCTACTTTATCACCTGCCTTCAATTTTCGCTCAGCTCTGTTTTTATTTCCTTGTTCTTACAAGTCCCACCTTCGTTTCTGATTTTATTTGACCGTCTATCAGCTACATTTTTTCCTCTTTAGTTTAACAATCTCCCTATTTGTTTCAATTTTCTTAAGTGTAGTTCCTTTTTTTTCACCCCCAATACGATTAATTTTCCTTCTCTCAGTTTCAATTTAATTTTTCCCCTCCATGTTATTTTGCATTACCCGTTTTTATCTTACATCTCTTTGCTATTATTTTCCCCAGTTTGTTTTCCGTTTCATTCTCTTTCAATTTTCTTTATTATTATTGTTTAATATTTTTCTATTTTCAAGTTTTATTTACCCAGATGTTACTTCACTAGATTCGAATTAGTTTTATTTTATCTTCCGATTCATTCTATTTTCAAGTTTTATTTACCCACTTGTTACTTCACTAGATTCGAATTAGTTTTTTTTTATCTTCAGATTCATTCTCTTACAATTTTCTTTGTTTTAGTTTACTTTATTATTGATTTTTTTAAATTTTCAGTATTTATTTGCCAACATGTTAGTTTACTAGATTCGAATACTTTTATTTTTCTTCCGATTTATTCTCTTAGAATTTTCTTTGCTTTTCTTACATTCTTATTGTTCAATTATTTTCTATTTTCAAGTTTTATTTGCCGACTTGTTACTTCACTAGATTCGAATTAGTTTTATTTAATCTTCCGATTCATTCTCTTACAATTTTTCTTTACTTTACTTACATTCTTTATTGCTTAATTTTTTTTCTTCTATTTTCAAGTTTCACTTGCCCACTAGATTCCAATTAGTTTTATTTTCACTTCTCCTCCTTTGGCGTCTCCTTTTCCGGTTTCATTTCGTCGAGATGAGCAAATGAAACAAAATGAAGGAATTGTATGCGAAGAGGAACGAGAATAAGACGAAAATGGGGAATAAAGAGAGCATAAATGATGGAAGTTAAGTAGGAACGTGGGTGAAACAAGAGTCGCTGCATTTTAATCGTTGTCCAGAGAGTCTGCTGACCCAAGTCGCTGCATTTTAATCGTTGTCCAGAGAGTCTGCTGACCCAAGTCGCACGAGTCGTCGTTGCATTTTAATCGTTGTCCAGAGAGTCTGCTGACCCAAGTATCCAAAGTCGTTGCATATTAATCGTTGTCCAGAGAGTCTGCTGACCCAAGTATCCAAAGTCGTTGCATATTAATCGTTGTCCAGAGAGTCTGCAGACCCAAGTATCCAAAGTCGTTGCATATTAATCGTTGTCCAGAGAGTCTGCTGACCCAAGTATCCAAAGTCGTTGCATATTAATCGTTGTCCAGAGAGTCTGCTGACCCAAGTATCCAAAGTCGTTGCATATTAATCGTTGTCCAGAGAGTCTGCAGACCCAAGTATCCAAAGTCGTTGCATATTAATCGTTGTCCAGAGAGTCTGCTGACCCAAGTATCCAAAGTCGTTGCATATTAATCGTTGTCCAGAGAGTCTGCTGACCCAAGTATCCAAAGTCGTTGCATATTAATCGTTGTCCAGAGAGTCTGCAGACCCAAGTATCCAAAGTCGTTGCATATTAATCGTTGTCCAGAGAGTCTGCTGACCCAAGTATCCAAAGTCGTTGCATTTTAATCGTTGTCCAGAGAGTCTGCTGACCCAAGTATCCAAAGTCGTTGCATTTTAATCGTTGTCCAGAGAGTCTGCTGACACAAGTATCCAAAGTCGTTGCATTTTAATCGTTGTCCAGAGAGTCTGCTGACCCAAGTCGCACGAGCCGCTGCATTTTATTCGTTGTCCAGAGAGTCTGCTGACCCAAGTATCCAAAGTCGTTGCATATTAATCGTTGTCCAGAGAGTCTGCTGACCCAAGAATTTAAAGTCGTTGCATTTTAATCGTTGTCCAGAGAGTCTGCTGACCCAAGTCGCCAGAGTCGTCGTTGCATTTTAATCGTTGTCCAGAGAGTCTGCTGACCCAAGTCGCACGAGTCGCTGCATTTTAATCGTTGTCCAGAGAGTCTGCGTCGCCTAAGCTGATGACGCGTGCGGTCCGTGACGTCAGCAGATATTGCGGCGATGTGAAAGTCTAAGAGGAGAGGAGAGGAAAGGAGAGGAGAGAGTAGTTTAGTGTGTTTGTTGTTTCCTGCGGCCGCGTAGAAAATAATCCCGAGAGTCGCCGAGTCCACTTTGGTCGGTAACCTCATCCACCACGGAGCCCGAGCCAAAGACAACAACTGCATCTCATCTCTTCTCTTCTCCTCGCAGACAGACTGACACACGGCAACGTCAGTCAATCGCGACATGAAACACGCGCCGCCACTCTGGCGGAGAGAAACCACAATTAACCTTCCTCAGCCGTGACGTCACTGATCTTGTGGTAATCAGTCCAGCGACTGGTCTCGTAAAAACCCTTCCCTCAGTGCTAATCGCTCTTGCGCAAGCCTTTTCATATCCTCATAAATACCACAAAAACCTTCCACAGCCGTGACGTCACTGATCTTGTTGTTGTGGTATTCACAGTCCTCTCACTGGGCTCGTAAAAAGAACCTCCCTCCGCGATAACCGATATTGCGCAAGCCTTTTCATTACCACATAACTATCTCAATTAACCTTCCACATCCGCGACGTCACTGTTCTCGTGCTTGTTGTATTCACAGTCCTGAGGCTGGTCTCGTGGAACCCATTCCTTCGGTGTTAACCGCTCTTGCGCAAGCCTTTTCATTTCCTCATAACTACCACAATTAATCATCCACAGCAGTCACGTCACTGATTTTGTGGTATTCACAGTCGTGAAAACTAAGCGGAAAAGCGTCACATTGTCGTGAAAACTAAGCGGAAAGACGTCACATTGTCGTGAAAACTAAGCGGAAAAGCGTCACATTGTCGTGAAAACTAAGCGGAAAAGCGTCACATTGTCGTGAAAACTAAGCGGAAAGACGTCGACAATGTCGCGAGAATCAAGCGGAAAGGCGATAAAGAGGCGGAAAAGCGATAATAAGGCGAAAAGTCTATAATAAGGTGACAGCGGAAAGGCAAGAATCAAACGGAAAGGCGTAAATATAGCCGAAATATGTCAAATCTTGGCGAGAACCAAGTGGGAAGACGTCAACAATGTCGCGAGAAACGAGAAATATACGAGAAAGACATCGACGATGTCGCCAAATTCAACCACAGATAGATAATACGGCATTTTTGCGAGCATCAAGCGGTAAGACGTCAACAATGTCGCGGCAATCAAACTTCAGTCTACGCACGCGGGGAAACAAAGATAAAATTGCGGCGGGAGGGGGAGGAAGGGGAGGAAGGGGAGGAAGGGGGATGGAGAAAATAAAGTGAAATACAGACAATTTACGAAGCAAGCCGCAGATACAAATAGAAGGAAACAATGTATAACGATAAAAAGAATAAGTGAAGATGAGGGAAAAGGGGACGAAGAAGAAGGCAAATATTGATAATCCGCAGAGCCAGATGAAGAAGATGGCGCCGCTCGTGTTTGAATAGGGCTCTGTTGGAGCGCTTTACTGCCCCGGAAATAAATGTTTGGCCTCGAAAACTTTACGAGAGAAACGAAAGAGCGAAGACAGACGTAAAATAAGAAACTTGAGACGGAGGCCGTCTTCTGTCCCGCTTGCCTTTCACTTCATTTCCCCGGCGTCTATTTCCCTCTTTCCACTTTACCACCTTACATTTTCCCTCTAATTACCTCTGCATGTTCCTTCTGGTATATTCCTTACATTTTACCTTTGTTTTCCCCCCTTTCGTTTTATTATCTCCCTAATGTTTCACTTAGATCCCTTTTCATAACATTTACATTTACTCTTCTTTTATATTTACTTACTGTTTGAGTTTATTTAGTTCCTTATTCTTACCTCCCTATTGTATGGTTTTCCTCCACACAACTTTTCCCCTTCTTTCTTTTCTACCTCTCTCTTTTATGTTCTAACCCATATTACCTTGCTTTCTTTTTCGTATTATTTCCCATTCTCTCGGCTTTACTTGCCTTATTTTTCTTTCATTCTCTCTCTCCCTTTATTTTTATTTCCCCTCTTGTTAATTAGCTGTCGTCAAATTACTCCACTACTATTCTTATGAGTTTGTATTATCCCTTGGTTTGTTTTATATTCTTTTCTTGTTTACTTCATTTTCTCTTCTTTTCAGTTTTCCCTTTACGCCTGCCAGTATTACTTCCATTCTCCATGGCAAATTTAACTCCAATTTGTTTTGTTTCTTCGTTTTACGTTTTATTTTTCTTTAGTGTCCTTCTTTCACATTTTGTTCTCTTTACTCTTCCACCTTTTGTTGTATTTTCTCTTCCACCTTATCTTGTATTTTCTCTTCCACCTTATCTTGTATTTTCTCTTCCACCTTATCTTGTATTTTCTCTTCCACCTTATCTTGTATTTTCTCTTCCACCTTATCTTGTACTTTCTCTTCCACCTTATCTTGTACTTTCTCTTCCACCTTATCTTGTACTTTCTCTTCCACCTTATCTTGTACTTTCTCTTCCACCTTATCTTGTACTTTCTCTTCCACCTTATCTTGTACTTTCTCTTCCACCTTATCTTGTACTTTCTCTTCCACCTAATCTTGTACTTTCTCTTCCACCTTATCTTGTATTTTCTCTTCCACCTTATCTTGTATTTTCTCTTCCACCTTATCTTGTATTTTCTCTTCCACCTTATCTTGTATTTTCTCTTCCACCTTATCTTGTATTTTCTCTTCCACCTTTTCTTGTATTTTCTCTTCCACCTCATCTTGTATTTTCTCTTTTTCCACTTATCTGTATTTTCTCCTTCAACTTATCTTGTATTTTATCTTTCCACCTTATCTTGTATTTTCTCTTCCACCTTATCTTGTATTTTCTCTTCCACCTTATCTTGTATTTTCTCTTCCACCTTATCTTGTATTTTCTCTTCCACCTTTTCTTGTATTTTCTCTTCCACCTTTTCTTGTATTTTCTCTTCCACCTTTTCTTGTATTTTCTCTTCCAACTTTTCTTGTATTTTCTCTTCCAACTTTTCTTGTATTTTCTCTTCCACCTTTTCTTGTATTTTCTCTTCCACCTTTTGTTCTCTTTACTCTTCCACCTTTTGTTCTCTTTACTCTTCCACCTTTTGTTCTCTTTACTCTTCCACCTTTTGTTCTCTTTACTCTTCCACCTTTTGTTCTCTTTACTCTTCCACCTTTTGTTCTCTTTTTCATCCACCTGTTGTTCTCTTTACTCTTACTCCTTTTGTTCCTTCTTTACTCTTCCACCTTTTGTTTCTCTTTATCTTCCACCTTTTGTTCTCTTTACTCTTCCACCTTTTGTTCTCTTTACTCTTCCACCTTTTGTTCTCTTTACTCTTCCACCTTTTGTTGTATTTTCTCTTCCACCTTTTGTTGTATTTTCTCTTCCACCTTTTGTTGTATTTTCTCTTCCACCTTGTTTTCTTTCTTCTCACTTTCATTTGTATTTCCATCTGTCTTTTATTTCCTTTACTATTTATTTTATTTCATTTTCTCTGCCCGGTTTTCTTTATCCTGCCCTCCCTTTGATTTATTTTATTGTTTCTTATGTTCTACTCCCCAGTCATTACACACTTACACCGTCTCGTCTTACCTATACATCATTTTTCATTCATCCACGTTACAAAATTTCTAAAAACAAAGAAGAACGAAAAGGAAATGCAGAATGAGGAAGAAAGGAAAACAAATAACTGAGAAACAAAAGAGAAAATAAATTGGATTAAAGTAAGATGAGGAGGGAAAATTCTAGCAAGCGGAACACGTCACTGACACGTCATAAGGCCGTGACGTCACGGGAGATCAATAGCGCGCACGCGGCGGTCCGTCCGCCGACAATAAAGTCCGCGAACTCCAAGTGCGGCAGCTTGGTACACACTGGACGGAGATGAGAGAGAGAGAGAGACATACAAAGATGATAGAAACAGACTCCAGAACAATAATAATAAAAAAAGGAATAAAACTTTAATTCAATAAGAAAAAGATTTATTATGTGAATTGGAAGTAACACTGTAAATCTGAGGGTGAAGATGGGAAAATAAAACAAAAAGCAGAATGAAATAAACGGAGGTCAACACAGAAAGAGAGAGGAAGACAAACAGGATACAAGTAAAATAAACAATACAAAAAAAAGAGTAAAATAAATATTAGGTAAGAGAAATACAAAACTGCGATGAAAAAAGTTGAAACGCAGGACAGAAAAAAAACCGAAAAAGATTAAAAACAAAACATAAATATGATGAAAGTAGAACATATACCTTGGAATTAAAACTCGTAGGAGAGAAAGTGAAAGAAATTGAAGGACAAACTGTGCAAAGAAGAAAGAAAACAAAACCATTGCACATCAGGAGTAAAATAAATAGGATAAAAGAACTAAAACAATGAGAAGAGAAACTAAAATTAAGAAAAATTAAACTAATGACGCATAAATGAAACCAAAACAAAAAAAAGAGTAAACCAAAACCGTCGAGGATTAAAGTAAAAAAAACGAATCCATTGGAATCAAAACTCAAGAGGAGGAGGAGAAGAAGAACGTGGAGCAAAGATAGGGGGGAAATGAACCGAAAACCGGGAAAGGGTCATGCAAACAGGACTGAAGAAGAGGAAGTGGGCTAAGGGAAATATAACAAGAAGGTAAACGGAAGCAACGAGAATCATCAAGGACGGGGGAAAAACGGGGGCAAAATAAAAACACGTCCCAGTCAGAACGAAAAACAGAATTTGGTAAATATAAGAAGGGGTAAGTAAGGTAATGGATAGAGCAGCCGCCAAGTAATACGAAGAGGAAATAGAATAAATAGTATTAAAATTTAAGGAGAAGGCTTAAAAAATTGAAACAAAAATAAAGGTATTAACTCAAGGGGAAGGCAAGGAGAAGAGGAGACAAGTGACAGGGGAAAAAAATGACATTAATAAAAAGGAGGGGGACAAATTCGACGACATTAAAGGAAACGAGAGGCAGATAAGGGGGAATGAATGGGCAAATGACGCGAAGAGGAAAGAAAACAACACAGAAAAAGGTTGAAAATTATAGCAAAATTTAAAAGGGAGGGAGAAGACAGGTAAAAAAAGGGAAAAAAAGAAAAAAGGCGAATGTAAATAAAGGAAATGTAAAGCTGTGGGTTGGGGACAAGGAATAGAATGAAGGTAAGGGAGAGAGAGAGAGTAGAGCAGGCAGTGTCTTGCGTGGGCGGGGCTCTTGCTTCCTTCCTTCCTTCCGTCCTTCCTTCCAACCTTCCCAGTGTCAATATTGGTCGAGAGGGCGCGGACCTCCATCACAACCCTCCCTCCCTCTCTCTCTCTCTTTCACATACACACACGCACGCATGGGATGTAAGGAAGAATAAGTGAATTTCAAGTGAAGGGGACTCGCGCGTCACCCGATGACGTCACGGGAGATGCGCGCCGCGAGATGCGCGAGAACTTAAACCGCGTGCGTGGGACTGACTGGTGCAACGGGGGATTTGCTCCCCCCCAACACCCCCCCTCCCCCCACCCCCCTTCCTTCCCTTCCCGCGAAAATAACTCTCTTCCTCTTTTAAAAGCTTCGAAAATAGAATAAGAGAGAGAGAGAGAGACAGAGACTCTCTTTAAATCTAATGAGGATCGCCGTTAAAACTTTACGACGCAGAAAAACCCATCTTCCTTTCCAACTTCGTCCGGCTTAAATATAAAGTCACGCTTAAGAAGCGGGCAATGGAGGATTTCATCGCGCCTCACCCCAAGATGGCGGCCCGCGGGTGCCTGTCGTAAGATGGCGGCACGTGGTTTGCAAACATCAACGACATGTCGGCGGGGAGGTCAGTAGTTTTCTACATACCACGAGGAGAATAGGTCAACAATACGGCATCGGCTCGAAACGGTTGGCGGCGGCCATTTTCCTTACTAAATTGAGCCATCGGGGGGAATGGCGAGAGTGCCGCAAGGGTACGTTATAACACCCCCCCAAGAGATACAGAACAGGGATGGTTAGACTCTATTTCAGTTTAAACCTTAGCGCGTGGTAGTGTGGAAGGTGAAATGCATATATCGATGGAGGGGGATGATAACAGGTTCGTTACTGGCGAAAAATATGTATTATCTCTGGGATTATAACTAAATAAAATAATAAGTGTTATATCTGACGACTAACGACAAAATACCAGCGATAAACTAGACGATACCAGCGATAAACTACACGTTACCAGCGATAAACTACACGTTACCAGCGATAAACTACACGTTACCAGCGATAAACTAGAAAATACCAGCGATAAACTAGAAAATTCATGCGATAAACTAGACGATACCAGAGATAAGCTAGACGATACCAGAGATAAGCTAGACGATACCAGAGATAAGCTAGACGATACCAGAGATAAGCTAGACGATACCAGAGATAAGCTAGAACAGATACTAGCATACAGAATAAGCTAGATGATACCAGAGTAAGCTAGAGATACAGAGATAAGCTAGACGATACCAGAGATAAGCTAGACGATACCAGAGATAAGCTAGACTGATACCAGAGATAAGCTAGACGATACCAGAGATAAGCTAGACGATACCAGATAAAGCTACTACAGAATAGCTAGACGATACCAGAGATAAGCTAGACGATACCAGAGATAAGCTAGACGATACCAGAGATAAGCTAGACGATACCAGAGATAAGCTAGACGATACCAGAGATAAGCTAGACGATACCAGAGATAAGCTAGACGATACCAGAGATAAGCTAGACGATACCAGAGATAAGCTAGACGATACCAGAGATAAGCTAGACGATACCAGAGATAAGCTAGACGATACCAGCGATAAACTACACGATACTAGCGATAAACTAGAAAATACTAACGATAAACTAGAAAATACTAGCGATAAACTACACAATACTAACTATAAACTACACAATACTAACTATAAACTACATAACACTTGCGATAACTACACAATACTAAAGATAAACTACACAATACTAACGATAAACTACACAACACTTGCGATAACTGCACAATGCTAACGATAAACTACACCATAATTGCGAGATAAATGACATAAAATTGCCGATAAACAACGGAAGATGGTCATAGCGACTGAAAAAAATGCGATAAACGAGAGAATAG
The DNA here is from genome assembly GCA_034510155.1 of Eucriotettix oculatus. Lineage (NCBI taxonomy): Eukaryota > Metazoa > Arthropoda > Insecta > Orthoptera > Tetrigidae > Eucriotettix > Eucriotettix oculatus. The sequence continues at coordinate 5,647,968 of CM067376.1, read as the reverse complement.
TTGCAATAAATTATAGAAAATCTGTGATAATCACAGATAAAAAGTGCGATAACCGACAGAAATATTGCATCAAACGTCTGAAAATGGCGAAATTGACAGATTAGCATATAAAATGATAATTACAGAAAATGGTTATAAATGATAGAAAATGGAGATAATAGACAGAAAATTCGCGGAAAACGAAAGAAGAGGGTAGTTAAACCAGAGGAGGGCAACAATCGAAAAGTTATTGTTAGGGGGAGGTGGCGGAGGGCCGTGAAAAAGGAAATTATTTCTAAAGGAAAGAAAATTTAAACAAGCTAAGGGGAAATGGAAGAAGGGAGCGAAAAACAGGGGAAATAGTTATTTAAAAAAAACGGAAGTAAAACGCCCTGGGAGAAACAATAGTAAACAAAAGAAGAGGTAAAAAGGGGATTAGAGAAAGCAAAATAAAGGTGAAACAACGGGCGAATATGAAACTGGCTAATCCCTGTTGTTAACAAGATGGCCGCTTGAGTGAGTGGAAAGGCAAGCCTGGGCGGAGAAGTATTGTTAGAGGCGACGACGGACAGACTCTAGAAATAGACTCGCACAAAGCTCACACAAACAAAATAAACAGCGCAGTCGGCGGCGGACTCTAAAGAAAACCACACGCGGCAACTAAATACACTCCGTCTCAAGTTGTCGTCCCTCCTCAACTCTCCCTTACACCCTGCACTTCCTTCTGACCCTCCATTCTATCGCCTCTTTAATCAACCATCTCCTTTTCTTTCTCCCTCGGACCTCTCGTCGCGTGTCCGACTTGCGCTGGCTCCAGTTTTTTTTTCTGTCACGCGTTCGCTGTGCTGTCTACGTGAGATATTCTCATCTACGGACCTCTGCATTCCATTTGAACCTGGTCCGTCAACTCCCACGCCATTCCTTTCTCTTCTCCTCTCCAAACACTCTGTTTTTCCTTTGTTTCTACCCTCCGTAAATGTTTCGGTGAAGCTAAAATTTCTCCTCTGTATTACAAGGGAGCTTAATAATTCTCACGTACTTACTTTACAAAATTCACGTTTGTAGAATAGTCTAACTTTTAAAATTTTAGACATTTTCCACTTGGAAAAAAAGTAATATTTTCCCCGTGAAGAAGTAACGTAGAAGTTCCGATAAGCAGTACCAAATTCTTTTTTTTAAAACTAATATATATTTACTTAATTTCTTTAATTTATTAAAACGTATAAAATATTATGATATACTGAATAGCATTTTCAGCATATTTACGCCTAATAAATTAGAGGAAGGGGGTTAATTTTAATTTAAAACATACCAAGTTCCCGTGTACGTGTGGTGTGATTGACCCTCAAGTATTTGGCCCTCAAGTATTAGACCCTCAAGTATTAGACCCTCAAGTATTAGACCCTCAAGTATTAGACCCTCAAGTATTAGACCCTCAAGTATTAGACCCTCAAGTATTAGACCCTCAAGTATTAGACCCTCAAGTATTAGACCCTCAAGTATTAGACCCTCAAGTATTTGACCCTCTATATTTTTGGACAAAGTAATTTTCTAAAATCTGTATTTAAAAATTTTAAATCCCGTAGAAGTCCCAAACGCGAGGACGAAACGTTGCCGCTGGGAAAGTAGATTAAAATAATTTTATCTAATTATTCAGTGAAATATATTTCCGTGAAATTTGGACCTGTGTATTCATTTACAATTGAATAAAGTAAGATTGAGGTGCGAGTGACGTCACGCAGCAAGTCTTGAGCCAATCACGCCGTCGTGACGTCAGGAGATACAGACAAGTGACGTCATCAACAGTAGCACAGGTCACACACGTCATCGCGGACGACTACAAGGCTCAGGTGACGTCATCACAACGTCTTCAGGGGATGTGACGTCATATAAGGGTACAACGGGCCTGCATTAGTTTATTAGGACGTAGGTTTGTAACAGTAAGTTACCAAAGGTAATTAATTGTTAATCCCCACTTGGGTATAAAAAGATACAACCAATACATAGTTTTCTATTTAGTCGAATCGACTTTCCGTCGTAGCATTTGGGACTTTCTCTGGTAATGTTTAATTGTGATCTAATTGCCACTTTAACAAATCGCAGACACGCCAGAAATGACATTGAAACAAAGTGACGTTTTAAGAGGACTCGGTTGTTCAAAATTAGTCTCAAAAATGTCCGATGGATAACAGAATGGCGTCACTCGTACTAAAAATTGACCGAGGAAATACAGGATGACCTCGCTCGCTCTTAAAATTGACTGAGGGTAGATCACGCTAAAATTGCCCGAGGGTTGATAGGATGACGTCAATTATACTAAAAACGTACCGACGGGTGACCGAATGAAGTCACTTGTACGAATAACTGACCGACGGAAGACAGAATAAAGTCCCTTGTGCTAATAACTGACCGACGGGTGTCAGAATGAAGTCACTTGTACTAATAACTGACCGACGGGTGTCAGAATGAAGTCACTTGTACGAATAACTGACCGACGGAAGACAGAATAAAGTCACTTGTACGAATAACTGACCGACGGAAGACAGAATAAAGTCACTTGTACGAATAACTGACCGACGGAAGACAGAATAAAGTCACTTGTACGAATAACTGACCGACGGAAGACAGAATAAAGTCACTTTTTGTGATAACTGACCGACGGATGACAGAAAAGTCTCTTTTTCTGATAACTGACCGACGGATGACAGAAAAGTCTCTTTTTCTGATAACTGACCGACGGATGACAGAAAAGTCACTTGTGCTGATAACTGACCGAGTAATGCCAAGAGACGTCACTTGTACTAATAACTGACCGACGGGTGACGTCAATTGTACTAAAAAGTGACCGGCGGATGACGTCAATTGTACTAAAAAGTGACCGGCGGATGACGTCAATTGTACTAAAAAGTGACCGGCGGATGACGTCAATTGTACTAAAAAGTGACCGAGGGATGACACGATGACTTCAATCACACTAAAATTATCCCAAATAAAAATTTCAATTGGTTACATCCCCGACCAAAACGGTTATTGGACACAGATGTACTTGTGAAGTGGACAGAGATTCCTTAAATACGGGACAGCTCTTGACGAAATTCTAACGCGTCCTTAAATTATTACTGTAACTGCAAAGTAAACCAGTTATTTATGGGTCTCAATACACACGAATTCCTTTTAAAAATACAACCATTAACAGATTCTCAGTCCAACCTTAAATTAGTAACAATACCTCATTCAATTAAAACGTAAATTAATATACAAGTTCTCGCAGCTTTGACGACGTTTCTCTCTTAAGACGCTGCTGCTGCTGCGTCATGTTCATGTTTAATTATCACATTTCTCCTCCCCGTAAAACCCGACTTGTAGGACATGTTCTCAGGATCAGGTTAGGGTAAAGAAGCTGCTGTGATAGTATATGGACCACGGTTATCGGTGTAAGCGATGCAGATGTCTGATGATTTAGAAACATTACGCCTCATGAGCCGACTCTCTCGCAAATAAACTACCGCGGAACTTATTTTGGAGGAGACGAAGACGAGTTCGGATCCATCCAGGGCCTCTGACGTCACGACCTATTTACGTTCCTTGCATTGAAATATATTGTACGAAGATAAACGAGTAAACGAGGCAGAAATTAATAAAGGTGTAAGATGCGGCAGGTCATGCTGTTTAAGTTATGTATGGAACAGGCGACGAAGAATGTTAAAAAAAAGGAAATATGGTAAACGAATCATACTGCAAGGAGAAGAAATAAAAATCCTTACGCTTTGCCGACGACATTGAGGTGTTAGAAGATTCAGAAGGAGATTTGAAGGGCATAATAAATATCATGAACATGGTCCTGGAGAAGTAGCTCAACGTTAAGATTAATAGAAGGGGGAACCCCAGGTAATGGAGTGTAGTATGGGGGAAACAGTGGAATAACAAAGGCTGTTAGATTGGGAAGGGAATAAGTATGTTTGTTAGGAAATGTTGGTATAAGGAGACTGTAGTTGTTGCAGAAATGGCTAACGGAGCGGTAAAGGAAAAAGGAAAGGAAGTAGGGAAAACGGAAAGGATCGGATAAAAAAGTGACAGTGCGACGGTAAGATTTAAATAGGATACGTCATACATTGAAAATAACGAACAAAATAAGGTACATAATCAAAGACAAATAATCTTAAAATAAGTTAATAAAAGAAAATGTATACAGAGAAAAGTCAATATAAACACAACACGGACACACACGATGTCACAAACACACACACACACTGGGAAACACAAACAAGCACACACACACTGAGAAACACGCAATGGAGTTTTAAGATAAAAGACGATGAGATAACCACAGAGGTTAGGAGAGGGAGAGGGGGAGAGAGAGAGAAAGAGAGAGAGAAAGAGAGAGAGAGAAAGAGAGAGAGAGAGAGAGAGAAAGAGAAAGAGAGAGAGAAAGAGAGAGAGAAAGAGAGAGAGAAAGAGAGAGAAATAGAGAGAGAAAGAGAGAGAAAGAGAGAAAGAGAGAGAGAAATAGAGAGAGAGAAAGAACGAGAGAGAAAGAACAAGAGAGAAAGAACGAGAGAGAAAGAACAAGAGAGAAAGAACAAGAGAGAAAGAACAAGAGAGAAATAACGGGAGGGAAATAACGGGAGGGAAAGAACGGGAGGGAAATAACGAGAGGGAAATAACGAGAGTGAAATAACGAGAGTGAAATAACGAGAGTGAAATAACGAGAGAGAGAAATAACGAGAGGGAAATAACGAGAGGGAAATAACGAGAGGGAAATAACGAGAGGGAAATAACGAGAGGGAAATAACGAGAGGGAAATAACGAGAGGGAAATAACGAGAGGGAAATAACGAGAGGGAAAGAACGAGAGGGAAATAACGAGAGGGAAAGAACGAGAGGGAAAGAACGAGAGGGAAATAACGAGAGAGAGAAAGAACGAGAGAGAGAAAGAACGAGAGAGAGAAAGAACGAGAGAGAGAAAGAACGAGAGAGAGAAAGAACGAGAGAGAGAAAGAACGAGAGAGAGAAAGAACGAGAGAGAGAGAAAGCGAGAGAGAGAGAAAGAGAAAGAGAGAGAAAGAGAAGGTGGAAGGGGAGGAGGCTAGATTACACGACTAACGGAGGAGTAAAAAAGGAAGGAGCGAGAGACGAGAAGGAACGGAATAATCACAAATAGTAGAAGTAGTAAGTGAGAAGCTGTAAGATTGAAATAGACGAGAAAACCGCACAGGAAAGAAGTGAGACAGAGAGAGGAGGAGGAGGCTATATTACTGGGCTAATGGAGAAAGGAACAACAAGGGGGGTAAAGGGATTAATCACGAAACATGGTCAGGAGGTTGTGACGTCACAGAGTACTCACGAGTCCGCCGGCCACGGTGTAGAGCATGAGGGCGACGAGCAGCCCCACGTGGGCCAGCGCCGCCTTGAGCCTGGGCCACAGCTCCGAGCCGCTGGCAACGTCCTCCGCCATCTCCACGGCGCTACTGACACGGTCTAACTCGGCCACCACCAGCGGAGGGGGGGGAGACGTTACTCTCCTATACACAATACGGAATACGAAAAAAGGCGTTTGATTACGTGTCAACTGGAACACATAACCTCTACAGAAGACAGGCAGAAGCAGCAGTAAATTAGAATAGAAGACCAAGAAAAGAAAGTCGTAATCCAGAAAGGAGTAAGACAAGGAGGATGAAGCAGCAGCAGCAGTCCATGCTGCTTAAATTGTATATATAACACGGGCCATGAAGAACGTTAAAACGGAATATGGGAAAGGAATGAATTATACTGCAAGGAGAAAGAATAAAACAACCCCCCCTACCGTTTGCCCCATGATAGTGTAGTTATTAGTGGGGGGAGTCAGAAGAAGGAGACTCGGAAAGAATAATAAATGTCATGAACGTGATCCTGGAGAAAGAGTTCAATATGAGGGTCAATAGAGAGGAGAAAACCCAAGGTGATGGAGCGTAGTAGTATGGGGGGGGACAGTGGAATAATAACAAAGGCTGTTAGATTAGGGGGAAGAGATATTTGGAAAGGAAGTTAAGGGATTGTCCCTACTTGGGCAGGATAATAACTAGAGTAGGATAGCAACAGAGACGAGGAAGAGAAATTTACTTAGGGCCAATGTAAGTGTGAATATCAGGAAATGTTGGTAATTGGGTTGCGAAGTTTATATGGACGGTAGGAATAGCAGAGAGAGAGGAAAAGAATAGAAGGCTTTGAAATGTGGTGCTGCTGTAGGAGAATGAATGAGATGGATGATGAGGTGGTGGCTAGAATCACAAACGAGGAAGTTCTAAAGAGAATAAGGGGGAAAAGCGAACAATAATATGGAGGACGTTGACCAAGAGAGAAGGGAGGATAGAGTAATAATAGGGCCACGTTTTAAAGACACGAGGGTCTTGTAAAAAAAAATAATTAGCACTAGAGGGAAGTGTGTGTGTGTGAGGGAAGGGTAAGAACAGAACAGATACGTCAAGAGTGGAATACGCTAAGCAGATTAGGGAGGATGTGGGTTGGGCTGGACTAAGAGAAGAAAGCCGTAATCAAGAAAGGAGTAAAGTAAGACGAGGATGATGCAGCAGTCCATGGCTGTTTTAACTTATATATATATAAATAGAACAGGCGACGAAGAAAGTTAAAACGGAATATGGAAAAAGAATCACACTGAAAAAATAATAATAAAAACCTTACGCTTTGCCGATGATGTTGTAGTATTAGGACGGGGAGTCAGGAGAAGACTTGGAAACCACAATAAATGTCATGAACGTGGTCCTGGAGAAAGAGTTCAATATGAGGATTAATAGAGGGGAAAACCACGGTGATGGAGGAGTTTAGTAGTATGTGGGGGAAACAGTGAAAGGAATAACAAAGGCTGTTAGATTAGGGGGAAGGGAGTTACTTAACTAGAGTAGGATAATACGGACAATAAGGGAATAAGAATGCATGGTAGGAAATTTTGGTATAAGGAAACGGTAGTAGCTGTTAGGATTGGGAAAGGGATATTTTGAAGGACGTTTTAACTTATATATATATATATATATATATATATATATATATATAGAACAGGCGACGAAGAAAGTTGAAACGGAATATGGAAAAAGAATCACACTGGAAAAAAAAATAAAAATAATAAAAACCTTACGCTTTGCCGATGATGTTGTAGTTATTATGGGGGAGGCAGTCAGAAGAAGGAAGAGACTCGGAAAGCATAATAAATGTCATGAACGTGATCCTGGAAAGAAAGAGTACACAATATGAGAATTAATAGAGAGGGGAAAACCCAAGGTGATGGAGTTTAGTAGTATGTGGGGGGGGGAAACAGTGGAATAATAACAAAGGCTGTTAGATTAGGGGGGAAGGGGATATTTCGAAAGGGAAGTTAAGGAAATTCTGCTACATGGGAAGGCTTAATAACTAGAGTAGGAGGACAGCAAGGAACAGAGGAATATACTTACGGCTAATATAAGGGTGTGACTATTAGGAAATCGTTGCTAAAAATGTTGCTGGTATGGAAGCAGCGTGTGGCGTGGTTATATGTTGGGGGGTGCGAGAAACGTGTGACGATAGGAGGAGTTGAGAGGGGGAAAGGGGAAAAAGAATAGAAGCCTTTTCGAATGTTGTGGTGCTGCTGTAGGAGGAATGAGATGATGAGGTGGATAGTGGATAGAATCACTAAACGAGGAAGTTATAAGGAGAATAGGGGGAAGGGAGGACAAAACAATATGGAGAACGTTGTCCAAGAGAGAAGGGGATAAGGATTAATAGACCACGACACGAGGGTCTTGTAAAAAAAAAAATTGGCATTAGAGGGAAGTGTAAGTGTGTGTGTGTGTGTGAGAGAGAGAGAGAGAGAGTAATAACAGGGAAGAGGAAGGCCAAGGATGGAATCCGATAAGTGGATTTCGGAGGATGCGGGGATGTGCTGCTTATGTAAAAAAAATATGTAAAATATAGCAGAGTGAAAAAAAATAAATAAATAAAAATTATGTATAAATTCCTCTCGAGTTTCCAACCGGGTCAAAGATTTTAACAGCGACGTTTCGATAGCTTGCTCTGCCATCATCTTCAGACTGATTGTAAAATTTTAGTTTGTAAATTAGGAATGCGGTGTGTAAAGAGGAAGGAAGGAAGCAGCTGCTGCTGCTACTCTTTCCTCTCTCCCTTAACATTAACTCGTTCTTTCCTCCATCCATGTGGCTTCTGATAGACACAAGGAAATGAAAAGGCTTGCGCAAGATAGGTCGTACCCTCCCTCTCCTGTTCTTATCCCACACACACACTTCCCTCTAATGCTAATGTCACAAGACCCCCCTCGCGTCTTTAAAACGTGGGCCTATTATTAATCCCATCCCCTTCTCTTAGTCAACGTCCTCCTCCATATTATTGTTCCATCTTCCCTCATTCTGCTTATAACTTCCTTATTAGTTACCCTATCCACTCATCCATCTCATATTCCCCTACAGCAGCACCACCACATTTCAAATGCCTTCTATTCTTTTTCCCCTTCCCCCCTCTCAACTCCTCTTATCGTCACACGTTTCGCACTCTCCCATATATTACAACAACGCCACACGCTGCTGCTGCTCCATTACCAACAACATTTTTAGCAACAATTTCCTAATATTCACCCTTATATTACCCCCGTAAGTATAATTCCTGTTCCTTGCTGCTATCCTCCTACTCTAGTAGTAGCAGAATTCCTTAACTTCCTTTAAAAATATCCCTTTTCTCCAATCTAACAGCCTTTGTTATTCCACTGGTTTTCCCCCTCTACTACTATACTACTCCTCCATCACCTTTGGTTTCCCCCTCTATTAATCCTCGTAGTGAAATCTTCCTCTCTCCAGGACCACGTTCATGCCATTTACTACTTCTGATTCCCCCCTAATACTACAACATCGTCGGAAGAAGCATAGGGTGCAGGAGGCATTTCCGACATGATCAGGTGAAGAAGCCCCGCAGTCACTCTGGGTATTTTTTATCAAAGTTCTCACACATGCCGAGACACCTTCACCTATTTTAGGAGGTATATGTACTGGGGTCAAAGACCTTGGGCATATGGCAAGAGCTGTTGTCCGCTGATCCCATTGGATCAGTCAGGGGCCAACAACTGCCTCCTGAAACTGGTGGAGACACGGAGAAGGGAATGCTGCGGCCCCACCCACAGCAGACTCGTCTCCCGTCATTCACAGGGAAGGGCGTGAGAATAGTAGCAGCCAATGCGACCACCGACCTGCCTGATGCAGGTTTTCTAGGGTTTTCCCTGCTGCATTTCCTTTAGGTGAAACACCGCGAGGGTAGGATCCTTAAACTATAGCCCGGGGGGCGCCTAGTTAACCCTTGCTCTACCTTACGCATCCCCTCCCCTTTTCAATTCCCTTCCTATGCTATTAAAGGGGACTTGCCTGTTTCAGGATCACCCTCATGTAAACCTGTTACCCGCCAAAACAGTGGTTCGACGTTTCGTTCCTGAATGGGAAAATCTCATCTGGTGGGAATTAAACGAATAATACAAAGTAAATCTTTGCTGTATAACTTGTATAATACATTTATATTATAAATTGAAAAGTTACTTACGGAAACAAATAATTGCTCCATGAAAATAGTGCAATGGAAAAGACAATAGAAAAGTCAGCTACAAGCAATCAGTGAAACCGAGAGAGAGAGAAAAAAAATTATAATGTTGAAACAAAGAATATTGTTAAATTTTCCCGTCATATTATATTACATTATATAATACGGTTAATTTTGTGGTACGGACATTTAACTGTGAGTAAGCAAGCATCTTTGGAGTGGAATATCTTCAGCCGCAGCCAAGGAAAGTGTCGTCGAGTTTAAAGAGACTTGGTTAATGTTGTTGTTATTGTTCCGGTAACTCTTTTTTTCTTTTAAGCAAACAAGTTCTGTTTTTAATTACCTGCTGAATCGCGGCCTTGAGTTACATACATATTACCCTTCGTGTTATAGAAAATGAAGTGATTTTTACGTCGGCTACGTGAGAATCGTACATCAAGAGAGAAGCCTGTATATTTGTTATGTACGTTTGTTTTCCACTTTCATCACAGTTATATTCTTGAGGGGTAAACTAAAGCATTAATGTGCAGTTAAAGATTATTTAGGATATTGTAATTAGTGGCCTCTACGCGGTCTTTACCTCTAGAATATATTTGTGGCCCCCTTCCATAACCTTAATAGACATACCAAATTCTGGAAACTGCTTTTTTTGTGCTCTTTAACATTTTTAGTTAAGATCTGCAGCTATATCAAATTATAAATTCAACCCTATACAGACTGATATGGTAATGCAACAAGAAGAAATGTTTTTATTTTGCTCGAAACTGGGCAAACACACTATCAAGTTAAAATCATCTTAATTTTTTTGTTGTCTATTATACAAATGCCACTTATTTTATTATCTTCATGTATATAATCAACTATTTAGCTTGAGTGTGTTGTTACTTAATTTAATACTTATTTATTTGTAAAAAAAAAACCTGTAAATTAATTATGAATCCTTAAATTTTAGCAAAAAATTCACTGTTTATTAGCTTACACCCAATTTTTACTTATTTTCCATTGAATTCTTATTTGCTGGTAATATATTCCCTTTGTCACATTCATGAGATTGTCAAATTTTGGGGGTGTGTTGACAGGCTTCTCGCGTCACTTTACATAGTGATTGTGATTTCTTCAAATCCTAGACATTAACTGGCATGTCTTGTGTTTATTCCCAGACTCGTAAGCTCCTTACTTGCCAGTCCCTCCAACAATGGCCACTGACATTGAGAGGAAGCTTCCAGTCAACGCAGAGGACCTGGAATTCTACGACTGGCAGGTGAAGTATCGGAAGAGCCACATCTTGCACTCAAAGTGTTTGAATGACACGTGTGGGGATGGTGTGACATCAAAATGCCTCTTGTGTGTGTAAGTTTTGATTTTTTTTTTCTTCTTCTTCTGTTTATAGACGTCGAAGGAATGACAATCTGTAAATATTCGCGAGAGATTGAAGAATATTGTTTCTTAATTAAAGATAAGGAAGTGATTGTGTGTGCGTACAGGTAATAAAGGATGAGGACTGTCAGTTTCTTTTTTTAAAAAAATTAATTTCTGTAAATTTATGGGGAATTAAATTTGGCTAAGGACCACTTTAGTACCGTCATACTCCCCACTCCCACCTACACAAGCTCTGCCCCCATTGTCTGTCTCTCTTTCAAAAAAAGCTCATTCCACCCACGATTGAGCCATGCATTAGGCCACCCACACGTGAATCAAGTTGAAAAATATTACTTGCTGTGAATATTTTTTTTTTTTTTGGGTGATATTATTCAATACTTCAAGTCGAGCGGGGCAAGTACGGAAGTGGGAGGAGCGGCAGAGGAGGACAAGGCAACAGTACCAAACTATTTGTACTATGCTTTCTTCTCTTCATATGACATATTTTCAGTTGGAAAACACTTTATCTAAGGTCACAAGATTATTACAGGTTCTCGTCTCATTTCTCCGATATTGAGGATTTTCATCTTCGCGTGTCAACCTACAGTGAATTAGAAATTTGTGTATGTTTTGGGGATTATCCCAATGTGGTGGAACGTGTAGTGTCATATTGTGGGTATTACATGGTATAGGGCTGCTTAAAGTAGAAGAAATGTTTCTTTAATTTACCCCATCGGTATAGATTTAATTTATCAAAGATTGAAGGTTTTCCCGGTGTACATTCTAAATAAACAATTCTTGGTTTTCCACCCAGGGGGGGTTAAATGGAGTTTAAGCCACGACGTTTCAATGGCGCGCACTGCCGTCGTTCTCAAGTGAAACTGCCGTCCTGTGGTTTGTGCGTCGACTTTATAGTCCATGCCTAGGTGACATGGCGCGTGTCCTTTCCTGATTGGTTCTCGGTCTCGGTAGGTAACAAACGCCCTGCCTTCTCTGCTGGCTCAGGGGGACTCTGGTCGATTTCAAGCAATCACTTGTGTTGATGGCGTAGTTATGGTACTTGGACTTTGTTTGTCCTCTCGTCCAAATTTCCTCAGGCTTTACCGAGTTGAAAATATTGGTCCCGGTTCATAAGACCAAGAACCAATCAAGAAAGGACATGCGCCATGCCACCTATGCATGGACTATAAAGTCGACGCACAAACCACAGGACGGAACTTTCACTTGAGAACGACGGCAGAGTACGCCATCGAAACGTCGTGGCTTAAACTCCATTTAACCCGGTTGGAAACCCAACAATTGTTTATTTAGATTTAATTTATTAATTTTTTTTTAGTAAGGTGCACAGCTCTAATGATTAAGACCCTGTTTTTTTTCCCAAAAAAAACGAAATGTTTTTGCAGTTTTTCGTTTCACCGTCAATCTCTAACAAACCTATTAGGAAACTTCAATTTATTTTGTTTGCATAACACTTAAACCCATCACGGACTTGTGATGAGCTGAAAGGCGTCTTTATAAGTTGTGCCACTCTCCATGATGAACCAATTTCAAATCTTACTTGTGAACAAACATTTCTTGTTTTTTTTTTTTCGCCCTGTGTTTTGAAAATTTCACATCAGTTTAGGTTTCTACTATGGTAATGCTTTCTTACAGGTACAACGATGAGACCGGGTTGCCGCATCTGCCGGACATGGTGTTCCCAAATAACTTGATGTCGCTCAAGCACAAGAATGGTTGCGGCGTAGAGTTCAACGCCCTCGATGCTCTGAAGAGGGTCAGCAGCGGGAAACTGGACCTGAAGATAGCTTGCTCCGAAGAGTGGAAGGAATCGAGGTTCGACTTTGGCGCGCGCTGTATTTTGACTCTTGGGGAAAGCAGAACGATGACTGCGTTTCCTGATATAGTTAATGCAACACTTGGAGGGGAAACTTCATTGTATACGAGATGATGCGTTGTAGGGAGCTTGATGCCCTTAAGGTGACATAGGATACCAATTTCTGGTTTCAAGCTGATCTACTTCATATAAATATACGCTCTGAATTTAAGGCAAAAGAAGAAGTAAATCTAAATTCATGAGAAGGGATGTTAAAAGAAGTCAAATTAAATTCCCATATATCATTACTGGTTTTTTGCTGTGACCTTTGTTAATATAAAACTCTACTTTCAAAGCTAATATGTGAACAGAAAAAAAAAAGCTGCTCTGATGTCAATTCAGAAAACCAAATAAGTTGGACCAATGTTTGGTTTGCAAATTTAAATTTAAAATATATTTATGCCTACTTGTTAGGTGGACCCGTCCCTTTATTAAATACAAGGATTTTTTTTGTCCTTCTTCTTTGAAGGCAGGATCACGGTCCCCTGGACGAGGTGAAACCTTTCGACTGGACGTTCTCCACAGACTACACAGGCACCTTGCTGGGCGACTTCAAGGTCATCCCCACGGAAGACAGGATCGACATGGAGAAGCTGCGGCAGAAGGAGAGAATTCTCTTCTATGAAGACATCACGCTGTTTGAGGATGAGCTGCACGACAACGGGATTGCGGTCCTCTCGGTTAAAGTTGTTAGTTTCGTTTACCTTTTCAATTCAGTTGAATTTCAATATTGATTTTCTCGTCGTGGCACATGTTACTTGATAAATGTCTTTGATTTCTGAACGAAATCATCGGTACTAGATTAACAAATAGGTAAAGTAAACAGGCGTTTAGTTATAGTTTTAGGTTTACACATAACAGTTAAGTGGATATTAGAGTATAGGAACTTTCTTCAACTGATTTCTGTTCAAGTTGGGACAACCACATTTTGTATCAGCTTGTAGCAAAACAATGCCTTTATATAATACTGGCTGTAAACCTTCTTGAATCTCAATTGGAAGTTGCTGGGGAACTGGACTGGTTTTGTACCGTCGCCTCGTCCCCCTGCGTCGCTCCTCCCGTCGCCCGCTCGACTTGAACGCAGACTTGTGATAATGTAATATTGCCAAAAAAAAAAAGGCATGACAAATATTTTTTTGGCTTGAATACAAGTGTAGTGGGGAAGAGCTTTTTCAGCCAAATACACTGGGCGACTGTGGGTGGAATCAGCTTTTTCAGCCTATTACACGGGGCGATTGTGGGTGGAGTGAACTTTTTGGAATTAATTCATGGGAGAGTTGTGTGACATCAGGGAACAGTAGAGAGAGAGAGAGAGACACTCGACGGGGCTTTTTCGGCTTAATACATGGGGCGATTGTGGGTGGAGTGAACTTTTTGGAATTAATTCATGGGATAGTTGTGTGACATCAGGGAACAGTAGAGAGAGAGAGACAGTTGACGGGGCTTTTTCGGCTTAATACATGGGGCGATTGTGGGTGGAGTGAACTTTTTGGAATTAATTCATGGGATAGTTGTGTGACATCAGGGAACAGTAGAGTGAGAGAGAGACAGTCGACGGGGCGGAGCTTGCAGTGGTGCTGCGTGGTAGTGGGAGTATGACGGTACCAAAGTGGTTGTTAGCCGTAGCTGCAATTATTCTGGAACATTTTCACCATAGCTTGTGCAGCGTGTAGTCTTATTTATCTCTTGCTTTATCCTTGTTTGAGATCTGATCACGTTGCCATTTAGCTCGTTAACAACAGATGCTTTATTTGGATAAAGAAATTATAAAGCGAGATGAGTTTCCCCGATGGACCGGTAACGGTACTTATCTGTTGTACAACAGGTTGATTTTTTTTTTTTAACTTTATTGCGTGTACAGTTTATCTGGAATCATAAAACACGATTTCTTTCCAAAGAGGGTCATGCCGAGCAGTTTCTACATCCTGCTGCGATACTTCCTGAGGGTGGACAACGTCTGCCTGAAAATCAACGACACGCGCCTCTACCACGAGTTTGGCACCGACTTTGTGCAGCGGGAATACACGACGAGGGAGGCGAAGGTGGCCGAACTGGACGTAAGTGGCATTGAGAGGGCGGAGCGAACTGCTCGCTTAATGGGTTACCGAATTATAGGTTTAACCTTGGGTTTGCGGGAGGGAGGGGAGTTGAATAGATATTGACATTTTCCTGAATAAGACGAGGTACTTCTTGTTGTTTGTACGGAAAAGTGGGAAGAGCAGCGCTGACACTGAGGTTGCCGAAACTCTTGCGTGACCCTGTGGTGGCCGTTGCCATTGTGGGCAGGCAGACCACTTCTTTCTTCTCAGATAGTACCCATTTCATTTTTCCTGTCATCCCTAAGGATCCCCTGGGTCTTTGAACATTAATCCTTCTTTACCAGTATTCACTACATTCTCCAGAAGGTGTTCGAATTGGCTGACAGTTCTGTGCAGTTAAACTGCCACATTACTTTTAGGAGTCCGACTGACACTGAATACTAGGGCTGTTGCTGAGTATCGTCCTCGCTACCAGCTATCTGCAGCTAGTCGCGGTCGGTCCTCGTTTACTGTTTATAACCCGCAGTGCCAGATCCCACACACCTCACTCACTCCGTTGGAGACCAGCGTCACAACTTGACAGCTCCTCTTTTGTCGTACTTGTTGCTATTGCCTTCCAGCGGTGACACTGTCCCAGTAACCTGATGCCGCGTGGAGGATCTTGGTGTCGTCGAAATGAATCTTGTGACCCAACGTCAAAGCCGACTTAAGCGGCCGTTTAAGCCAAATGTTTCCGTTGTGTTCTTCGGTTCTTTCTTCTGGCATATGCATTGATGACCACAGTCGCAAGGGGTTCAGGTGAATGCTGGGCTTTCGGAGGCTTGTCTTTTTTTTTTTAATGTGTGGAGCATGTTCCTTATTTTTGTTTGTGGTCTTCTGTTTTGCTAACGTTATGCCTATTCTGGACGTTGCTACGCCGTCTTGTCAGCGGTGCATTTACTTGGCCTTTATTAGCATTTCTTATTTGCCTAGCCGTATAGCCATTTTTTTTTTCCCAAGGTGTTCCATTTCCCTTGGGCAAACTTTCAACATCCGGCACTGTTGTTCTTGCCGTAGGAAGGAGCGTCGAGAGCACGGTGGTTGCCTGTGCCCAACGTTGGAAAGTGAGTGCGCTCGAATGTCTATGAAGGTGATAGCGGTGACAGCCTCCAAATCATTGTGTTTCTACAATGTTTTCACCCGCAAATTCTTTGTTAACCAAAATACATTACCATCTCTATCCATCATAACTGTAAACTCCTAAACGTAACATGAAATCGATAAGCTAGAGGTGTCCGTGTCCTGTCTTTCATACGGTACAAGCGTATTAGCCAAGGTGTAAACATTGTTCTACAGTGTTTCAACCGTTTGGAGATTAATTCGCTACTCTTGATTCAAACTATACTAAAAAATTATAAATATTTATTTCTAGTGATTTCCATTATGTAGAGATGAAAATTATCCCTGCGTATAGTTTAACTTTCTGTCGAGGATGCGGCAGAGTTAATATTTAATTTTTGTATGTGTCCTTTTTGTTTTGGCAAGGTTCCCACCAGCGTCCTGACAAACTCCAACGAGGTGGCGCAGTTCCTGCCGTTGCTCGGCAGCAGTTACACGAAGCTGGTCTTCCCCGCGGGCAAGTCCACCGGCGACGGAGCCGCCGTCGTCAAGCAGTAGTACTCGGAGGCCGCGGACGCCGAGAGCTGTTTTTCATCAAAATCGTTTGTCTCCGACTGATGTAAAGCAGAGGACCGAAGCTGCGGAAGGTTTTTATAGGGGGCAGTGGGAAAAAAGTGGGAGTGGGGAGGGGGGGGGCGAGAGAGTTCACGAGTTGTCCGTTTCTACATCTGACGGAAACCCGTCGCCACTCTCCTCGGCGAGGAGAAAATGTATTTGTTTGGTGTGTAGTGCCGCTGTGAACAGGTGTTTGTATATGTGTGAAAGTATGATGTCGGCAATTGTTGTTTCCTCCCGCGGGAAAATCGGTGTTACATTTTTTTTCTTCATTTTTTAGAAGTATTGGGTTGTGTCGTTGACGGAAGAGTACCGAATGTGAAAGGACTGTTGTCACCTGGAGCGGCTTCCTAACGTCAGGGGGCTCAAATATTGCTTCGTGCCAACTTTGCTCATTGATTAAATATTATTATTATTAAGATTATGTCTCTAAGCTGTATAGTTAATGTTGTGACATTCAATATTTGCTGTAAGAATAAAGTACAAGTTGATGGACAGCAGCAGTCTCTTCTTTTGAAGAATTTGTATTCTATCTAATCTATATAAATGAAGGGGAATGTTAGCTGTGCGTGCTGGAGTTTATGCACCAGGTGTTGTTCATCCTGCACACTTTACCGTTCATCTGATTGCCATGAAATTATCGACACAGAACAGAGTCAAGAGGCACTGCATTCGCAAAGGTTTTTTTTGTTTACAGACTTTTCAACGCTTTTATTATCTTAACATATGGAGAAATTTATCGTTTCTGAAATATTCACAGTTTACTGACGTCCATTTGGAATAATAGCCCTCAATTTTGTTTATAGATCAAAGGTTTTCCTGGTGTAGTTTCTGAAGGAAATAACTCTCCTTCTTCCGCATATAATTTTGTCAGTAAACAATTGTTGGGCTTCCGCCCGGGTTGAATGGCGTTTAAGCCACGATGTTTTGATGGCGTACGCCGCACGTTGTTTCTCAAGTGAAAGTGTCATCCTGTGGTTTTGCGCCTCGCCTTCATGGTTCGTGCCTATGCAGCATGGTGCGTGTCCTGTCCTCCTCGTCGGTCCTCGGTCTCAGTCGGTAATGCAACGCCCTGCCGGCTCCCGAGGACTCTGGCCAATTCCGAGCGATAACTCGTTCCAGCGTCTGGTGGCGTAACTACGGCGGTACCTTGCATCGAAATTTCTTCAGCACCGGATCCCAGCCTTTACTAAGTTGGTTGGTCCCGGTTCACGAGGTTGAAATTGGTGGTTTTAATTGCTACCGCCTCCATTAATACGCTTTCCAAAATAATTACCACATTCATGTATGACTTTGGTGTCTCGGAAATGCGTCTTGTGCCCCGTGCGAACGGAATGTCCTGCGATCGCAGACTTAGAGTGGTGCTGTTTGAGGCGGATATTTCCCCCGCGCTCTTTTCCTCTCTCTTCTATAGTCCTGACCGTTTGACCAATACGATGAAGTCCGCATTCACGCGGGATTTGGTATAGACACCCGGAGGTCTAAGGCCTACTTTGTCTTTTACAGGTCGTAGAAGATTGGTCAATAATTTTGTTTCGGGGTATAGAACAGAAGAATGTTCTGCAATGGAGAGCATTCTGCTATTCTTCGCCGTCATGTGCCCGAAAGCAGTGTTGGTCTTCCGTGACTCGTCCTTGTTGGTTTTCTTTTCCTTATTGTCAAGAGCCTTAGCAATTTGTGTCTCCGGGTAGCCGTTTTCCCGGGTGATCCTTTTAAGGTTCTGAATCTCTGCACGAAGGCTTTGGCGATCAAGAAATAGCCTGGGCTCGGTGATCAAGGGTTTTTTTTTCTCTTCAATACAGAGAGTTTGTGCGCCTGTGGGTGGAAGCCCGTGGCATTTAGAGGAATAAGCGCACGTAACGTGTAGACTTGTTACAAACACTGCGACCTAATGTACCGTCGTGTTACCTTTTAATAAGAATGTCCAAGAAGGGTAGTTTCCCCCTCCTTTCCTACTTCCATGGTAAAATTAATGTTGGGGTGTTTCCCATTTGATTGAGTGGCGAAGGAAGACTTGTGGCCGTCGGGGACCGTGCGGCCCAAAAAAAATTAAAGAACGTCGACGTAAGGATAAAAAACAAGTTGTGTTTCAACGGCCGTAATTGTACATTTTTTTGCGGCATACCGATGAGTGGTTACCGCTACATGTTTCTCAAGTTTCTTTTATTATTATTATTATAATAATACTGTATACTTCATCATGTTTAAAATATTTCAGTCATAATATATATACAGTCGTCGGCTAGCCGATCACTGGAAATGTCTTCCTAACTTTCTGATGAAGGAGGGGATGGGGAAGGTGCCTCCGAAAATTCAAGTTCTCTAAACCTCACTCACAAGGTGTCTACCATCTATGAACCTCAGGTAAGTCATCTTCTTTCTATCTCTCTGTAAATATATATATATATAGGATATTGGGATAGTAATTAAGGATAGTAAATGACGGAGAATGATAGGAAATACGCTTTTAATCATATTTTTGGCACAGAATTATGCTCAGAGAAAGATATATGTCAAGCGTAGAGAAGAAAGGAAGAAAGACTGGAAAAACTGTATTTCCTATCTTTCTCCCTCATTTACTTTCCTAATATCCAATGCGTCACGTTACATACGTTTCATTAATTTATATAAATATATATATACACACACACGAGTCAGGAAATGACATTGTCATGTTAATTAAAACAATTAATGGGGAAAGGACAGAGAGATAGAGAGGAAGAAGGTGACTTACCTGAGGTAGAAACCTTGTGAGGTTTATAGAGTACTTGAATTTTCAGAGATAACGCCCCCTTCGTCATAAATTTTAGGAAGCGATGAGTTAGTCGTCGGTGCCTCCGAAAATTCAACAGCGAAGGATTCGGTCAAACTTAAACGAAAATTGTTGTCACCGAATTAATTTTTAATTTATCCTTAATGGATGCTCCTAATAATATCTCTTCTATCCCACTTCTCTCTATCCATCCCAACTAAATACATTGTGTATATATATATATATATCCTGCAAGACTATTTTCGATGCAGCCTAATGGTGTAAGGCGCAACTGCGGAGGCTCTGCGACGCTCCGGGTTCGAGTCTCGGTCTCGGCGGCGCTGAATATTTTCAGTCTTCCTTTCTTCTCTACGCTTGACATATGTCTTTCTCTGAGCATGTGTTTCAAACTGTATTTCCTATCTTTCCCTCATTTACTATCCTTACTTACTTTCCTAATATCTAATATATATGTGTATATATATATATATATATATATATATATAGGATAGAAAGAAAGATAGAAATATTTGGGAGAAAGGCAGGAAATTCGCTCATTAAATCATATGTACGGCATGGAATCATGCACAAGGAAATACATATGTCAAGCGTAGAAGAGAATGGAAGAAGGAAGAAAGACTGAAAAAATTCGATGTGGCCAGGACTCGAACCTGGGTGCACGAAACAACAGTGCATCACCCCTAGAGCCGGGGCGTGCGTCTATCCACTCCGCCACCCACATCGAGTACAAATGCGTGACTTCGTCACTTATCCCATATATATATATTTAATTTATCCTTAACGGATGCTCCTAATTCTTCCATCCCTCTCCTCTATCTATCCTAACTTGAAAACCTAACATATATAGACTGAAAATGCTCGGTTGGTCGTACTTATGAAGTAGAGGGAAAAAGTTCAAAGGATACAGGTAAACCAGTTCAGTCCGGGTATTTTTTTTTTTTTTTTTCTTTTTTGTTAAGGAGGGGGAGAAATGCATTTACGCATACCTCCGCAGAGGTTATGTGGGACTCAGGCAGAAAAACCTCCTACCCACTAAACTCCCACCCCCGTCAGTCTCCTTTCTTACTTCCCGGCGGCCACCGTCAGGCATTACTTCGCCGGGGGTAATGGTGCCGTGCACACCGTCCACTTTATATTATTACTAACTAGACTACTAAAATAACTCCAGTTCATTGCTGCACACTTGCAACCCTTATCTTCCGTCCGTACATCTATTTACTACTTAGCCTACGTTTGGTAATTAACACTTAGTTTATATATATATACAATACTATTTACACCTCGACACTATGCCGCTCTCTTTCTAACAGACGCAACGTCTTCATCGTTGTACTGGTGAACTCAGCCACCAAGTCCCAGTTATTCTGTGATTGGAGCATGAACGCATCTTTACTGGTAGAACAACTTATGCAGGGAGAGCGTCAGCTGCTCTACAGACCCCCTGCAAAAAATATACTTCCATATTTGATGTATGTATATATATATTGTAAAAAAAAAGTGTTAAAAAATCTCAGTCTGTAATGTAATGTAAAAGAAGATGAAAGCAAGCTATGACTTAACATAGTTTTCCTCTCCCTTCCGCTCTTTCTTCCCCTTCATATTCCTCCAGCTGTGACGTCACAGCACTTTCCCCCCCTTCAATCCTCCTAACTCCCATTCACCCTCCTGTTTTTAGTTTTATTATTGTTTAAGAAAATAATTATTTATAAAATAAAATAGAATGAATCTGTTAGACAAACATTGTAAGAAATTAAAATAAGGCCTGTTATAGTTATAGTCAAGAAAACAGCCTGGCTACTTACTTGTGTAATTAGTGAATTTAAAAAAAAAAATGTATACTTGGATAGGAAGTAAGGGCGGAAAATATGTGGCAGATAGTTGGGAATTTTCTTTTCGGCACAGAGATGTGCGTTCAAAGGAAGAAGGCATGTGTTCAGCGTAGAGAAGAATTAGAAGAAGGAAGGAAGAAAGACTGAAAATATTTGTTTGGCGTCACCTGGGGGGACTCGAATCTGGATCGTTACAGAGCCCACCCCTGCTGTGGCCACGATGCCCGACCGACGGTCAGTCAGTCTGGGTTACATTTGTCAGGGTGGATAGAGAAGAGTTAGGAGCATCCATATGGGCCAGGGGGGGGTTTCCCCAAACTTTTCCTCGGATGGAACGCTTGGTAAAGTAAGTCGGACATTCTGAAGGGGACACTCGGCTTGCTGTTTAGGAAGGGTGGGCGGTTCCTGGTCGGAAAAGGTGAAACAAGATTTAATTTAGTAACTGGTTTTTAAATATAGACCTGTAATATAAATAAATAAGATAAGATAAGATTTACTGGATCCATTAGTCCTCTATTGAGGAAATAGGGCAAGTCAAAGAATATGTTACACATCATACACACTAAGAATACCAGAATATAAGAAACAAAATATGGATTCAACAACATATGAGTAAAGAAAATTATGTATAAAATGATAGATAAATAAAACAAAGCAGAGCAAACAAGAGATATGAATACAACAACATATCAAGAATATGAGTACGAAACAATAAGAGAGATGATAGTAAAAGAAACTATGTATACAATGATAAATAAATAAAACAAAGCAGAGCAAACAAAAATATGAATACAACAACATATCAAGAATATGAGTACAAAACAATAAGAGAGATGATAGTAAAAGAAACTATGTATAACAATGATAAATAAATAAAAACAAAGCAGAGCAAACAAGAGAGATGAATAAAACAACATATCAAGAATATGAGTACACGAAACAGTAAGAGAGAGATAGTAAAAGAAACTATGTATACAATGATAAATAAATAAAACAAAGCAGAGCAGAGGAAACAAGATATGAATACAACAACATATCAAGAATATGAGTACGAAACAATAAGAGAGATGATAGTAAAAGAAACTATGTATACAATGATAAATAAATAAAACAAAGCAGAGCAAACAAGAGATATGAATACAACAACATATCAAGAATATGAGTACGAAACAATAAGAGAGATGATAGTAAAAGGAACTACGTATTATACAATGATAGACAAATAAAAGGAAAGTATACATAACATATACAAAAGATATAATTTCTGTATAAACAATGTCAATTTGGAACACTATATAGCGGTATAATAGAGATCCACGCACTTCACAATACACTACACACGTGTGTAGGTAGAGATCCGTGGGAAATCAGGAGGCTCCAGCAGATCTCGTCAATTTGGGTCATGAAACAAAGAAGGAAAGACCGTTAATGAGAGGATAACGTGTATTATATATATATACACCTGATATTGTTTGCATATGATGAAACACTGATTCAGCGCTTTTGCAAAAAATAGACTTTAATTACTTTCAGACCGATTGATGAATTCAGGAATAGAATAATAATAAACTCCTTCTAGCAGGAGATTCTTATTGCATGCTTTAGTGAAGTGATTATAACTGTAGAGTTTTATTCCGGAGCAGTGGATACTAAGGTGAAGGCGATGTTTATCAGCTCTGAGGACTGACCGGTTTCTAGTACCGTGTTGATGGTGATAGCCCGCTTAGCGACTTTGACGGTTTTGGGTCCTTGAATTGCATTATCTTATTGATGTCGGGAACGACATTTGCAAATTTTTAATTTTGATATCAGGGCGTGGCCCGTTTCCGCGCTTTTGACTTCACCGCAGCGCAATAAGGAAATCGAGCTTCGGGGTTGATAGGTTTGCAGGAAACTGGGAGTGAGACAATAGCGGCATGTTTTGAAACTCGGGCCCCTGGTGGTAGTAAAGACCGACCTGATCGTTGTGATTTTTCCTCCCCCTCGTTAAATCAATTAGGTTACCGTAGTGACTTGCGCCTGAACCTGTCGCAGGGGAAAGGAGGGATATTCTGAAGCCGTGGAATCGTCCTTGCCAGTTTTCGGGAAAAAGGGTTGATTTCAAGTTAAGTTATGTAGATTATTGTTGTTGTTTCCATTATTCCTTGAAGGAGACTCGAAATAGATATTGATGAAAAAATAAATACTTTTTTTTTTTGAAAAAGAAAAAAAAAGAACCACAAAATTCATGACACTTTATTGAACGTACCTCGTATTTGTGTACAATAAGTGGCCAAATTATTATGGATTTATATAATGACCCAATATTATTAGGCTAATGATTTAGATTTATTGTTGTTTCCCACCATTAGTCATCCTCCTCGATTGAGGAAATAGATGGGATACGGACGGTCATACATTAAAAATGAACGAAAAAAGTACATGATTAAAGACAAATAATCTTGAAATAAATTAATAAAAGAAAAATGTATATAGACAAAAGTCAATATAAAGACAACACAGGGGACACACACACACTGAGAAACACGCAATGGAATTTTAAGATAAAAGACCATGAGATAACCACAGAGGTTAGGAGAGAGAGAAGAACAAGAGAGAAAGAAAGAGAGAGAAAATGTATGTAGACAAAAGTCAATATAAACATAACTAGGACACATGATGTCACACACACACACACTGGGAAAAACAAACAATCACACACACGTACTGAGGAACACAGCAATGGAGGAGTTTTGAACCACTACTTGGACCAGGAAGGAAACAACTGTCCTTGCTCCAGCAGCAGCTATATACATGAAACAAAAGAGCAGAAAAAACTGAATAGAAATTTTAAAGATATGTGATGTGTAATATTTTACAAGGTTGGCAGCAGCAGCAGCTCATTCAACACTTTTTGCAGCAGCAGCAGGAAGAACCTTGATTTAAATACTAGAAGAGGGACGATTAAGAAAATCCTGTACCACAGAGTAAAACAACAGCAGCACCATTTAATAGAATAATTTTTAACTCTGCTTTCACCACGAAGCTTTTGTAATTACTATTTTTACCCTCTGGAGGAAGACTAACAATATCTCTGGTGTGTGGAGAGAGAGAACAATGGCGGCAGTGCTTGTCCTCGTGACCTTGGAGCTATTTTTAACCTCTGGAGGAAGGAAGGCTGTTGTATAGAATTATCCCCGGGGGTGTGTATTGTGAATACTTTTCTGGTGTAGGGAGAACAAGGGCGATGCTTGTCCAACCTTAGAGCTGTCTGAACCTCTGATTTCTGGTCACGCGCGTGTTTATTCATGAAACTCGCCATTTGTCTATATACATTTCCTTTTATTAATTCATTTTAAGATTATTTGTCTTTAATTATGTACCTTATTTTGTTCATTTTTAATGTATGACAGTATCGTATTTCCTCAATCGAGGATTAATGGAAACAAACAATAAATCTAAAATCAAATATTCCAAGGACCACGGGACACCATTTTTTTACTCTTCGTAGAACGTTTCTGCACGTTGACCGCGTCCATCCTCGCAAGTTCTATCCCTCCCATGGTCCAATCCCACGTTACGTCATGCTCCGCCATTTTCCCTGCGACACGTGTTCAAGGACTTACCCACAATTATCACCGTAAATGTTATTGGTAGATTTCCATTATTATTATTATTATGATTTGTTGTTGTTTCCATTAATCCTCGACTGAGGAAATAGGATGATACGGTCATACATTAAAAAAAATTAAAAATGAACAAAATAAAGTACATAATTAAAGACAAATAAACTTGAAATAAATTAGTAAAAGAAAGTGTATATAGACAAAAGTCAATATAAACACACAACACACGGACACACACACACTGACTGGGAAACACAAACAAGCACACACACACTGAGGAAGACGGAATGGAGGAGTTTTGAACTACTTGGACCAGGAAGGAAACAACTGTCCTTGCTGCAGGCTATACATGAAACAAAAGAGCAGAAAAAACTGAATAGAAAATGTGGTGTGTGTTATTTTACAAGGTTGGCAGCAGCAGCAGCTCATTCAACACCTTTTTGCAGCAGCAGGAGGAACCACCTTGATTTTAAATACTAAGATGGACGACGATTAAGAAAATCCTGTAATGCACAGAGTAAAACAGCAGCAGCAGCAGCATGGCCGCCATTTTAAAAAAGAATAGTTTTACTCTCTGCTTCTTCACGACGACGAAGCTTTTAGTAGTTACTGTTTTTAACCTCTGGGGCTGAAGGATTAGAATATCTCTGGTGTAGACAGAGACAGAGAACAATGGCGGCAGTGCTTGTCCTCGTGACCTTGGAGCTATTTTTAACCTCTGTGGAGGAAGGAAGGAAGGCTGTTGTATAAAACTATCCCCCCGGGGGTGTGTATTGTGAATACTTTTCTGGTGTAGAACAAGGGCGATGCTTGTCCAACCTTAGAGCTGAACCTCTGATTTCTGGTCCTGCGCGCGCGTATTCATGAAACTCGCCATTTGTTTACAACCAAATTAGTGTGTTCCGCTTTACAAACTTTAATATTTCATAAATATATACACAGGCCTTGGTAAAGTAAGCGTTTGCATACTTTTTTAAGAAAGGGTTTTGCAGCAACTCCTTGGTCTATGAATTCGTGCTGGAAAGTAGTATTATTATTCTTCTTATTGCACGCACGCACGCTTTTGCACACTTAAATAAATATTTCATTACTCCTGGGCTGTGATGTAATAGTGAGCATGGTTGCACAGATTTGTGAAACTGGCTCCGTGGTTGATTTAATCTATCTGAAAGTGTGGAATGTTAAATTGGGGGGGGTTTCCGGGCGCCGACTTGGCGGCTGCGCGGAATCAAAACGAAAAGAGACAGCAGCAGCAGCTGGCTTTTTGACGCTTTGGGGGGCCATAAAGGTCCAGACACCTCGGCGCCAGGGTTATGGGATCTCACTATTGTGTCTGTGTGTCGTTGCCTCCCACCCCACCCCCTCCAAATGTAAGAAGGGATATTATTGGAGAATATCCATCCCTAGCCACCTTGGTGATGAAAGGCGGCGCTGGTGTTGTGGGGACGACTACGAGGAGGAGGAAGGTTGTAAAAGAGGCCAGGCGGAGACAACATCTTTAGAGGGAGATTTGGCAACAGGGTGGCGGAGAGAGACGAGAGGAGGAGGCTCATGGTGGTGGTGGAGGGAGGAACGGAAGAGAGGAAGAATTAGACAGATTGGCAGGTATGTATGTAGTTTTTTATTAAATCTACAAATGGGCGGCACATACACATAGAAATTAAACAATAATTAATAAACTGGTCGTCGTAAGGACCTATATATTTAACCCTATAGTAGTTGAATGTATAATTATATTCAATATAAATAAATAAGTGTGGAGGAATCACATTATATAGGCGCTGCGGGAGGGAGTTTTCTCTCGCAGACGCTGCTTCAGCCCAGAGAGTGACTGCGGGGCTTCATCACTTGATCATGCATGTCGGGGATGCCTCCTGCACTCTCTCTCTCTCTCTCTGGGTACTTTTTATCAAAGTGCCGAGACACCTTCACCTATTTTAGGAGGTATATGTACACTGGGGTCAAAGACCTTGGGCATATGGCAAGAGCTGCTGTCCGCTGATCCCATTGGATCAGTCAGGGGCCAACAACTGCCTCCTCCTGAAACTGGTGGAGGAGACACGGAGAAGGGAATGCTGCGTCCCCACCCACAGCAGACTCGTCTCCCCCGTCATTCACAGGGAAGGGCGTGAGAATAGTAGCAGCCAATGCCCGACCTACCTGATGCAGGTTTTCTAGGGTTTTCCCCCCTGCTGCATCTCTTTAGGTGAAACACCGCGGCGAGGGTAGGATCCTTAAACCATAGCCCGGGGACCCTCCTAGTTAACCCTTGCTAGGCTACCTTGCCTCTACCTTCCACTGCATCCCTCTTCCGTTTTCAATTCCCTTCCTATGCTATTAAAGGGGAGTTGCCTGTTTCAGGATCTCTCACCCTCATGATGTAGCCTGTTACCCAAAAAAAAAATCATATTATTAGAAATGAATTATTAAAAAAATAATAGTATTGTTTTCCCTGAAAAAAAATCTGGAAATATATTTCACTGTAGTAGTATATTTTTTTAGAGATTTGGCAGCGCTGATGACGTCACTGCACTGCACTGAACTGAACTTAGATTGAGTCGAAAATTTTCGTTTCTGTTAGAGGAAGTTGTTCGTTCCCCTAAAACACTCCTGCAGGGCAGATTGTTCACAGTCATTATTAATTGTCCTATTTAGGAATGAGTATTTTTCCAACGTCTGTGTTTTTTGGTTCCTTGCTTGTAATTTGAACAGGTGATCTCTCCTCCTTCTCTCCTCTTCCTCCTCCTCTCCTCTTCCTCCTCCTCTTCCTCCTCCTCCTCTCCTCCTCCTCTCCTCCTCCTCTTCCTCCTCCTCTTCCTCCTCCTTCTCCTCCTCCTCTTCCTCCTCCTTCTCCTCCTCCTTTCCTCCTCCTCTTCCTTTTCCTCTACTCCTCCTCTTCCTTTTCCTCTCTTCCTCCTCCTCTTCCTTTTCCTCTCCTCTTCCTTTTCCTCTCCTCCTCGTCTCCTTCTCCTCCTCCTCCCGTACCTAGTCGATTCTTCTTTCATTCTATCTCGGATTCCCCCTGCCAAGGTTTTTGACCTGCAAAAGCTTTGTAGTGAATGTGTAGCCTGTCTCTTTCTCTTCTTGTCTGTAGCGTGTCTGTCCCTTCCACCCTAGCCCTAGTCGCTTTACCTTTTCGTTCCAATGCCTCAGGTCCTATTTGTACGAATTTTGCGACCCTTCTTTGCACCCTTCCTTTCTAAGGATTCTATATTTGACCCTCTATTCTGTACCTGGGCTGCACCATATTAAGTGGGCAAGTGTGTGTACTAATGACTAATATGCCAACTCTTTTAGATTTCTCATTCCCTCTCCTTGTCGAGTGTTTCTCTCATGGCATAGTGAGTGCAAGGTGGTGGTTGTTCCACGCTTTTCCCCTTGTAGCATAGTTCACCTGCTCCGCCCATAAAGTATGATATGAGGATTGATAGACGGAGGCGTGTCTCATGACTGGAGGAGGAAGTAGAGTGTTGGGTGAGACATTAACAAGTGGAGGGAGGAAGGAAGAAAGGCGGTGTAAATTACGGACTGATCCCTCAGGATGAGGAGGACCACCACCACGTTTTTCTATCAGTCGAGGAAGCAGCGGCGGAGAAAGAGGGTTTCTAACAACGAGGGAAGAAAGAAGAGGGAAAAAAAATCCGAGTTTCCTGAATTCCGCCAGCACGACTTTCCGCCCGCTGTTGTCTGCCGGCCGCACCAAAAGAGTTCCACAACAGGGAAGCTCCAGAGCAGCAGCAGCAAGGAGGCGGCGCATGCGCAGACAACCCAAAACAATAATCAACCCCCACCCTGAGAACTTTAATATCATCCCCCTTTTAATTTCTTCATTTTTTTGTACGTGATATATATATTCACACACGCCGGGGGGGACCCCCCATTATCGTGATTACAGTTAATAAATGTATATATTAAATTTAATTATTAAATTAATTTAAGTAATGTCTACAATCTACCGGGTATAATTTCACGATGACGTTTCACGTTTGCTGTGTGTGTGTGTAAGGGGTTTTCCTCAGTGGTTGACACTGTGACTGAGTTGTCGAAGAAGTGCGCCATGTTGGCTTTGGCTGCTGCTGCTGCGAGGTGAGGTCGTGACGTGTCAAGTTGGTTGGTCGAGTAGTGGCGGTGCCTGCCTGATGCTCAACTATGGCGACACATGACGTCAGCAGCAGCAGCAGCTTAGTTACTTACCTACAGTAGTCGTCGTCTTTTCAGGGCGATTCAATTTTTTTTTATTTATATTTCATTAAATCGTTTTCCTCCTCCTGGAGCAGACATTTTAGGAGCTGCATAGATTCTCTTTTTTTGTGCTTTGCCGCCGACACATAGCCAAAGTGAGTGTTCATTTTTAAAATTATTGTGTTTTCAGTTAATAAATATATATATACATATTAAACCCAATTATTAAATCCGTTAAATAATTAAATATATATCTCCCCCTCCTCCTCCCCTGTCCTCGCCCCCCTCCCCGCTCCTCCGAATCATTTCCAAACTGCGTTTGTTCACAGTTTTTTTTTTGTAGAAACAAATAACCCCAACCCCTTCGTCAGAAGACAAAGGACGGATTCTAACCCGGGAGTTGAGAGACAGCGACGCTAGCCACTGCGCCACACGAGGTCGGCCAAGGTTCACCGTGGTTCATCATGATAAATTTTTTCAGACCGTTTGAAGCAACAGTACGGATTGTGAAAGCCGAGCTGTGGAAAAGGAAGACGAACAAAAAAAACCCACGTGGCTTTTTGCATTTTTTTTCTACCAAAAACAAGTAAATAATGCTTGGTGGTGGGGGGGGGGAAATTTGTCATTTACATGTAATAAAACGGCGTTGAATTCTGCGTAAAATGAGACCTTTCACAATACGCGCGGGACCAGAAATCAGAGGTTCAGTCAGCTTTAAGGTCGGACAAGCATCGCCTTGTTTCTAACTCTACACCAGAATGATTCACAATTACACACACCCGGGATAATTTTATACAGCAGCCTTCATTCTCCAGAAGTTAAAAATAGCTCTAAGGTTCACGAGGACAGCACTGCCGCCATTGTCTCTGACTACACCAGAGATTATTCTAGCCTTCCTTCCGCCCAGAGGTTATAAAAAACAGTAAACTACTAAAAGCTTCGTCTGTCGCTGTGATGAAGCTGAGAGTAATTAAACTATTGGCGGCCATGTTGCTGCTGCTGCTGCTGTTTTACTCTGTGCATTACAGGATTTTCTTAATCGTCGTCCATCTTAGTATTTCAATTAAAAGGTTACTCCTGCTGCTGCTACAAAAAGTGTTGAATGAGCAGCCGCTTCTGCTGCCAACCTTGTAAAATAACACACACCACATTTTCTATTCAGTTTTTTCTGCTCTTTAGTTTCATGTATAGCCTGCAGCAAGGACAGTTGTTTCCTTCCTGGTCCAAAGTAGTTGAAAACTCCTCCATTCCGTCTTCCTCAGTGCATGTGGCTTTATGAGGTTTTTGCTGTGTGCTTGTTTGTGTTACCAGTGTTTTTGGGATGTGTGTGTGTAGTGTGGTTCGCGTTGTTGTGTGTTTATATTGACTTTTGTCTATATACACTTTCTTTTACTAATTTATTTCAAGTTTATTTGTCTTTAATTACGAACTTTATTTTGTTCATTTTTAATTTTTAATGTTATGACCGTATCATCCTCCTATTTCCTCGATCGAGGATGATTAATGGTGGGAAACAACAATAAATCTAAAGTCTGATGACGTAGCTCTAGTATTTCGACGGCGCCGCAGGGGATTGTGGGAAGGAAGGAAGGAAGGAAGTGATGCAGCACAGAGTCTGACTTGCCTTTTATTTCAGCGTTGGTTACAGTAGTGAGTGCAGTTACACGCGCTACGTTTCGACTGCTGCGCCATCATCGTCGTCATCGTCTTCCTGCCCGCCGCCGCCGCCGTCTCCTCCCTCTCTGGACCGCAGTTCCTCCTCCTCCAGCTGCTGCTGCTGCTGATGTTGCTGTTGTTCCTCTCCTCCTCCTCCGTCCATCTGCCGCGGCGAGTAGAGCCACGGCTCAGCCTGCGGGCCCCAGCCGTACATGGTCGCCGCCGCCGCCCCCGGGGGCAGGCCCCCGCGCTTGGTGAAGGGCATGGGCCACAGTATCTCCGGGTAGTAGAGGGGCGGCGGGGGGACGCGCGGGGCCTGAGGCTTGCGGCGCACCCGCGGCTGCTGCTGCTGCTGGTGGCCGCCGCCGTTGCCCTTGCCCTTGCCGCCTCCTCCTCCCCCGCCCGCCGCCTCCGCCGCCGTCGTCGCGGGTTCTGTGGTGGCTGCGGCTGCCGCCGGCGACGACGTCATCACCGCAGCAGTGCTGGGGGCGGCGGCGGCGGAGTCCTCCTCCTCCGCTGGGAGCAGCGTGGTGGTCGCCGCCGCCATCTTGTCGCCGCCCCTGCCGTCCTCCGCTGCTGCTGCTGCTGCGGCGGTGGCGTTGTTGTTGCCGCCGCCGCCGTATCGGGGGGCG
>CM067376.1:5599268-5611768 GCA_034510155.1 Eucriotettix oculatus | reverse complement strand
TTGCTAGGCAGCGCAACCCGCCTCCACGACGGGTGGCAAAGAGGTTGTGGACAAATTATATAAGGAAGGAAGGAAGGAATAAAAAGAGAAGAAAAAAAACCATTATTGCTGCAACCCTGGGTTTCCTCCTCAGCCCCATTCCCACCCCCCTCTACTCCCTGTGCCCAAATCCCCTAGTAGTAGTGGTGTTGTTAAGTTAGTTTCAGTAGCTAAGTACTTTTTTATTAGATGATGTAGTTAAAAGAAGAAAGAAAAAAAAATACGCATACAAAATATCAGTATATTTGGACTATGTAAAGAATCAAAAATTTGTGAATAACACAAACTGTTATGGTAACCAAGAAGACAGGCTAGAAAATTATTAATATGGAAAAGGAAAGGAAAAAAAAAGAAGTAGTCGTCGGCCAGCTGCCTCGTACACTGTTCGAAACATGGAGAAGGGAATGCAGGGGTTGGGTCCGTAAAGAATGGTTACAGCCAGGGTGATGACGTGGTGACGTACCTTGGTGTCCAGGGTCCTCTGCTCCTTCTGCTGCTGGTTGTGGTGGTCGTCGCCGCCGCCGCCTCCCCAGTCCCTGGTGGCGCCGCCGCCGTCGCCGTCGCTGGTGGTGTCCTGACGCAGCGCCTTGCGGAAGAGGTCGAAGGACCGTGGCAGATCCCTGCCCGTCTGGTCGTTGAGGAGCCTCACGACGACGATCCTGTCCGTCTCTATGGAGTCCCTGAGGAACCTCTCGAAGGCCTGCCGCCCCTCGGGCCCCAGCAGGCAGCGGCGTCGCCCCCGCGTCACCAGCCGGTGCGTCTCGTTGACGAGGACGCTGCTGGTGTCGGCGTCGTTGGTCTCGACGGCGCCCTTGAAGGTGTGGCGCTTGCGGTCGACGGCGAAGGCGGCCAGTTCCGTGACGGCGGAGGCGCGCTCCAGCGTGGGCGGCTTGGGCTGCGTCTCCACCGTCGTCTCCACCACGCACGTCACGTAGTTGGTCTGGAAGAAGCCGCCGCCTCCTACTCCTCCGCCTCCTACACCGCCTCCACCACCTCCGTCTCCATCTCCGTCGCCGCCGTCGTCATCAGCCGGCGTCACGGGAACGTCGCGCAGGTCCCAGCGCTGGGGGCGGTACTCGTAGCGGGGCACCAGGGGCGGCGGGGGCGGCTGAGGCCACGCCGGCGGCGGCTGACAACAACACAGTTACCACTGCATTGCCTCCGCTCACGTAACGGCCGCCATTTTATTGCCCACGTGCTTTTTCCATGGCCCCTTAATTACTCACCTCCTGGTCTGTATTGGATGTCAGTCCTACGACAACCCACATCCTCCCTAACCTTCTCCCTCCCTCCCTCTTCCCTCTAATGCTAACAACGTCGTGGGCCTCATCCACACTCTCCTCTCTCTCCTCCCTCATTCTCTTTAGAGCTTCATGGTTACTGATTCTATCCACCGCCACATTGTCCTACAGCACCCACATTTTAAACGCGCTTCTATTATTTTCCTTACCCTCCCCCCCTTCCCCCGAACTCCTCCTACCGTCCACGTTTCTCACACCCTCCCCATATAACAACGCCACACACGCTGCTCCATTACCAACAACGTTTTTAGCAACAATTTTCCTAATATTCACACACTTATATTAACCCCGGGTCAGTAAATTCCTCTGTTCCTCGCTGTCCCTACTCTGGTGTAGCATAATTCCTTAACTTCCCTACAAAATATCCCTTCTTCCCAATCTAACAGCCTTTGTTGTTATTCCACTGTTGTTTCTCCCCAATACTACTACACTCCATTACCTTATGGGTTTTTTCCCGTCTATTGATCCTCATAGTGAACTCTTCCTTCCTCCACGTTCACGCCATTTTATTATGGTTTTCCAAGTCTTCTTCTGACTCCCCCCCCCCCTCCCCCCCCCCCCCCCCCCCCCCCCCCCCCGCCCCCCCCCCCCCCCCCCCCCCCCCGCCCCCCCCCCCCCCCCCCCCCCCCCCCCCCCCCCCCCCCCCCCCCCCCCCCCCCCCCCCCCCCCCCCCCCCCCCCCCCCCCCCCCCCGCCCCCCCCCCCCCCCCCCCCCCCCCCCCCCCCCCCCACCCCCCCCCCCCCCCCCCCCCCCCCCCCCCCCCCCCCCCCCCCCCCCCCCCCCCCCCCCCCCCCCCCCCCCCCCCACCCCCCCCCCCCCCCCCCCCCCCCCCCCCCCCCCCCCCCCCCCCCCCCCCCGCCCCCCCCCCCCCCCCCCCCCCCCCCCCCCCCCCCCCCCCCCCCCCCCCCCCCCCCCCCCCCCCCCCCCCCCCCCCCCCCCCCCCCCCCCCCCCCCCCCCCCCCCCCCCCCCCCCCCCCCCCCCCCCCCCCCCCCCCCCCCCCCACCCCCCCCCCCCCCCCCCCCCCCCCCCCCCCCCCCCCCCCCCCCCCCCCCCCCCCCCCCCCCCCCCCCCCCACCCCCCCCCCCCCCCCCCCCCCCCCCCCCCCCCCCCCCCCCCCCCCCCCCCCCCCCACCCCCCCCCCCCCCCCCCCCCCCCCCCCCCCCCCCCCCCCCCCCCCCCCCCCCCCCCCCCCCCCCCCCCCCCCCCCCCTCCCCCCCCCCCCCCCCCCCCCCCCCCCCCCCCCCCCCCCCCCCCCCCCCCCCCCCCCCCCCCCCCCCCCCCCCCCCCCCCCCCCCCCCACCCCCCCCCCCCCCCCCCCCCCCCCCCCCCCCCCCCCCCCCCCCCCCCCCCCCCCCCCCCCCCCCCCCCCCCCCCCCCCCCCCCCCCCCCCCCCCCCCCCCCCCCCCCCACCCCCCCCCCCCCCCCCCCCCCCCCCCCCCCCCCCCCCCCCCCCCCCCCCCCCCCCCCCCCCCCCCCCCCCCCCCCCCCCCCCCCCCCCCCCCCCCCCCCCCCCCCGCCCCCCCCCCCCCCCCCCCCCCCCCCCCCCCCCCCCCCACCCCCCCCCCCCCCCCCCCCCCCCCCCCCCCCCCCCCCCCCCCCCCCCCCCCCCCCCCCCCCCCCCCCCCCCCCCACCCCCCCCCCCCCCCCCCCCCCCCCCCCCCCCCCCCCCCCCCCCCCCCCCCCCCCCCCCCCCCCCCCCCCCCGCCCCCCCCCCCCCCCCCCCCCCCCCACCCCCCCCCCCCCCCCCCCCCCCCCCCCCCCCCCCCCACCCCCCCCCCCCCCCCCCCCCCCCCCCCCCCCCCCCCCCCCCCCCCCCCCCCCCCCCCCCCCCCCCCCCCCACCCCCCCCCCCCCCCCCCCCCCCCCCCCCCCCCCCACCCCCCCCCCCCCCCCCCCCCCCCCCCCCCCCCCCTATCAAACTCGTCTCCCCCGTCTTTCGGAAGGGCCTGAGTGCCCTACGCCCCCCGCCGACCTACCTGATGCAGGTTTTCTAGTGTTGCATCTCCTCTTTAGGTGAAACACCGCGGCGAGGAGGGTAGGATCCTTAAACCATAGCCCAGGGGCCATAGTCACCCCTTGCTAGGCTACGTTGATGTACTTTCCGCATCCTTCCCCCCCACCTTTTCAATTTCCCTTCCTATGCTACTAAAGGGGGGAGTTGCCTCTTGATGTAGCCTGTTAACCTCCCTCCCCCCTCCAAAAAGAAAAACTCGTCGTCCCAGAGGTTACGTCTTTTAAAAATTGACTTTACCGGAAGAGAACAACAAACAGGTTAGTCTAGCCTATTCGCCCTAGAGACTGACCAAGGGTTCCTCTTACCAGTAGCAGCAGCAGCAGCGCCGCCTCCAAGGCCGCGTCCAGGAAGAAGAATCTCATCGCAACAGCAAGGTGTTGATGAAGCAGCGCGAAACTGTGGGCAAAGAACAAGCAGCGTCAGGGGCGTCGTCGATTCCTCTCAAACGTGGCGGACAACAACAACAACAACAACGGCGACCTTCTCTCCCGTCAGAAAAGGGGCGATGACGTCAAGGGGCCTCACACATGATGCTGACGTATTCCCCCACTGATGACGTCTATTATCGAGCAGGGGTTCCCCTAATACGTGATGACGTAGGGACGTAGTTCTCAGATTCTATATTGTCAAGGCCACTAATTATGAGAACTTCTTACTACAGTCTTAGGAGGGTTTCCCTAATGCGAAAAACCTGACATTACGCTTCTGGTGACGTAGGGACGTAGTTCGCGGACTTAATTGTCAGGGCCGCTGCTTCTCAGATCCTCTTACTAGAGTCTAACGATGGTTTCCCTACCACTAATACGTTATTTTAGCCCTCCCTTTCATAACTGATGACCTGGGACGTAGTTCGCGGACTTAATTGTCAAGGCCACTAATTCTCGTAACCTCTTACCACAGTCTTAGGAGGGTTTACCTAATACTATAACGTGATATCACGCTCCTGATGACGCAGGGACGTAGTTCGCGGACTTAATTGTCACGGCCACTGCTTCTCAGATCCTCTTACTAGAGTTGCTGGAGGGTTTCCCTACTACTAAAACCTGATATTACGCTCCTCATGACGTAAGGACGTAGTTCGCGGACTTAATTGTCACGGCCACTGCTTCTCTGATCCTCTTACTAGAGTCTAACGATGGTTTCCCTAACACTAATACATGATTTTAGCACTCCCATAAATGATGACCTGGGACGTAGTTCGCGGACTTAATTGTCAAGGCCACTGCTTCTCAGATCCTCTTACTACAGTCTTAGGAGGGTTTCCCTACTACTAAAACGTAATATTACCCTCCTAGTGACGTAGGGACGTAGTTCGCGGACTTAATTGTCACGGCCACAGCTTTTCATAACCTCTTACTAGAGTTGCTGGAGGGTTTCCCTACTGCTAAAACCTGATATCACGCTCCTCATGATGTAAGGACGTAGTTCGCGTATTTAATTGTCACGGCCGCTGCTTCTCAGATCCTCTTACTAGAGTCTAAGGATGGTTTCCCTACCACTAATACATGATTTTAACCTTCCCTTCCATAACTGATGACCTGGGACGTAGTTCGCGGACTTAATTGTCACGGCCACAGCTTCTCATAATCTCTTACCAGAGTCGCTGGAGGGTTTCCCTACTGCTAAAACCTGATATCACGCTCCTGATGACGCAGGGACGTAGTTCGCGGACTTAATTGTCACGGCCGCTGCTTCTCAGATCCTCTTACTAAAGTCTTAGGAGGGTTTCCCTAACTACTAAAACTGATTTAGCACGCTTCATAATGATGACGCAGGGACGTAGTTCGCGGACTTAATTGTCACGGCCACTGCTTCTCAGATCCACTTACTAGAGTCTTAGGAGGGTTTCCCAACTACTAAAACCCGATATCACGTTCCTTGTGACGTAGGGACGTAGTTCGCGGACCCTATTGTGACGGCCGCTGCTCCTCATAACCTCTTAATATTGTCGCTGGAGGGTTTCCCTACTACTAAAACCTGATATCACGCTCCTGGTGACGCAGGGACGTAGTTCGCGGACTTAATTGTCAGGGCCGCTGCTTCTCAGTTCCTCTTACTAGAGGCTGACGATGGTTTCCCTACCACTAATACATGATTTTAACCGTCCCTTCCATAACTGATGACCTGGGACGTAGTTCGCGTACTTAATTGTCACGGCCGCTGCTTCTCATAATCTCTTACCACAGTCTTAGGAGGGTTTCCCAACTACTAAAACCTGATATCACGCTCCTGGGGACGTAGGGACGTAGTTCGCGGACTTAATTGTCACGGCCACAGCTTTTCATAACCTCTTACTAGAGTCGCTGGACGGTTTCCCTACTACTAAAACCTGATATTACGCTCCTCATGACGTAGGGGCGTAGTTCGCGGACTTAATTGTCAAGGCCACTGCTTCTCTGATCCTCTTACTAAAGTCTAACGATGGTTTCCCTACCACTAATACATGATTTTAACCTTCCCTTCCATAACTGATGACCTGGGACGTAGTTCGCGGACTTAATTGTCACGGCCGCTGCTTCTCATAATCTCTTACCAGAGTCGCTGGAGAGTTTCCCAACTACTAAAACCTGATATCACGCTACTGGTGACGTAGGGACGTAGTTCGCGGACTTAATTGTCACGGCCACTGCTTCTCATAACCTCTTACCAGAGTCGCTGGAGGGTTTCCCTACTACTAAAACCTGATATCACGCTCCTCATGACGTAGGGGCGTAGTTCGCGGACTTAATTGTCACGGCCGCTGCTTCTCAGATCCTCTTACTAGAGTCTAACGATGGTTTCCCTAACACTAATACGTGATTTTAGCCCTCCCTTCCATAACTGATGACCTGGGACGTAGTTCGCGGACTTAATTGTCAATGCCATTACTTCTCATAACCTCTTACCACAGTCTTAGGAGGGTTTCCCAACTACTAAAACCTGATATTACGCTCCTAGTGACGTAGGGACGTAGTTCGCGGACTTAATTGTCACGGCCGCTGCTTCTCATAATCTCTTACCAGAGTCGCTGGAGAGTTTCCCAACTACTAAAACCTGATATCACGCTCCTCATGACGTAAGGACGTAGTTCGCGGACTTAATTGTCAAGGCCACTGCTTTTCACATCCTCTTACTAAAGTCTAACGATGGTTTCCTTACCACTAATACATGATTTTAACCTTCCCTTCCATAACTGATGACCTGGGACGTAGTTCGCGTACTTAATTGTCACGGCCGCTGCTTCTCATAACCTCTTACTATTGTCGCTGAAGGGTTTCCCTACTACTAAAACCTGATATTAGGCTCCCGGTGACGTAGGGACGTAGTTCGCGGACTTCATTGTCACGGCCGCTGCTTCTCAGTTCCTCTTACTAGAGGCTGACGATGGTTTCCCTAACACTAATAAGTGATTTTAGCCCTCCCTTCCATAACAGATGACCTGGGACGTAGTTCGCGGACTTAATTGTCAATGCAATTACTTTTCATAACCTCTTACTATAGTCTTAGGAGGGTTTCCCTACTACTAAAACCTGATATTAGGCTCCCGATGACGTTGGGACGTAGTTCGCGGACTTAATTGTCACGGCCACAGCTTTTCATAACCTCTTACCAGAGTCGCTGGAGAGTTTCCCTACTACTAAAACCTGATATCACGCTCCTCATGACGTAAGGACGTAGTTCGCGGACTTAATTGTCACGGCCACTGCTTCTCAGATCCTCTTACCAGAGTTGCTGGAGGGTTTCCCTACTACTAAAACCTGATATCACGCTCCTGAAGACGTAGGGACGTAGTTCGCGGACTTAATTGTCACGGCCACTGCTTCTCTGATCCTCTTACTACAGTCTAACGATGGTTTCCCTACCACTAATACCTGATTTTAACCTCCCTTCCATAACTGATGACCTGGGACGTAGTTCGCGGACTTAATTGTCACGGCCACTGCTTCTCTGATCCTCTTACTAAAGTCTAACGATGGTTTCCCTACCACTAATACATGATTTTAACCTTCCCTTCCATAACTGATGACCTGGGACGTAGTTCGCGAACTTAATTGTCACGGCCGCTGCTTCTCATAATCTCTTACCAGAGTCGCTAAAGGGTTTCCCTACTACTAAAACCTGATATTACGCTCCTCATGACGTAAGGACGTAGTTCGCGGACTTAATTGTCACGGCCACTGCTTCTCTGATCCTCTTACTACAGTCTAACGATGGTTTCCCTACCACTAATACATGATTTTAACCTTCCCTTCCATAACTGATGACCTGGGACGTAGTTCGCGGACTTAATTGTCAATGCCATTACTTCTCATAACCTCTTACCACAGTCTTAGGAGGGTTTCCCAACTACTAAAACCTGATATCACGCTCCTCATGACGTAGGGACGTAGTTCGCGGACTTAATTGTCACGGCCGCTGCTTCTCATAACCTCTTACTACAGTCTTATGAGGGTTTCCCTACTACTAAAACCTGATATTACGCTCCTCATGACGTAAGGACGTAGTTCGCGGACTTAATTGTCAATGCCACTACTTCCCAGAACCCCTTACTACAGCCTTGGGAGGGTTTCCCTACTACTATAACGTTGTATGATGACGTAGTTGTGATGATGATGATGACTCGCCTTACCTCTGTAGCTGATCCTGCAGAGCGAGGGAATCAGACCTTCATACTTTTCCTCCCGCCTCTGTGTGTGGTGTTTCCTTGGCCGTAGCGTTTCGTTTTCTCGTTCTCTCCCTCCCTTTCTGTATTATTATTATTATAATATTTTTTCTCCCCCTTTTCTTGGTCTTCTCGCAGCCGTCCGCGTCCGCGTCTGTAGCCTCTGGAGTGAGGTGGATCCTGCCAGGTAATTAATTGCACGGGCCGCTTTGTTGCTCCCTCTTTATGTGAAGCTGTTAAAGTCCTGATAGCGACCGTAATTTAGTTTCTCTTACGGCGCTCTTTCACGAGGACAGCGACGATAAACCTTTCAAAGGTTGCACCTCTTGGGGAGGCTAATTACGCGTAATAAACCTCAGAGAAAGACGTCATCATCATCATCACGCACACACGCGGGACTTCATCTCAACAGGGAAACGGTTATCCAATCGGTTCCATTCCTATCAATTCCCGAACGCCGCCGAAGATCTCCGACGGCTCACGGCGGGATTTCCAATCAATATGGCGGCTCCTTAATAAAAAAACCTTTTTTTGCAGGGGATTCAACTTGTATTCTTCCTCGTAAATAACCATCGGGTTCATTCGTGTCACTTCCGAACGCCGCCGAAGATCTCCGACGGCTCACGGCGGGATTTCCAATCAATATGGCGGCTCCTTAATAAAAAAACCTTTTTTGCAGGGGATTCAACTTGTATTCTTCCTCGTAAATAACCATCGGGTTCATTCGTATCACTTCCGAACGCCGCCGAAGATCTCCGACGGCTCGCGGCGGGATTTCCAATCAATATGGCGGCTCCTTAATAAAAAAAACCCATTTTGCAGGGGATTCAAAATGTATTCTTCCTCGTAAATAACCATCGGGTTCATTCGTGTCACTTCCGAACGCCGCCGAAGATCTCCGACGGCTCGCGGCGGGATTTCCAATCAATATGGCGGCTCCTTAATAAAAAAAACCTTTTTTGCAGGGGATTCAACTTGTATTCTTCCTCGTAAATAACCATCGGGTTCATTCGTATCACTTCCGAACGCCGCCGAAGATCTCCGACGGCTCACGGCGGGATTTCCAATCAATATGGCGGCTCCTTAATAAGAAAACCTTTTTTTGCAGGGGATTCAACTTGTATTCTTCCTCGTAAATAACCATCGGGTTCATTCGTATCACTTCCGAACGCCGCCGAAGATCTCCGACGGCTCGCGGCGGGATTTCCAATCAATATGGCGGCTCCTTAATAAAAAAACCTTTTTTTGCAGGGGATTCAACTTGTATTCTTCCTCGTAAATAACCATCGGGTTCATTCGTATCACTTCCGAACGCCGCCGAAGATCTCCGACGGCTCGCGGCGGGATTTCCAATCAATATGGCGGCTCCTTAATAAAAAAAACCATTTTGCAGGGGATTCAACTTGTATTCTTCCTCGTAAATAACCATCGGGTTCATTCGTATCACTTCCGAACGCCGCCGAAGATCTCCGACGGCTCGCGGCGTGGTTTTCCAAGCAATATGGCGGCTCCTTAATAAATACTTTTAGCAGGGGATTCATCTTGTATTCTTCCTCGTAAATGATCTTGGTTTACTACGGTGGAGGTTGGCGACACTGTAAATCCCCATTTATATATATATATATATATATATATATATATATGTAAAGGAGACGAACTTGTCTCGTCCATGAAACCATATTACGTCATTTCGATACAGCAAAACATTTAAAAATAAACGGAACAACCGCCAGAGATACTCCGTCGTCACCCGCCTCCACAGATGATAGTCAACCAACCTCCCTCCTCCTTCATACAATTTAATTACAGTGTAGCCATTTTACATAGTTTATAACGTCGTCATTGTTGTTGTATTATTCAGTCCTAAAGACTTCTCTTGATGCTGCAAACCCTCCATGTTAACCTATCTTGCGCAAGCCTTTTCATTTCTTTATAAGTAGCACAATCCTCATCCTCACTAATCTGCTTATCGTATTTCCATTTTTTCCACGCACGCACGCCATCTTCCTTCTTGTATTCTTACCTCCGGCACACTTCCCACTATTCCCCACTATTAATCTATCCCTTTCAAAGTCCTCCATATTTTTCGCTTTATCTCCGCCCTATTCCGTTTAGAACTTCCCCGTCTGTGATTCTATCATCTCATCCTCCTGTAGTTTCTATTCTTTTCCCCTTTCCCCCTCCCCAACTCCTCCTATCGTCCACGTTTCGCACCCACATATACAACGTATAACCCATAAGTAAATTCCTCTGTTCCTCGTTATCCTGTTGCTGCTATTCTATTCTAGCAGCAGAAATCCCTTAACTTCCTTTCAAAAAAATTATCCCTTTCCTCCCCCCACTAATCTAACAGCCTCTGTTATTATTCCACTGTTTTTCCCCCACATCATACTACTACACTGCTCCACCATCACCTTGAGTTTTCCCCCTTTCTAGTTGAAGATGCCACACAATGTCGCGTCGAAACGTCGGCACACTTTGCTAAATTATATATCTTGTAAAAAAAATAATCTTATTTTTTTCCGAATTCAGATCCGAAGGAAAATACAATTTACATTCAGGTCAAAGAACATTTGCGAATAGAAAGTTATATATATTTTTTTGAAGATTTAGTGTAT
The DNA here is from genome assembly GCA_034510155.1 of Eucriotettix oculatus. Lineage (NCBI taxonomy): Eukaryota > Metazoa > Arthropoda > Insecta > Orthoptera > Tetrigidae > Eucriotettix > Eucriotettix oculatus. Next base: position 5,601,154 of record CM067376.1, on the reverse strand, counting down.
GCCGGATGCTGCGTTTTTTTAAAATCAATTCCTGTCGCTTTACCGTTGCTCAGGTCTTACACCCGATGGCCCATGACCTTAAGAAAATGACGTCCAGGTGACGTCATCACCCCCCCTTCCCTCCCCTCTCCTTCACCCTAAAATCCTTCTTAAAACTGCAAAAGACAAATCTGACTGGATTATATTATTTACCCCATGTATTAATATATATATATATATATATATATAAGGCAAAAGAGAAAATTCAAACTGGAATATTAAAAATATTGAGCGTGTTTGGGAAATCGGTGTTGACCAGTTTGGATGACGCCAAGTGACGTCAGCATATTTCTGTCAATTAAATGTTTTTTAAAAAAAACATATATATAATATATAATAATTTTCTTATTCTCAAATGTTGTCGTCGTTGTTGGTGCAGAATGTAAATTTTGTGTTTCTTCTTTTCCTCCTCTGCGGGTCTAAATTCTGATAAAAAGGTAATTTTCTATATCCTTCGGCCTTATTGGGACGTTTTAAAAAAATGGAAAACACAATCTCATCAAATTATTGAAACGTCACTCCCCCTTTTTTTTAAAAAAAACAAAAAATTAATCGTGAAACATTACAATACGTTTTTTAAACATTTTGAGAGAGAGAAAAAAATAAAATTATAAAAATACAAATTACGAAAATGTTTTTTTTGTTTCCTTTTTTATAAAAAAAACAACTATTTATGTTCCGCGGTCCGACTTATTCAGCGCCATTAAATAATAATAATAATAGTAAAAGGACCTGACTGAGGTAATAAGTTACCCTGTGCATATATATATATATATATATATATATATATTTTAATTTAATCGAATAATTAACTATGAAAATTGAAATTAATTTGAAAAAGTAAGGATTATAAATTTTATTGTAATGGTGGCAACACTGCTGCTGGATATTTGTACCGTTTCTCTGTTTTGAATTTAGGTGTAATTTTTAGGAAGAAGAAAAAAATAATAATCGATGACGTAGGGAAACAAGATGGTGGATAAACTTGTGTTGACAAAGTTACCTTATAAGGCTAGTTAGTGTAAGTGACCTACGTATAGATGTCTCTGCCCTGTTCCAGAGTTGTTAATAACACAAGTCGGACGCAGGACTCTATTTAACACAGGGAGATTACGAACCAGAGAGTCAACTAATTAAAATGTCTTAAATTCCCCTGTAAATTATTGAAACGTCACTCCCTTTTTTTAAAAAAAAAATAATAATCGTGAAACATTACAATACGTTTTTTAAACATTTTGAGAGAGAGAGAAAAAAATAAAATTATAAAAATACAAATTACGAAAATGTTTTTTTTGTTTCCTTTTTTATAAAAAAAACAACTATTTATGTTCCGCGGTCCGACTTATTCAGCGCCATTAAATAATAATAATAGTAAAAGGACCTGATTGAGGGAATAAGTTGCACGGTTGATATGTAGATATATATTTTTTATTATTTTAATCGAATAATTAACTGTGAAAATTAAAATTAGTTTGGAAAAAGTGAGGATTATAAATTTTATTGTAATGGTGGCAACACTGCTGCTGGATATTTGTACCGTTTCTCGGTTTTGAATCTAGGTGTAATTTTTAGGAAGAAAAAAAATAAGTAGTGAAACAAGATGGTGGATAAATAAACTTAGTTACGGTAAAAGGCTAGTTAGTGTAAGTGACGCACGTATAGATGTCTCTGCCCTGTTCCAGAGTTGTTAATAACACAAGAGATGGACACACAGAGGACTCTATTTAACACGGGGAGATTAAGAATCACAGGAGAGTCAACTAATTTAAAAAGGTCTTAAATTCCCCTCTCTAAGAGCCATTTTGCTAGTGGAAGATGCCACACGATGTAGCGTCGAAACGTCGGCC
>CM067376.1:5556401-5599168 GCA_034510155.1 Eucriotettix oculatus | reverse complement strand
GTGCGGGGAGGGTTCGGCTATGATTTTGCTATAGATGTGGGGGTGAGTAGTGGGGTTTTTTTAGTGGTGGGATTTCTAGGTGCTGCGTGGGGTTATGTTGCGTTGCACTGTCTGGGGTTGGACGCGAGGGGAGGAAGTTGATTGAGTTTGGATTTTTAAGACTGACGTAAGTGGAGGTTTTAGGGCGGGTTGAGGTTGGGGGAGTGCATGAAGTTTTGCTGGGGCGGGGAAGGGGTGATATGATGAAGGGGGGTATGATAGTATTTGTTTCAGCTTTATAGTTTTTTATAATGTTTACATTTATTTTTTTTAAGTATTCTTGTTTTACGAATATTTAATTGTTTTTGTCTTATCATATGAAACTCTTTTAGTACTTTATTTTCAAAATCATTTATTTTTTATTTTCCATTTTATTATATTTCATGCTCTTTCTTTATATCTGTTTTTATAATCAATTTACACGATTTTTATATTGTTTTTCTATAATATGATTTATTTTTTGAGACGTTTAAATATTCAAAGTTCCCCTGCGGTCTTAAGGAATCCCGGTCCTCGCGACCCATGATGACGTCACAAACATCCCAAGAGGGGCGCCGCCCCCCCTTGCCGGGATTCGAACCCGGGGGTTGCGGCGAGGCGGGCGACTAGAGGCTAGCCACTACGCCACAGGGAGGTCGGCGTATATTGTATTTTTATTAAATCTACAAATTGAGGTGCAGATGCCCGCGCCCCTGGTGGCAGATACATGGAACTAAAACAATAGTTAATAAACTGGTCGTAAGGAATTATATTTAACCCTATAGTCGAAAGTATAATTATATTCAATATAAATAAATAAGTGTACCGGGGTCAAAGATCGAAGGGCGCTGCGGGAGGGAGTTTTCTCGCAGGTGCTTCAGCCCAGAGTGACTGTGGCGGGGCTTCACCGCCTGATCATGTCGGGGATGCCTCCTGCACTCTCTCTCTCTGGGTACTTTTTATCAAAGTTCTCACACATGCCGAGACACCTTCACCTATTTTAGGAGGTATATGTACCGGGGTCAAAGACCTTGGGCATATGGCAAGAGCTGTTGTCCGCTGATCCCATTGGATCAGTCAGGGGCCAACTGCCTCCTGAAACTGGTGGAGACACGGAGAAGGGAATGCTGCGTCCCCACCACAGCAGACTCGTCTCCCCCCGTCATTCACAGGGAAGGGCGTGAGAATAGTAGCAGCCAATGCCCGACCTACCTGATGCAGGTTTTCTAGGGTTTTCCCTGCTGCATCTCTTTAGGTGAAACACCACGAGGGTAGGATCCTTAAACCATAGCCCGGGGGCCCTAGTTAACCCTTGCTAGGCTACCTTGCTCTACCTTCCGCATCCCCCCTTTTCAATTCCCTTCCTATGCTATTAAAGGGGAGTTGCCTGTTTCAGGATAACCCTCATGTAGCCTGTTAACCACCAAAAAAAACAAAAAAAAACATTTCCTGACTCATATATATATATATATATATATATATATATATATATATATATATGTCATATCTGGGGGATTTTCACCGTAATCGCTACGGCTATTTGCACGCGCACAAAGACTCCTCCCCGACGCGTCAGCGGTGACGTCATAGCGAGCTCGTCTTGTCGCCCTAGACGACGACGACGAGGCGTACCAACTTTTACGGGCAATATGGCTGTCAATTAAAAAGAAAAAAAAATCCCCCCCTCGTGAAAATAAATTGGTCCTTGTTGCCAGACGTTTTTCTTCACCTCATTATATATTTTTTTTGGGTTACTTAAACGTTAATATTTATCACACAAAACGGGGGGCGGGGCAGGGGGGCGGAGATAACGACTTGTCGTTCCCCTTTTCAGTCACAGATTAAAGTGGCAGGCCTGATAACGCCGCCGCTGCGTGCGTGTAATTTACGACTCTTAAACGTTCCCCACCGCCCCCCGGTTAACTAAGTAGTTCTACTTTAAGCATTTAATCTACGAAACAGGAAGAAGAATACCGGGGAAGATTGATTTTTTTTTGGGTAAAAACATAATTACACCCGTACTGAAACAGACAGGGGGGGGGGAGGCTGATAGATGACGCAGGGCAATCAGTTTAGTATCTCGAGCGTGCTAAATATTAAGCGAAAATAGTATGTGCAAAGGAAGGAGGGAGGATGGAACGACAAATAGGACGCGAAAAAAAAAAGAGGGATTTACTTACGGGAATTAACTAAGGGGAAACAAAGATAATGGAGTCTAGTATGGGGGGAAACAGTGGAATAACAAAGGCTGTTAGATTGGGGGAAAGGGGATATTTTTGCAAAGAAGTTAAGGAATTCTGCTACTTGGGAATGCTGTAATAACTAGAGTAGTCAGCTATATATATGACTTTTTTTGGGTAAATTTAGAAAACAGGATAAGGAGAAAACAAAACCGGCCTGCGTTCACGGCATTTGTAGATTCAGGAAAAAAGTCTTTGGATAATGTGAACTACTGGAACACACTGTTAAGGATTTTGAAGAGCACTGGAATAAATTATCGATAAAGGAAGGCTTTTACACATAACCTCTATACAAGGCAATCTGCAAAAATTAGAATTGAAGATGAAGAAAGGGGAAAAAGCAGGAATAAAGAAAGGAGTAAGGGGAAGGAAGGAAGGATTAGTGGGTGTCAGCAGCCTGTCAGCTCTTTAACTAATGTATGTATAGAACAGGCGACTGAAACTAGTTAAAACAGAATATGGAAAAAGGGAAATCATACTCCAAGGAGAAGAGAAAGAAAAAACCCGTACACCTTGACGATGATATAGTAGTATTAGAGGGGAGTCAGGAGAAGGAGACTTGGGAACCATAACAAATGGCATGAACGTGGTCCTGGAGGCAAACAGTTCAATATGAGGATTAATAGAGAAGGGGGAAAACCCAAGGTGATGGAGTAGTGTAGTAGTAGAGGGGAAAAACAGTGGAATAATAACAAAGGCTGTTAGATTAGGCGGGGAAAAAGGGATATTTCGAAAGGGAAGTTAAGGAATTCTGCTACTTGTGAAGCGTAATAACTAGAGTAGGATAGAAGAGAGTATAGTAGACATAAAGAGTAGGATAGCCACAGGCGAGGAAGAAGACTTTCGCGAAAAAAAGAGGGATTTACTTACGGGAATTAACTAAGGGGAAACAAAGATAATGGAGTCTAGTATGGGGGAAACAGTGGAATAACAAAGGCTGTTAGATTGGGGGAAAAGGGAGATTTTGAAAGGAAGTTAAGGAATTGTGCTACTTGGGAATGCTGTAATAACTAGAGTAGGATAACAACAACAACAACAGGCAAGGAAGAGGAATATTATGAAACAGTTTCTAAAAATGTTGGTAACGTAAAACATAGGAGTTGGGGAGAGGAAAAATAATAGAAGCGTTTCAAATGTAGGAGAATGAGATAAATGAGGAGTGTAGTAGTATAGATGGGGGGGGGAGGGGGGAAACAGTGGAATAACAAAGGCTGTTAGATTAGGCGGGGGGGGGAAGGGGATATTTTGAATGAAGGAAGTTAAGGAATTACGCTACTTGGGCAGCAGCGTAATAACTAGAGTAGGATAACAGTAGCAACAACAGAGGATAGCGGGGAATATTACTTACAGGTAATACAAGTGTGAATATAGGGAAATAATTGCTAAAAATGTTAGTATGGAAGCAGCAGCGTGTGGCGTTAAATGGGGGGCGAAACGTGGACGATATGGAAGAGGGCGACGACAGAAGAGTCATCCGTAACCTCTACAGTCAGGCAGTGACGAGAATTGATTGAAGCTTGAGAAAATAAATTCTGAAATCAAAGGAAGGAGTAAGGCGAGGATGCTCTGGATGCGGGCGGGAAATCTGTGTGTCCCACGCTGTTTAACTCATATATGAAGTAGAAAGTTGAAACGGAATATGGAAAAAAGGGAAACCATACTGCGAGGAGGAGAAGAAATAAAAACCGTACGCTTTGCCGACGATACAGCAGTATCAGGGGGGAGCCAGAATAAGACTAGGAAAGAAACCATGATAAATGGCGTGGACGTGGTCCTGGAGATAGAAAGACTTCAATATGAGGATGAATAGAGGTGAAAATCAAGGTGATGGAGTGTAGTATGGATGGGGAAACATTGGAATAACAAAGGCTGTTAGACTGGGGGAAAAAGGGATATTTTATTATAAAGTACGAGGTTCTTTCCCCGGTGAAATGGCATGATGTATAAATTCCTCTCGTGGTGGGGTTTTTTTTCCCCAACCGGGTCGAAGATTTTTAACAGCGACGTTTCGATGGCCTTGCTCTTGCCCGTCATCATCTTCAGTCACTGAAGTGTGTCAAATTCGCGTAAGTGTAAGCAATTATATGAGTCCGAGGCAAGTCACACAAGACCGCCCTGTGATTGGCTGGCTAGATGATGTTGACGCAGGAGTGAGTCTCTTCCCATTGGTCCACATGCCTGTTCATGCTCTAGTCTCCCCCGCTAATTGCTACTGGGATAGCAGCATTATTTTGGAGGCAACAAACATCAGTTTCCAGTGAGAATTTACTGAATAGAGATTTCTGGATTCCAATTGGAGCCTGGCTGCTGCTTGGAAGGAAGCCATTGTTTGTTCCCCCGGAGGAGGAACGACGCGGTTGGCTGAGAGTCACGGGGAGACTAGAGCATGAACAGGCAAGTGGACCAATGGGAGGAAACTCACTCCTGCGTCAACAACATCCAGCCAATCACAGGCGGTCTTCTGTCACTTGCCTCGGACTCATATAAATGCTTACACTTACGCGAATTTGACACACTTCAGTGACTGAAGATGATGACGACGGACAAGAGCAAGGCAATCGAAACGTCGCTGTTAAAAATCTTCGACCCGGTTGGGGAAAAAGAAAAACCCCCGAGAGGAATTTATGCAAGAGATATTTTGACGGAAACTAAGAAATTCCGCTACTTGGAAAGGATAATAACTGGAGAAAAAGGAACGGGAATTTAACTATATGTGAATATTAGGAAATCGTTGTTAAAAAATGTTACTACGGAGCGTGGCGTCATATATGGGGGCGCGAAAAGTGGATGATAGGAGTTGGGGAAAGGAAAATATTAGACGAAATTTAATTTAAATTATATCTTATAGTGAAAAATAGTGAAACATAACATATAATTTAAATGAAGGCCAAAAAAAACAGACAAAAATTAGTGAAGCATAAGATATAATTTTTATTTAAATTTTGTCTGTTTTTGACTTTACTTAAACTTACAGACCTTTAATAACTATTATAATTATTATTTTGTCCCCAAGATTATTACAATATTACAAGATTCCCTTTTCAACAACAACAAAAAAATATGGAGTCTAATATTTTTCGTAAATATAACTACTAACCCTTTAATGATAATCTGTTGAAGACGAATGTTAAAAACTTTACTTGGAATGAAGCAAAATAATTTTACTATAACGGGAAACGTTTGATTGATAAATTTTTCTTTAAAGCGAAATGAAATAATTTTTGTTTCCGGCTTTTTTTTTCTTTCTTTCTTTCCAGAAAGTTTTTTTAATATTTTTAATCAAACAACGTTTCTGCGCACATATTCACATCTTCTTCAAGGGTTTTTTTTTCGCTACGTTATAAACGCCAATTTCTTATAGGAAACAAACTTACTTAGCCACAGTTTCCGTAAGACTGTGGGTTAAATAATTGTTTTTTGTACATTTTATAATACGTTTGAATTTGTAAAAACATTTGATGTAACTGTAATTTTATTGTGAAGAGGAGAGAAAAAAAATAACCCCGAAGAAGGTGTTAATACGCGCCGAAACGTTTTTTAGGTTAAAAGTAAAAAAAACAAGAACTGTCTGAAGAGAGAAAAAAAATTCCGGGTCGTAAATTATTTTCATTTTAATGTCAAACGACGTTAATTGATTTGATATTCTCTAAAATAATTACAAAGCTGTACAGGATGAAGGAAAATATTTGAGTGATAAAACCTTCAAGTTACCAAATTACAAATATTAAATATTATGATGATATAATAGTGGTTTAATGACGTAACTAATGGGCGTGGCTTGTTCGGGACGGGGCGGGGCCAGTTTCGTGACGTATGCGTTCCGGGATTTGTACTCCCCTTTAGCCCTTGGTGAAAGACGAATACTAATCCCCAGACGCATACGTCACGACGTGGCTCCATTTTCATTCTTCTGTACATAAAACTAGTAGCGCACCAATCAAAAGTTACGGGTGTATTACATGGGGGATATATAGCTCCACCAGTTCCGATATTATATATATATACACGATTGGTGGTCGAAAAGTTCGTCTACAGTTCAAGTTAAAATTGTTCAGAAATTATCCTCTGCGTTTATGGACATTTAATATTCTAAAGTATATTAATCTTATACTGAAGGTATTAATGTCAATTGCATTGGGGTTGATTAAAATTATCTTGACGCCATTAGAAAAAGTTTTAAGATGCCAGGCTATAAATAAATCTTAGGTCAAGCCAAAATCCGCCCACTCACGCACCGCGAGTAATAACTTTACAAATACGTTACACACTCACCTCTGCTTCAGGATCCGCCCAAGTATTTATTAATAAATTAAATAATCATCAAAGTTTGACTTCATACAGCTGACGTACACCAACGACACAGCAACTTCAACGGCCAAAGATAAAATAAAACGCGCCTCCACAGACATCTCTTTCCCGTGAAGTAACACCGAATCCTCCAAAGATAATAACACATCCACAGACGCTGAACACTTGCATCTCTTTCCCGTGAATTAACACCGAATCCTCCAAAGATAATAACACATCCACAGACGCTGAACACTTGTATCTCTTTCCCGTGAATTAACACCGAATCCTCCAAAGATAATAACACATCCACAGACGCTGAACACTTGCATCTCTTTCCCGTGAATTAACACCGAATCCTCCAAAGATAACAACACATCCAATGACGCTCTTCCTCCATGAACACATGCAAATATCTTTCCTATGAAGTAACACCGAATCCTCCAAAGATAACAACACATCCACAGACGCTGAACACTTGTATCTCTTTCCCGTAAATTAACACGGAATCCTCCAAAGATATCAACACATCCAATGACGCTCTTCCTCCATGAACACATGCAAATATCTTTTCTGTATGAAGCAGTTGCGAAACTCAAATACAAATATTAATTTCTCACACTATATATATACACATATATTTATTAACTAATATAAGTATTAATTTGTCCCGCTGCTCTGTTGCACCTTTTCCTCCCCATACTTCACTTCACTGCAATGACTTACATACATCATATTTAAATGACTTTGCCATTCGCTAATTTTTGTAAGTATCAACCCTATTATCTTTTTATTAATTAATCCCCTTCGTATTTACTTGACAGTTTTTGAAGTTGTTTTATGGACTTGGTTAAACTCAGGCCTGTGTTTGTATTTAGGAAGGAAAATAATCCTATATCAGTGCACTGTTTCCTCTCTCTCTCTCTCTCTCTCTCTCTCTCTCTCTCTCTCTCTCTCTCTCTCTCTCTCTCTGTGTGTGTGTGTCTGTCTGCCTGTCTGTCTGCCTGTCTTTTTTTTATCGAGGGTAGGGGAAAATCTTCAAAAGACGCCGTGAAACCCGAGTTACACGGTGTGTGGGATTTTTACCCACTAAAAACCACCTCCCTTTACAAAGTACCTCCTCGCGGAACCATCCTTAGGCATTACTTCACGAGGGGTGGATGTGTGTCTGTCTGTCTGTCTGTTTGTGTGTGTGTCGCTCCTTCCTCCTTCCGCTCAATCAATATGATCCATTGGATGATAAGGATGGGATCCTGATGGGAAAAGAGTGAGAGCCCAGGGGTGGAGGTTGGCTTCCTCCTCCTTCCTGGTTTTCCTCTTTCCCTCCACCTCCCCCTTGGTCCATGGTTCAAGGTAACTAATTTAAAACTCCTGCAGGGCTGAGACACGACCTTGAGGGGCAGTTTGAGAGGTGTATGTACGTAAAGGGGGGTCGAAGACCTTCGGCATACCAGGGTAAGAGTTGTTCGCTGATCCCATTGGACCAGTCGGCCAGCTGCCTCTCAATACCGATCAAGGCACGGAGGAGGCGGGTTTGTTGTTGCGTTGTTCCCCCACAGCAGCAATCCAGTCTCTCTCCCCGTCGTCATCAGAAGGGCGCAGGAGTAGCAGCCACTTGTTGCCCCCGGTCTACCTGATGTAGGTTTTCTAGGTATTTTTTCCCCTGCATCACCACCTTTAGGTGAAACACCGCGAGGGTAGGATCCTTAACCCATAGCCCGGAGGACCCCTAGTCATCCCTTGCTGGGCTACATTGCCTCTACCTTCCACATCCTCCTTTGTCAATTCCCTTCCTATGCTGTTAAATGGGAGTTGCCTGGTTCAGGATCACCCTGTTAACCCCCCAAAAATAAAAAGTGCAAGAAAGGTGGATGGCTTACACCCGGTCAAGCTTAATTAATTACCGATAATTTTTTTGCATCCGTACTCGGTCAATTACCAAGTATTGGGAGTGAATGTAATTGCCATCAAAATCAAGATCTTATAAGAAGTACGGGTGTTTAAATTAATCGATCTTCAATTCTATCTCAAATTTAGCTCCTTTACGGTCGTAATTACCATGATGGTTACATTGTTAACAGAGGCCGCAGGTTTTCCCGGCGACTGATGCTGGATGAACGGAGTTCTTGGGATGTCGTTTCATAATCCACAACGTTTCTGTGACTGACACCTCCGTCATCTTCAGCCGTAGAAACGTCGTGGATAACAAAACGACATCACCCGGGCTGGAATCCCGAGAACAGTTACGTTGTTCTGGTATCCAGTCCTCAGACTGGTCTTGAGCTAACCTTTCTTACGCAAGCCTTGTCATTTCCTCATAACTAACAAATCCCCCCCCCCCTAATCTGCTTAACGTATATTCCATCCTTGGCCTCTCCCACCCCTTCAGTTCTTTTTCACCCCGCACAGTTACCTTTAATGCTAATTTTTACAAGACCCTGGTGCCTTAAAACGTGGCCTCTCCATCTGTCCCCTTCAACGTCCTCCATATTGTTCGCTTTTCCCCTATTCTGCTCTCTCTCTCTCTCTCTCTCTCTTTCTTTTCCTCTTTCTCTCCCACTGTCTGTCACTCACTTTCTCTCTCTCTCTTCCCCCCCCTCTCTCTCTGTATCTCTCTTTCTCTCTCTGTCTGTATCTCCCTATTTCTCTCTCTCTTTCTCTTTCTCTCTGTATCTCCCTATTACTCTCACTTCCCCCCCCTCTCTCTCTCTCTCTCTCTCTCTGTCTGTATCTCACTCTTTCCCTCTGTATCTCCCTATTTCTCTCTCTTTTCGTGTTGTGTTTTAACTAACACATCCCAACGTCATCCCAAATATGCTTAGCGTACTCCATCCTCGACCTTCCTCTTCTGTCTTTACCCCCTGACACACACACACACACACTTCCCTCTTATCCTGTCTTCCCAAAGAAAATAGAATAGCCACTAGGTGAATGAATATTGCTTCCTCTTGTCTCCCAGTCTCATCCTCTCCTAACTCGCATTCTGTTTGACGTTCCATCCTCCTAAATACCTTTATTTTCGTCAATATTTTGCATCCCTGAGATACTAAGGTGGTTGTCCCTGCCCTTTATCAGCCCCCCGCAGTCTTCTCCCGCATGGGCTTTATTATTAGGTTTTTACTGAGGTGATGAAACTACATCTTCATGTTCCCCGCCGTCCGTCGACGACTGAGGATAATCCTTACACTGTCAAGGTCAGAGTCTCCTTTCCCCTCCTCTACGGACACTCCTCTGTACAGAGTCAGGCCCAGCACAAGACCTCACAGCGACGCTCGGCCCCAGCAAACATTTAATTCCTATATATATATATATATATATTCCTTGGGCCTCCTTAATTTCGTCTCTTTACACAGTGAACCAACCTCATGCAGTTTTTCACGTATGCGCTTGATATTTGCTCTTAGAAATTGGAGACATCAAAACGAGTGCCAGTTGATAGACACGTGGACGACATTTTATCAGTGATCATGGGGATAAGAGGTTGATCAATTAGTACAAGGGAAATGAACAGCAGCACGCGTCCCAAAATTAACTTCGCAGTAGAAGAAAGAAAGAAAGAAAGAAAGAAAGAAAGAAAGAAAGAAAGAAAGAAAGAAAGAAAGAAAGAAAGAAAGAAAGAAAGAAAGAAAGAAAGAAAGAAAGAAAGAAAGAAAGAAAGAAAGAAAGAAAGAAAGAAAGAAAGAAAGAAAGAAAGAAAGAAAGAAAGAAAGAAAGAAAGAAAGAAAGAAAGAAAGAAAGAAAGAAAGAAAGAAAGAAAGAAAGAAAGAAAGAAAGAAAGAAAGAAAGAAAGAAAGAAAGAAAGAAAGAAAGAAAGAAAGAAAGAAAGAATGAAAGAAAGAAAGAAAGAAAGAAAGAAAGAAAGAAAGAAAGAAAGAAAGGTAACAAAATTACCTTTCTAGATGATGTTTTTTTTGTTATTGTTGTTGGAGATTTTATTCTCTTTGTCTTGATGTTGAAAATCCTTAATGGTTCCTGTGTCTGTTCCACTAATATTGAGGAGAGAAAAAAAAGAGAGAACATTGAAAAACCTCAATAGAATTTTACAGTTAATTTAGCGTGTGTCTGACTAGGGAGGTTCCCGTTTATCACACGCGCCAAATTATTACGGCACCTTTTTAAGGGCCGAAGGGCGTGAAAAGCGTGAAATTATGAAATTTTCTCAGCAACTACCTATCTACCTACCTCTCGATTATTTCACGGGAAAAACATGGACGAAATAAGTCGAAAGAGGAACAAGAGGATCGAGAGAAGGAGAGAGAGAGAAAGAGAGAGAAGGAAGAAAAATCTAAAAGGACCCGAAGCGAACGACAGGCACCGAGAGGAACAGGAGAAATAGAGGCAGAAAGACGGGTAAAGAGGAAGAGGAATTACGGAACGGAGGCGGCGCGGAGAAATTGATGGTGGTGAGGGGTTGGGGGGAGAGAAGAGAGAAATAGAGGCAAAGATAGAGACAAGGAGAGAAGGAGGTCAAAAGAGAGAGAGAAGAAAGAAAAAAATATAGAGAAAGACCCGAAGCCAATGACAGGCACCGAGAGGAACAGGAGGGATGGGTAAAGAGGAAGAGAAGAAGGTACAGAAGGATGTGGCGCGGAGAAATTGGATGGGAAAGAGGGGGGGAGAGAAGAAGAGAGAAATGATTGGAGGCAAGATAGAAACAACGTGAGAAGAAGGAGGCTGAGTTAGAAATAAGACGGTCAAGACAGAGACCAGAAGCGCTGAAATTGAGGGAAGGCGGGGGAGGGAAGAAGAACAGAGAAATAGAGGCAAAGATAGAAGAGACGAGGAGAGAAGGAGGAGATTGAGTTATAAATAAGACTGTCAAGAAAGAAAGAGAGAGAGAGAGAAGAAATATAGAAATATAGAAGAAAACGAGAAGCGAACGGAAGGCACAGGCGCCGATAGGAAGAGGAGGGATGGGTAAAGGGGAAGAGAAGGAGGTACAGAACGACGGGGGGCAGAAGAAGAGAGACAGAGAGGCACGATAGAGACAACGAGAGAGAAGGAGAAGGAGGCTGAGTTAGAAATAAGACGGTCAAGAGATAGAGGGACGAAATGTGGAGAAAGACCAGGAAGCGAACGACAGGCACCGAGATGAACGTGAGTAATAGAGGCAGAGGAACGGGTGAAGAGGAAGAGGAGGTACAGAACGAGGCGGCGGCTGGGGCGAAATTGATTGGGGGGAGGGAGGGAGGGGGAAAGAAAAAGTGAGAAATTGAGGCAAGATAGAGACGACGTGAGAAAGAGAAGGAGGTTGACTTAGAAATAAAGAGTGGAAAATTATCAGAGAAGAAGATAAGGGCAGAGGGAAGGAGATAAGGAAATTACAGTCATAGAAGCTCCTGACGTACTTAATAACTCAACGTTGCAAAATGGAGTGATTCTACGCCGCCATGTTGGATTCGATGTATCGATAAGTCAGCGTACATATTGTCAAGTCAGCCTCCAGAGATAAGTTATACACGACAGCTACGGGTTGCAAGTCTCTTTCCTCCGCGATGTATATAGTAGTGAGAGAGGGCCGCATGGAGAAGGGAATGCTGCGTTTCCCCCAAGGGAAGGCCGCCAATCCCTTCCCACGTTATTAAAGGCGATAGTGGCGCGGTCCTGGCCCCGGAGGTCGAAGACAGTTCATCGGCTAGGAATGTGTTTACGCGCGACCTTTTCACGCAGAGTCACCGCGCATTCCTCCACGTTGCCAAATTGCCCTTCTCACGCGCTCGGTACTAATATAAATCCCCCGTGAGTCACTCTCACTATTCGTCTCACTATCTTCTATTTTTATTTCTTACTCAGCCTTCTTCTCGTCGTCTCTATCGTTCACCTTTTGCCTCTGCCCTTCTTTTCTTTCCACTTCTTCTGCCTCTTGTTCCTAACTCACCCTTTCTCGTTACCTGTCTTTCTCCTCTTACTTTTATCTCTGCCTCCAGGAGTCTCTAATTCGCTGCCTTTGTCTATACGACTCCCTGTCTCGTTTTACACGTATACCTCTCTCTCTCTGTTTTTTTCTCTTTCTGTCTACCTTCACCTTTTTGTTTTCTCTCTCTCTCTCTCGTGACCCGTTACAGTGTCTCTTTCTGTCGCACTTTCCCCCCTGTCCTGTATTCCTTGCCCCCGTCCACTCGCCTTTCCAGTCTTTCTCCGTCTCCGTGCCGCCTCAGCACTGAGTTAGCTTCCGTCCTTGCGCGCGTGTCAGTGACGTCACAGCAGTGACGTAGCGGATGTCAGCGCCGAGTCACAATCATCAAGTTCTCGGGTAACCCTACAGAGGACGTTGGGGAAGCTGCGGGACAAAGAGCCTCGGCCACAAGACGCGGAGAGGGAAAGAGAGAAACTACTGCGTCATAAGAAAAGCCGAAGAGAGAGGGAGGGGGGGGAAAACATTTGAAAAGGACAGAAACAGAAAATGAGAGGAAGAGAAAGGGCGAGAGAGTTGGGACGTGAGTGACGTAGTGAGAAAAAGAGAGTGGCAGAGGGAAACAGAAATAGAGAAATTTAGAGAGAGAGAGAGGTACTGAGTGACATGAAAAGAGAGATAAATACTAAAAAATAGGGGAAGTAAGACAACGAAAAAGAGAGAGACAATAGAAGACAGAGAGAGACCGAGAAATTGAAAGAGAAGAAGACAGAAACAGAGAAAGCGAAACAAGGGACGTAGGAAAAGAGAGATAAATACTAAAAAATAGGGGAATTAAGACAACGAAAAAGAGAGACACAATAGAAGACAGAGAGAGCGAGAAATTGAAAGAGAAGAAGACAGAAACAGGGAAAGCGAAACAAGGGACGTAGGAAAAGAGAGATAAATACTAAAAAAATAGGGGAAGTAAGACGACGAAAAAGAGAGACACAATAGAAGACAGAGAGAGAGAGCGAGAAATTGAAAGAGAAGAAGGCAGAAACAGAGAAAGCGAAACAAGGGACGTAGGAAAAGAGAGATACGGAGAAAAAGAAGCATAATGATAAAGAAAATAAGGGAAGATGGAAAACGAAAATTGAGATACTAAAAGGACGAGAGTCTGCGATTAAAAAAAAAGAAAAACTGATAAAGAGAGAGAGAGAGAGCGGAAGTCAGAAAAAGTGAAAGGAAGACACAGAAAAGGGCGGGAAGACAGCAAAAGGGAACAGAGACATGAGTCTGCGATAAAAAAACTGAGAAAGAGAGAGAGCGGAAGTCAGAAAAAGTGAAAGGAAGACAGAAAAGGGGTGGAAGACAGCAAAAGGGAACAGAGACATGAGCAGGAAGAGAATGACAGCGAGGAAAATGGAGTGGTACAGAAAAAGAGAAAGATGGAGGTACTTGGAAAAGGAAGGAGAGAGACTCAAAAAATAATAAAGAGAGAAACAGTAAAAGAGAAAAAAAACGGGGAAGAATAAAAAGGCAAAATGAGAGGGAAAGGGACATGAGGAGAGAGTGAACAGGATTAATTATTAAGAGAGATGAAGATAAAAAGAAAATCGGGTACAGCGAGAGAAATAGAGAAAGGAAAAGTGATTCCGAACAAAATAAAAAAGTTACAGAGAGGGAAAGGAAAAATTGAATGAGACACGCGGGAAGAGAGAAATAGAAAGAGATGTTTAAATAAACGTAATCTTGGTCGTCGTCTCCTCGGTGACGCGGACTTGTTCCCCGTTGCATCACCCGCCATGTTGGAACGTGACGCAAGCAACAAAGGCGAGTTGGCGCTTCTCTCTCTCTCTCGCTCTCGTCGCGAGGATGTTCTCGTTAAGAGAGCGAAACGAGCTGAAATGAAAACCCGGACGGGGACGAAGGCGGCGGTGAGTCACGCGAGAGACGGAAATAACCTGCGACGCCTTGGCTCGCGACTTTGCTCTCTCTCTCTCTCTCTCTCTCTCTCTCTCTCTCTCTCAGAGCTGGAAACTGTCGGGATCGAGGGTTCAGGGAGACTGAAAGGACGACACGATCAGCTGTTGCTGCTGCAGAGGAGCCGCCATCTTGGATCTGGCTCTGACTGTCTTTTCCTTGCTCTTTGTGCTGTATTTCTCTCTCTTCCTACCAGTTTCTGTTTACGCCTTCTTCTCCTCCTCCTCCTCCTCCCTTTTGCACCCGCCTGTGTCGTGCAGCCTCGCTACAACCTCTGGGTAGGTGGAGCCTAATTCCCGTCCATCCGCGACTCCATGTGTGTTGTCCCTGCCTATTACCATTCACCAGAGAGGTAGGGTGGCAGGTAGATTATGACGTCACTGCGTGCGTGCGTGCGGCAGCGACGACGACGACGACGACCAACACGTTCAACATTTGCAAAGCTCATCATTATCATTAGGCAGCTTACGAGGCCCTGAGGAATACGTGGTCCAAATAATTTTGACGCCTATAGATACTCGCGGAGGCACTGACAAGGGTTCTCAGTAATTACACATGAATCCTTAAGAGAAAAGGAAACGTGGAAGGGTTAAAAAAAAAGAGAATAAAAGGACAGTGACGGGGAGGTAGAAAAAGAGCAGCAGCGGAGGGGTGAAACAAGCCTAGGCTCGGGAACAAAATATACAAGGAAATGATGAAGATGATGAAGGAAGGAGAGGGGAGGCACCGGAGAGCAGCGGAAAATACTTGGGTGGTGCTGGTGGTGGGGGGTAGGGGAGGAGAGAATCTTGCGAAACGGTAATATAGGAAATCAATATTTGATAAATTTTACCACTACCACAACCGCAACGGGTCAAAAAGAAAGGGCTGCTGCCGGCGGGAACAAGAAAACGACGACGGAAAGGCCTTGAAAAGACGCGTCAAAGCCGAGCAGGGAGGAAAAGTTGAGGAAAAGGAGCGGCGATGAAGCTGTGAAGAGCGACGTAGGACGGTCGGTAAAAAGAGAACGAACAAAAGAGAGAGAAACAGGAGAGTGGAACAGGCTGAGGGAGGCACAGAGAGAGAGAGAGAGAATTACCGCTGTGGCCTCCGAGGCACGTAGATTCTTGTCCGCCTTCCAAATACCTGGGAAAAGGGCAACGAACCTTCCATCTCTCTCTCTTCTCCTTTTCCTTTGCTCCTTGCCCTCTTTTCCTTCCCTCGTCGTGACGTCTCGAATCTTCTTTTACCCCCTCTGCCTCGTCATGCTCCACTTTTTACGTCTTTTCCTAGTATTAGTTTCTCTGTTTTTGTCACTTTCTGTGACTTTTCCTACCTTCTTCTTAGTTTGGTTTCTTTTTTATAAATATTTTTTGACGTCAGACGTCATCTTTACAGTCTACAATTAAATTAAGTCTCTCTCACGGCTGACTATGGGGAAAATCGCCAATAGGGAACCTTCCCACGATCTCTCTTACAGTTAGTTCTGTTTTGTACGTATTACATTTATTAAATGTTTCACTATTTCAGTTCTAGTCACAAGGTTGGCGCTGCGGGAGGGAGTTTTCTCTCGCAGGCGCTGCTTCAGCCCAGAGAGTGACTGCGGGGCTCATGTCGGGGATGCCTCCTGCACTCTCTCTGGGTACTTTTTATCAAAGTTCTCATATGCCGAGACACCTTCACCTATTTTAGGAGGTATATGTACCGGGGTCAAAGACCTTGGGCATATGGCAAGAGCTGTTGTCTGCTGATCCCATTGGATCAGCCAGTCGGGGGCCAACAACTGCCTCCTCCTGAAACTGGTGGAGGAGGCACGGAGAAGGGAATGCTGCGACCCCTCACAGCAGACTCGTCTCCCCCGTCATTCATAGGGAAGGCCGTGAAAAGAATAGTAGCAGCCAATGCCATGCCCCCAGACCTACCTGATGCAGGTTTTCTAGGGTTTCTTTCCCCTGCTGCATCACCTCTTTTAGGTGAAATACCGTGGCGAAGGTAGGATCCTTAAGCCATAGCCCGGGGGCCCTAGTCAACCCTTGCTAGGCTACCTTGCTCTACCTTCCACATCCCCCCTCTTCAATTCCCTTCCTACGCTATTAAAGGGGAGTTGCCCCTGTTTCGGGATCACCTTCTCATGTAGCGTGTTAACACAAAAACAACTAAAAAAGTTATTATAGTACGAGGTCTTTCCCCAGTCTGAAGATGATGGCGCGGAGCAAGCCATCGAAACGTCACTGTTAAAATGATTTGACCCGGTTGAAAACTCCGAGTGGAATTTATACAAATACAACTAAAAAATAAAGCCTCCCTCGCTCTGTGTGTGTGTTTTGTTGTTTCATACCTATTCTTTTCCTCCCTCTCTTTCTTTTAGTTCTCTTTTCCTTGTGTTTTACACCTTTTCTCTCTCTTCTCCAGTCTGCTTCGTTCGACCTTGCCTCTCTTTTCTCCCACAGTTCTGGTGGACTTTGACTGCCTTCATACGTTTTTCCTCCATAGACTGAGTGGCTAGATGACGTCTCCTCACCCACGGGTTGGCTTCTTCCTGTAGGAAGGGCTTGAGAATAGTAACCCAATAGTCCGACCTACCTGATGCAGGTTTTCTAGGGGTTTCCCCCCCTGCTGCATCTCCTTAGATGAAACACCGCGCGAAGAGGGTAGGATCCTTAAACTACAGCCCTAGGCTACCTTTCTCTATCTTCCGCATCGCATCCCCCCTTTTCAATTCCCTTTCTATGCTATTAAAGGCGAGTTTCCTCTCTTTCAGGATCACCCTCATGTAGCCTGTAAACCAAGAAACAAAAAGTATTTGGATCAAATCTTGACGGTTAACCAACCGGGTCAGGTATTTAAAAGAACACAACGTTTCTGCGGCCGCCATCTTCTTCATTAAAAATAAAGTATTGTGAAAAGAAAGAAAGGGGAACAGGGAAATCCGCAAGGGGTAACTTCCCCCTCTAAGAATGTGAAAATCAAGCCGCGACATTTCGTCGGTTAGTTTCAAGGCGACAGGAGGGAGGGTGCATGCTCCGGGCTCGCAGCCGTCGGGCACAGTGCGTGACGGTTGTCTACTGACTTGTTAGAGCAGAGACTCGAGCCGAGTAATGCTGCGACTCCACAACGAACGCTGTTATCCTGGGGGGGGAGTTGGACGTAGGTTAGGTTTGCCCCCGCTTTAGGAGGGTAGGATCCTTAAACTCACTTCCTCGTCCCTCCCTGCCATTACAGGGAAAGACCCCGCAACCCGCAACCAGAGACGTTCCACAGGTGTGCGCGGCGGAGGGTCCCCCCTAATTTATTTTTGAGCGCCTGCATTAGATGATAATTACCCGCCGTCGCTTAAGTGGGGCGTAATGGCGCCTTCTTGGCACAGAGTCTCCTCGCCGCGGCCTCGTAACGGATCCTTGTTTACGCCGCCCACAGGAGCTAACAGGTTTAAAAATTGCCGTCGAGGCGTGACCCAGGCCCAGGACAACGTAAGCCTCCGCGGATAGATTTAAGCCAGAGTGACGTCACGGGGCACGACGCGAGCGACGAGC
The DNA here is from genome assembly GCA_034510155.1 of Eucriotettix oculatus. Lineage (NCBI taxonomy): Eukaryota > Metazoa > Arthropoda > Insecta > Orthoptera > Tetrigidae > Eucriotettix > Eucriotettix oculatus. Next base: position 5,581,292 of record CM067376.1, on the reverse strand, counting down.
GGAGTGCGGCTCACTGTTCGAGAGGCTTATCTATCTATCATCTTTGCCTCCTCCACGCGATACCTCGGCTTGTTGTCGTGATACAATCAATCATGTGGAAAAAAATCACCGTCCATGGAGCTAATGACAATAAATATGACTTCATTTAACAGACTTGCCCTTCCTTCGCCACTCATCCCATCGCGTACTTTGTGACGTCACAGCCACCATAAGCCACGACCTCCTGTGCATTAGATAAGCGCACGTATATGTATATATATATATATATGTGTGTACGGGTAATATGCAGTCTATTGAGTTCCTTATAACGGTGATACGTGAACAAGCTCTCCGTGTGTGGACGTGTACATATGTCATGTCCTTCCTTGGCCCTGGTCGTTGTACAAAATTCCTCAATCGTCACCGTCACTTACGAAACAGTCAGCCTTTTTTTTCTCAAGTATTTATGGGGAAAAAAGTAAAAATAGTTTGGTTACGTTTGAGCGTTACTTCACGGTTTAACAGACAGCAATTTAATCGTCTCGCTTGACAGGTCGCGACGCGTGACGTCATCATCTAGTCCTGTATATCTTCTTTTTAGGGTGGGACCATGATTGGACTGAGAGTAGAAGGGAGAAACCTTCTCCAGGGTGATCGACATTTCCTGTCAGCGGGGGGTTGCAAGAGATGGTGATGAGTGAATGTTTTGCAGTGTTGCCACGGTGAAACGTTCTTCAAGAGTATTTATGAACAAATAAAATGATTTGGTTACGTTTGATCATTACTTCACGGTTAACAACAATTTAATCATCTCGCTTGACAGGCTAAACGCATGACGTCATAATCTGTTCCGTATATCTTCAGCAATTTAATCGTCACGCGTGACAGGTCTCGACGCGTGACGTCATAATCTAGTCCTGTATATCTTTTTAGGGCGGGACCATTTCTTGACTGAAAGTGTAAGGGAGAAACCTTCTTTAGGTGATGTGGTGATGAGTGTTTTACAGTGTTGCGACGATGAAACATTTTTCAAGAGTATTCATGAACAAATAAAATGGTTTGGTTACGTTTGAGCATTACTTCACGATTTAACAAGCAGCAATTTAATCGTCTCGCTTGACAGGTCGAGACGCGTGACGTCATCACCTAGTCCTGTATATCTTCCTTTTAGGGTGGGACCATTTCTTGACTGAAAGTGGAAGGGAGAAACCTTCTCTAGGGTGATGACTACAATCGTATAGTGCCTGTTGCGGTGATGAGTTTTGCAGTGTTGCCACGATGAAACGTTCTTCAAGAGTATTCATGAACAAATAAAAGGGTTTGGTTACGTTTGATCATTACTTCACGTTCAACAGCAATTTAATCGTCTCGCTTGACAGGCTCGACGCGTGACGTCATAATCTGTTCCGTATATCTTCAGCAATTTAATCGTCACGCTTGACAGGTTCGACGCTCTTCAAGAGCATTTATTAACAAATAAAATGGTTTGGTAACGTTTGAGCATTACTTCACGGTTTAACAAACATCAATTTAATCGTCTCGCTTGACAGGTCTCGACGCGTGACGTCATCACCTAATTCTGTATATATCTAGAGGGTTGCCAGAGACGGTGATGGGCGAATGTTTTGCAGTGTTGCCACGATGACTTCCCGCCTGACTCGGCCCCGCCGCACCAAGATGTACGACTGCAACTACCGCATGGGGGAGCGCAACTACCGCCCCGTGCTCGACGACCTGGACCGCAAGTACTCCGGCCGCGGGGGCGGCGGAGGCGGCGGCGAGGGCGGCCTGTCCACGCTGCGCGGCGCCCTGGCCGAGGCTGAGGCGGCGCTGCCCACGCGTCGCGACGCCGCCACCCCGGAGCGCCGCCGCCCGCTGTCGTCGCTGCTGGACGACGACGAGTCCTTCTTCGACGTCGCGGCCAAGAAGACGGCGGCGCGACGCCAGGCGATGCTCAAGCTGGAGGACGGCTTCGACGACGACCTGGAGGCGGTCTCCGGCGACGGCGGCCGCCGCGTGAGGGACTCGCGCAAGCGCATCGCGGCGCTGGAGGAGGAGCTCGCGGGGCGGCGCAGCGGCGTCGACTTCGCCGACAAGGTCCTGGACACGGTGGGCCTCAGCGGCGACGACGTCAGCAAGGCGCGTCAGTACCTGCAGCAGCAGCGCCGCAAGGTCACCATCAGCAGCAGCAGCGCCGCCTCCGCCGCCGCCGAGGACGACGAAGGAGCCGGCAAGTCGCTCATGAAGTGGACCAAGCTGGGGGCGGCCGCCGACAGGGAGGTCGACGTGGGCGGCGGCGCGGCGGCCGCGAGGGCGCGCAAGTCCCGGGCCCGCCTCCAGGACCTGGAGAACGAGATGGAGGAGCTGGCGGACCGCGCCGCCGCCAGGGAGAGGCGGTCGGCCAACGTGAGGGCGCTGCTGCAGGAGACGGCGGAGGTGGGCTCCGCCTCCAGCGTCCAGGCCTCCTCCACCACCGTGCGCGTGCGCAAGGTCGCCGCCTCCTCCGCCGCGGCGACGGAGAAGACCGTCTCCTTCTAGAGAAGACCCACGCACGTCGCTGGGGGGCGGCGGGGGCGGCAGCGGCCACAGGGTTCACACGACGGCGGCGGCGACGTCCCAGTGAGGCGGAGGCTGCCTTCCAGCAGGGTTTCCTTCACGGCGAGTGAGCGTGTCGGAAACTGGACAGAGGGCGGCCCCTGCACTCGCCTCTGACGTCACACAGGGTTGCTTACGTCACTCTCTCCAACAACACTCGAGTACAGGGTGCTCCGAAAAGGGAACCACCAATTCACTTTAATCTGCAGAGGCAGCCGACAGGCCAGAATTTTATTTAATATTATCCAACACAAGTAGAATGCTGCCAGTCCTCTAATGGCTGCCAAGCTCCTCCTTCCTTCAACAATTACTTCATACAATGACAATTTTCTCCAAAAAAAAATCTAAGGGTCTTTGTATCTCGTGGTGAACAAATTTTTGGTGCACCACGTCTGTCCATTTCCTCTCATAATCTTCTCCTTGCTCCTCTTAAAAGAGCTGCTACAACGTTTCCTTTAATGAAATGTTTTTGCCTGCTCTTGTCATGAACCAGACTCTTACCAGTTTTTGACTTTCATCGCCTCGATATCATCTTCCAGGGAGGACGGTCGTCTCTCCATCTTCCCTTCTTTTCTTCCCCCTTCCTCTTATATAATTGATAGGAACAAATAAGCATTAGTCGAGTGAAGTAAGTAACTTCTTATGGCCAAAAGTAACGTAATTGTCCGGCAAGTGCCAGACTATCGAACTTAATTATGCATTGGTGACACCTACACGTTACAACTTATTTTAAAAATTAAAATCGAAGTTCCTGCACCCTATTCACAGTTATATAATTTAGCACCCCTTGTTAGATGACACAATAACAATATCGTAAAATAGTGTCACTTAAAGGTTGCTTCAAGAAACCCCAACAACTCCCATCTTTTTCACAGCAACCGGATACAGGGGGAAGGAAATAAAACCTACATGGAATAACAATAGTATGTATCACACGTACCGTAGAAGTTGAGGAGGTTCGAGGATGTCAGCAGTTCTTCCTTCACCCACGACACGTTTGGAGTTGAAAAAACACATAAACCATCCCTCGTGACTTCCCCGGGTAATGTCAGTACAAAAATTAAACCATTAATAATTATTAAAACGACAGAATCTCAATTACATTGTTAATAATAATATTGATAAAAACTTATAATTTTTGTTGACCCAAAAAAAAAGATATGCTAAATGGGAAAAGAAAAAAAATTTCAGTTTACGTCTGTCTCCCCCTCCCCCTCCCCCACCCCTCACCTTCTCCTCCTCTCCTCTTCCCTCCCCGCAACAACAATTAAATTAAACAAATTTGACAACCAGGTAACAGGCAACGTTGATGAATCAACGTGTAATCACCATCCTCGGGGTAAATGTTACTACCACAAATAAATAACATTAAAAGGTATTGTAACATCAGAATCTTAATAACAGCAGTAGCAGTGTTAAAATACTGATAAAACATGCAAATTTCATGAAGAAAAAAGAGAGAGACGCCAGATGCCACTTTTTTTAAAACGTTGTTACGTTTAACTGTAGTCTTACATATTACATTGCTGCTCTGCATTGCGTTTGAAGCTAACCCCCCTTTCCGTTGCTAAGATTGCCATCGTTTTCCCCTCGCTTCCAGTCCAACCCTCCGCGTTGAATTAGCTAAATATGTAGATTCCATTTCCAATTGCATAGCTCAGTCCAACACAAAAAATTAACCTTCACTCGATCTCTTTTTAAACATTTAGCATCCCTATTTTTTTTCTTTTGGGTCGGACAACAAAAATTATAAGTTTTTAACAATATTATTATTACCAATGTAATTGAGATTCTGACGTTTTAATAATTATTAATGGTTTAATTTTTGTACTGACATTACCCGGGGAAGTCCCAAATACGGTGACGAGACAACGTCGACTCAGCTAAACAGCTGTTCTCTGATCCGCGATGACTTGGTAATTAACAGGTTCCAAAGCCCAAGATGGCTACCCATAATCCCACTTCTTTTTTTTTTCTTTTGAAGGTTTGTCTACACTGAACCGACGAATCCCTCAAAATCCATCCTACTCCAAACTGTACGTTCAATGAAGATCACTATGATCTGGTCAGATGGAAACCCCTTATCTTCCCCTTTGCCGAGATTGTATGTAATTTTCTTCACTCCCAGTACGACCCCTCTACGTTATATATAGCTCAGTCCTCACAAATTTTACCCTTTGGTCAATAATTATTGATTGGTTCGGTTTATCTCTGTTGAGATGTAAACAATGGCCATGAATTGGAGAGGAATGTAGTTAAATACAAAAAAAACAATATGCAGACAATTAAGTATAAGTATATATATATATATATATATAATATATATATATATATATTATATTCATACTCATTTAATAATTAAATAAATAATTTAAAATATTAAATGTTTTCTGACTAATATATATATACTCATTTAATAAATTAAGTAAATAATTAAAATAATTAAAAAATATATAAAATTGTTTTCTGAGTAATTATATATATAATAAATAATTTAAAATATATAAATTGTTTTCTGAGTAATTATATATATATATATATATATATATATATATATATATATATATATTATAAATAAAATAATTAAAAAATATATAAAATTGTTTTCTGAGTAATTATATATATATATATATAATATATATATATATATAATTACTAAATAAAATAATTATAAAAAATATATAAAATTGTTTTCTGAGTAATTATTTTATATATTTTTTAATTATTTTATTTATTTACTTAATTTATTAATTATTAATTAATTAAAAAATATATACAGAAAACAATTATATATATATAATTACTCAGAAAACAATTTTATATATTTTTAATTATTTTATTTATTTACTTAATTTATTAATTATATACATTTTTTAATTATGTATATATATAAACAAATTAGTCAGAAAACAATTATATATATTTTTAATTATTTTATTTATTTACAACATGAGTATAAACTGTTTGCTGACTAATTGGCTGTATTGTGTATTTACTTAAATACAGTTTGAATTACCAGTTGATGACCACGACTTTTGTGGACCTCTTCGGGTGGTATTAGTATTAATCATCATATTCCAGTTAATCCCCACAGAGAAGTAGAGGTTCAGAGGATGTGGAAAGAGTCAGAGATTGTACATAAATGATGATTGCTCAGTTGCTATTTATTATCTCTATGTGGAAGTGAGGAGGGGAGAGGGGAAGGGAGAGGGAGGGGAACGTTGTGTGAACTGGTAAAGTAAATAATTTTTGTCTGATTATACGGCCACCGTATATAGTGTCTTACATTCAATACTTTTCAATTATTACCATCATCCCCAACCAAATTGTTCTCTTCGTCACCAGAACTGGCCTCGGCTTCCTTCGGGAGTTTCCTCCTCGGGTCTAGCTGCTGTCATTTCCTTTAGTCCATCAGGGTTCGCCATGCATAATAACACAGTCCATCCAACGGAGTCTTGGGGGCATCCTCGCTCCTCTTTGTGCTCCAGGATCCTGGGTTTCGGTTCCTCGTTCTCTTAACGTGGCCCACGTGACCCGCCTCAACCTTGACACCTTTATTACTTGCACAACATCAGATCGTTCTCCTAACTTACAACATTTAAGGTACTTCTTCTTCTTCTTCAGGTGAAAACACACCTATAATTAATTTCTTCCCGAGTTATTTTTTTCTTTTTCAGTGGAAGGAAATCATTACAATATTTATCATCCCGATGTCCTGACAAACTTGAAGTCAGCCATTCTCCTAATATGCGTTACATGTAACACGTTACACCTTGCATTTTACAGACATCTTGAGGGTGAAGACGAGATGCAATCGAGTTTCTTCCCCAGTTAATTTTTTTTCTTTTGCATGGATGGAGAGGAATTAGATGTGAAGTAAACATCTGAGGTCAGGAAGAGGAAAATAAAAAAATACGACTAGTTTATTTTGAACATCTGAATCGATTTAACTCAGGAAGGAAGAATTTTTTTCCCCCTTTTCTTTCCGTACATCTTTACCTACCTGAACGATTCCAGAAATTGGTTTTGGTTTGCGGTGAAACGGTTCGGTTGTTTTCACCTGAATGTGTTGAAATAATATTTTTTAAAAAAAATTCTGGCTTCAACGTCTTCAAATGAAGACGGGAAGTAGCTGTCGCCTATGGTGGTAAGGGATGAGGGGAGGAGGAGGGGGGTGATGATGGTTTTTCTCTTAAAGGGCAAACTTGAAGCCCTCGAAGCTGCTGCGCCAGCATCCTTGAGCAAATTCTTGCCGGCTCTGTCCACGCAGCCTAAGTTGAAAGGGTTTTGTCGAGGGAGGGAGGGAAGTGAGACGACGTGGCAACGCGTTTCTCTGCCCTCATTCCCCTCGATGCCAGAACTGGTTACTTGATGGGACGCCTCTGTGCACGGTACCGAGGTTGGTTAAAAACCTTAATTGTCGGCACTGTGTGTTGTCGGTCTTCAACTAGCTGGACGGTACGGTTGTTTTTTTCATTTTAATCTTTTTTCTCAAGGGAGTGAAATGGAGGGGAAAGGTGGTGTGGTGGGGGGGTGAAATTTGTAACTAAGCCTCTGTATGACCTATATAGTTTTTGGAGAGGGGGGAAGGAGAGAGAGAGAAGGGGGGAGGGGGGGAGGCATGATGATGATGGTGTGAACCTCGCGGCCGCTGATCCGTCTTCAATATTACGATGATGACGTTGTTGTTGTTGTTGTTACAGTTGTTGTTGTTGTTGTTGATGATGAAGGTGTTGTGTGGTGGTGATAATAATAAAAGAGAGTGCCTGTGAGTTTGGTCTGTTTTTCTTCTTGTCCTTCCCGTCGTCCCCGCCCGTCTATAAGGAGGAGACACACAATATCCCCTTCCTCGGGGGCCGGGAATAGACCCTGCGGGACTCCATTGTGGCTAATTCTGGAAGCGGCGGCCTCGGGGGCCAGCTGCCAGGGACTCGCCCGAAACGTCAATAACGCAAGATGGCGTCAGGTAACTCTAATAACGGAGGGACGGAATGCAGCAGCGTCCAGCTTCAGGTGAGGTGGAACTCTCCTTCGCTGGAGGGTGTTATAATATATACATAGGGAGGCAACGCGACAAGACTTTGAAAAGCAACAAGATGGAGAAACCAAAGTGAATTACCCATTTGTTTATCCAATAACCACGTGCTTTTTTTAAGAAAAAAAATTAAATTTACACAACGGAAGATTAACAAAAGTGACCACGTTTTATAAACAATCTCGCGCAATACCGACATGACACGTCAACATATTGACCAAAGACAACGGTTTTTGTGGTTATTGTTGATTTCAGATTTTAGGCTGGTCGGGTCCATGATAAATGATAACCTATTCTGTGCACGACTACCACACGCTTCGCCCCAAATCTGCGTAGTGTAGTCCATCCTTTGCCTCCCTCTGCTGTTCACTTCTCTCCAACGTGTCCTATTAATCTTTTCTTCTGGTATTTAGTCCTTTCCATGGAAACCTATCTTCAACAAGCCTTTTCATTTCATTATAACTATCACATACTACATCGTCCTCCCTCATCTACTTAGTGTATGCCATACTTTGTATCCCTCTGCTGTTCACTTCTCTCTAACGTGTCCTATTAATCTGTTGTTGTTGTGGTATTCAGTCCTTGCCATGCTAACCTATCTTCAGCAGGCCTTTTCATTTCATTATAACTATCACATACTACATCCTCCTCCCTAAACTGCTTAGTGTATTCCATCCTTGGCCTCCCTCTGCTGTTCACTTCTCTCTAGCGTGTCTCAAAACGTGACCTAATTAATCTGTTCTTTTGATATTCAGTCCTTGCCATGCAAACCTATCTTCAACAACTCTTTTCATTTCATTATAAATATCACATACCACAACATCCTCCCCCTAATCTCCTTAGTGTATTCCATCCTTGGCCTCCCTCTGCTGTTCACTTCTCTCTAACGTGTCTCAAAACGTGACCTAATTAATCTTTTCTTTTGGTATTCAGTCCTTGCCATGCAAACCTATCTTCAACAAGCCTTTTCATTTCATTATAACTATCACAAACTACATACTCCACAACCTGCTTAGCGTATTCCATCCTTGGTCCCCCTCTGTGGTTCACTTCTCTCTAACGTTGACGTATTAATCTTTTCTTCTGGTATTTAGTCCTTTCCATTCTAACCTATCTTCAACAAGCCTTTTCATTTAATTATAACCATCACAAAAAACATCCTCCCTAACCAGCTTAGAGTATTCCATCCTTGGCCTCCCTCCTATGTTCTTACCCACAGACACACTCTTCCATCAAACGCAAATTGTACGAGACCCTCGTGTCTTAAAACGTGGCCTAATTAATCTGTCCCTTCTCCTAGTCAACGTCCTCCATATTGTTTCGCTTCCCCCCCCTCCCCCTATTCTGTTTACAATTTCCTTGTTTGTGATTCTATTCCTCCCCTCCATCTGATTTTCAGCATTCGCCTAAAGCACCACATTTAAAAGGCTTCTATTCTTTTCCCTTCCCCAACTCCTATCGTCCACGTTTCCGACGCTCCATGAGAACTATTAGTCTATCCTTTCTACATCCTCCATATTCTTCTCTCTTGGCTTACGCTGGTTAGTTACTCTAATCCGCCCAACTCATTCTTCTGTAGCACTTGTAACATTTGAAAAGCTTCTACCATTTTCCCATACACTCATTTCAAAATTGAATTATTGAAAAAAAAATTATTTTTTTTTAAAAAAAATTTTGAGTTACATTATCTGTATCCGGAGATATCTGAAGGCAGCGTGATAACTAGAGTAGGATAGAACAGGGCGAGGAAGAGGAAATTTACATATCGGTACATGTAAGTATGGATGTTAGGAAATTTTGGTAAAAGGAGTGTGACGTTACATGGAGACGGAAGGTGGTGCAGTAAGGGAAAAATAAAAGAAGCTTTTCAAGTGTTGTGGTGGTGCTGTAGGAGAACGGGATGATGGGTGGATAAGGGAAACTAACCAGCAACTTCTAAGCAGAATAAGAGAAGAGTGAACGATATGGAGGACTTTCAAGGGATTGATTAACAACAGGCCACGTTGTGAGACACGAGCATTACTGAGGGAGTGAACAGAAGAGGGAGGCCGAGGATGAAATGTACGCTGAGAAGGTTTGCGGGGGGGAGGAGGATGATGTGGTAAATGAAAAGGCTTGCGCAGAATAGGTTAGGATGGAGAGTAGCGCCCGGACCGGACCAGCCCTGCCCTAAGGGTTGAATACTACGACAACAAGAAGACAGTAACCTAATAATCGCATAATTGAAAGGTTCTACGGTAGCAAGCCGCAGTGTAAAATTTCAGAGGAAAATCAAAGGTGGAAATTCTAAACAGCGTAAGGCAAGAGAGAAGAATGTGGAGGATTTTGAAGGGAAAGATTAAATAGTTTGCACGTGGCGTTGTTATATGGGAGGGTGCGAAACGTGGACGATAGGAGAAGTTTGGGAAAGGGAAACGATTAGAAGCCTTTGAAACGTGGTGCTGCTGTAGGAGTAATGAGATGATGAGGAGGTGGATAGAATCAGAAACGAGGATATTCTAAACAGAATAGGAGCGCCTTGTAAACGAGCAACTTTTTACGGCAATATAATGTTTGTGGTCGGCAATCATCATGGCCGAGCAATATTGCCCCCAAAAAATCCAGCAACATTTCCGGCAATATATCAGTATTGCCGAGCAACGTTGCCCGTATTGCAACCACTATGACCGGCAATCATGGCCGAGCAATATTACCCAAAAAATCCAGCAACGTTTCCGGCAATATATCCGTATTGCCGAGCAACGTTGCCCGTATTGCAACCACTATGACCGGCAATCATGGCCGAGCAATATTGCCCCAAAAAAATCCAGCAACATTTCCGGCAATATAAACAAACATATCGCCCGGCAATATATCAGTATTGCCGAGCAACGTTGCCCGTATTGCAAGCACTATGACAATATAATGTGGTCGGCAATAATCATGGCCGAGCAATATTGCCCTAAAAAAATCCAGCAACATTTCCGGCAATATAAACAAACATATCGCCCGGCAATATATCAGTGTTGCCGAGCAACGTTGCCCGTATTGCAAGCACTATGACAATATAATGTGGTCGGCAATAATCATGGCCGAGCAATATTGCCCCAAAAAAATCCAGCAACATTTCCGGCAATATAAACAAACATATCGCCCGGCAATATATCAGTGTTGCCGAGCAACGTTGCCCGTATTGCAAGCACTATGACAATATAATGTGGTCGGCAATAATCATGGCCGAGCAATATTGCCGCCAAAAAATCCAGCAACGTTTCCGGCAATATATCAGTATATATCTGTAAAAATCGGTTGAAAATTATTTGATTTGATACAAAATTTATTTATGGAATTTGTTTGAAAAAAAAAATATGACAATATAAATTCTATAAAAAAAATTGTAACGTTTCAAAAAAATTGTATTTGATTTTTGTGACAATGCCGAAAGCTCCTGATAAATAAATTTGAAATCAAAACTAAATTATAGTCTTGATTATTAACGTGACTTGATCAACATGGGGGAAAATACTCTGGAAAGAGTTTTTCCACGGTAAGATTCTTTAACAAAAAAATTAAATGTCTCTGAATGTCGTATGATAATTAGGTAACCAAGTAGCTAACACGTGATAAAATGTCTACTGCAGAAGATTCCTCTGCTTTCACATTGCCAAGGCACAAACAACCGGGATGTAGACAGAACAGGGTTGCCAAGTTGAATAATTTCTTTATTATTTTAAAGAAACGATAAATATTGTTCATAAATAATGATAATAAATAAAAATGAAAATAAGTGAAATATATAAATAATAAATTAAAATTTTATGTACCAATTCAGATTTTATTTTTGAATACAATCTATAATAATAACATTTTGGTACCTATATATTTTTTTTCCTTATTAAGGCTTTTTCAACTTATGTGTTTACACTATCAGATACAATATATCTTTAATTATAACACAAATTTTTACAATTATTTACATTGATTAATGTTTTTAATGAAAAAATTTTTTGTTATATATAAATTTTTCACACAATAACAACTTTTTGGTTTTTAATTAATAAACACACATGCCACTTTTTGGTTGTCACTTTATTTAAAAGTTATTCAACTCGGAAGCTTTCGACAGTCGTCGTCCTCTGCTATGGAACAAAATATATACACGTACAATTTGTTTAAAACTTTTCAATACATAGTAAAACAGTTAATTTGTACATATGTTTTGTTGGCATGTGTGTTTATTAATAAAAATAAATCTTTATTTTAAACTATTAGAATTAGTGAAAGTTTTTGCCCTGCTTGTTACAATTGTTTGGCATTTACCCGGAGTGAATTTTCTTATGTTTTGCTAAATAAGTTACGCTTCGGAACGCTTTCCCGCAAATAACACATTCGTATGGTTTTTCACCTGTGTGAATCCTCGTGTGTTGATTCAAATTCCCCTTGTGAGTGAAAGTTGAACCGCACTGGACGCATTTGTAGGGTTTTTCACCGGTGTGAACTCTCATGTGTTCAATTACATGACCTTTTTGTGTGAAAGTCATTTCACACACGACACATTTATACGGTTTTTCACCGGTGTGAGTCCTCGAGTGATTGATCAAAGTGCAGTTCTGTGAAAACGTCATACCACACTCGACGCATTTGTGCGGTTTGCCGCCAGCGTGCATCGTCGCGTGCCTTGCCAAAGCGCACTTGTGTGAGAAAGCCGTTTCACACTCGGCACACTTGTAGGGTTTTTCGCCAGTGTGGGTCCTCATGTGTTCCACCAAAGGACCTTTCTGCGTGAACGCCTTATCACACTCAACGCATCTGAACGGCTTCTCACCGGTGTGAATCCTCATATGTGTATTTAAATTGCTCAACACCGAGAACGTCTTCTCGCACTCGACGCATCTGTAGGGTTTCTCGCCCGTGTGAATCCTCATGTGAGTCGTCAGAGCAAATCTGTGCGAGAAAGCCGTGTCGCACTCGACACATCCGTAGGGTTTCTCACGGGTGTGAATCCTCACGTGCCTGCTCAAACTATCTTTTCGTGAGAATGTTGCGTCACACTCGACACAAATGTATGGGCTGTGTCCATTGTTGATCATGTGCATCGCTGCTTTTAAATTCACGACAAGTTACTGTGAATTCTTCACATTTATGTCAGCATATGTGCAAACATCATGCCTACAATGAAAAATATGGGCCATTAAAATTATTTTCACATTCTTATCAATAAAATATGAGAAGAGAGAAGAATACGGAGTACTTTGAGACATTAGTTGTCTTGTACAATTAGCATTAGAGGGAAGTGAAAAGAAGAGTGAGGCAAGAATGGACTGTGCTAAGGAGGTTAGGGAGGATGTGTGGTAGATATGTAGATTCGAAAAGGCTTGCACAGAATTGGTCAACATGGAGAGTTGCACCAGACCAGTCTAAGGATTTAATACTACTACAACAACAACAACCCATAAAATTAAATAACTACAGTCGATTCTGATAAATACAGAAATACAAAAGTCTCACTGTTTTAATTACTGATATTTCCAAGGGTTTACTTTACATTCCAGCCAACAGAACTACCTGATAAATATATTACAAGTAATTCTTAAGTCCTGCTTGACCAAGATTCTAAACAAAAAATCATGTTTGTGATAAATGAAAAACTATAAAAACGAGGAGACAATTAAGTGGTAAAATAAAGTGACAAAACAAATACCACAACAGCAAAGTTCCTGCAAATTTTCGTTGCTTTCGCAAGTACAACCAACACAAAACCCCAATTTTCCGCTTTATATACAGGCTCCAGTTTGTCCAACACGCAAACAATAAAACACCCTAACACGTGAAATGGGTAACAGATCTACCACGTAGGATACTTACAGTTACATTAAATAATTGCTACAAGTGATGTTTCTTTTAAAATAAAATCAGAGGTCAGAGACTTTGGCTGATATTTAAATCGATCAGAATTACTGATAGTAAATTTCGAGCTTCAAGGTTGGCAGAGTCCATTTGAACGACTGAAATATAATACATCTTTAAAACAATTATTTTTAGACAGAAAACCTTCGATGCTTATAAATGATCCGATTAAAATTTTACAAGTAGATAAATATTCCCGGGTTTAATGGAATCAGAACTTAACCTCTCAATCTTGACACGAGTTATAAACCTTTTTTGATCAAAGACACTCGTCAAAATATTTGATAAACTTTATGTCTTTGTCCATCGGTCCCCAGACTTCGAGGATTTGGAAACGAATTTCTACGATGCAAACACATTTGTATGGCTTCTCTCCAGTGTGAATCCTAAGGTGATTTCTAAAACTATTTCGATCAGCAAATGTTTTTTTTCACAATCAGGACATCTGTGTATGGTTTCTCTCCAGTGTGAATCCTCATGTGCCTATTTAAATGACTGGAAACATTGAAATTTTTAAAACACTCTAAACACTGATATGGTTTTTCACCAGTGCAAATCTTCATGTGTGCAATCAGAACACTTGAATATGAGAATGCCAAATCACATTCAACACATTTGTATGGCTTTTCTTCCATGTGAATTCTCATGTGCGTATTCAGAGCGCCTAATGCAGAGAATGCCTTATCACACTCAACACATTTGTATGGCTTAATAGTGGTGTGAATCCTCATGTGTGTAATTAAATTTCCTTTTAAAGTGAACATTTTATCACACTCGACACACTCGTATGACTTTTCACCGGTGTGAATCCTGAGATGGTTTCTTAGAATACTAGGTTTTCAGAATGTTTTATCACAGTCGACACATTTAAATGGCTTTGTTTCAGTATGTATCCACATGTGTGAAATTAAATTACCTTTCCCTGTGAATGGCTTATCACACTCAATACATACAAATGGAGATTTTCCAGCATGAATCTTATAATGATTTCTTAAAGTACTCAGGTCTGAAAATGTTTTGTAACAGAAATGACATTTATATGGTCTTTCACCAGTGTGAATCCTCATATGGGTATTTAAATTACCTGATACTGAGAATGTCTTATCACACTCAACACATTTGTATGGCTTTTCACCAGTGTGACTCCTCACGTGTGAAATTAAATTACCCTTTAAAGCGAATTTCTTGTGACACTCAACACATTTGTATGGCTTTTCATAAGCATGAATCCTCATGTGCTCAATGAAATTACTTGATTGTGAAAATGTTGTGTCATATTCAACACATACAAATGACATCTCGGCAATGTGAATCAACATGTGTTTAATCAAAATACTTGGACGTCTGGATTTTGTTTCATGCTCAAAAGATTATTATAGGTTTTATCTATTTTCAATCTTCATCTGTGTAACCTAAAATGGAACATTATTAATAGACCTTTATAAAACTACTCTATCCACTCCAACAGAAACGCGCCAAATTCCATCTTCACCAAAAGACTCCTTTATCTCTCCCTACTCCGCCCCATATGGGGATCAACTGCCAACTACTCCAATTCAAATAAAATTCAAACCATGCACTAAGCAGATTAGAGACGTCATAGTTATTTATAAATGAAAAGGCTTGCGGAAAATGGGTTAGTGTGGAGGGTTGCATCAGAACAGCCCAAGGACTGAATACCGCAACAACAATACCTCCATAATAATAATAATAATAATAATAATAACAATGTTTTTATTTCAGTAAAATTTAGGAAATGACAAAGGTCGTAAAAACTGATTGTAAATGCTATTACCAAAAAAAATCACACAATAGATCATATCTTACAAATACTATCAGAATTTGTTTACTATAACATTGAATTTAAAATACATTTCAAGCATAAATGGCGTTATATGGGTGCGTAACATGGACGATAGGAATTACAGAAAGGAAAAGAAGTCTTGGTGCCATAGGAGAATGAGATGGGTGGATAGAATCACTAACGAAGAAGTTCTAAACAGAACAGGGGGAAGAGCGAACAATAAGGAGGGCTTTGAAGGGATACAGCAATAGGCCACGTTTCAAGACACGAGGGTCTTGTAAAATTAGCATTAGAGGGAAGTGTGTGTGTGTGGTGGGGGGTAAAAGAACAGAAGATGAGGGAGGTCAAGGATGGGATATGCAAAACAGATTAATGAGGATGTGCTTGTTATGAGGAAATGAAAAGGCTTGCACAAGATAGGTTAGAATGGAGGGTTGAGCATCAGTACAGTCTCAGGACTGAATACAGCACAACAACAACAACAACAAGCATAAACTCCATTTACCTTATTTACAAACATTTTAATTACATATAATTTCAATTTATGCCTATACTCAGTTTAGATTTTAACACATATACATATAATCATTTCACATTAATTCACAGAAAAGTTTATATAGAGATAAATTATAGACAACATTCAATTAAATTAGACATGTGAATTAAGCCATTCAGAAAGATTAAAAATGGTTTTATTACATAGAAAAACTGTTTAATTTATTCTCAAACTGATTGTCAAATAGAGTTCTTTCATCTTGTGGAAGTCTTGTTATAATGTAGAATGCCCCAAATGGCAGGTTCAGGCCTAAAATATAGATGAACATTCCTCGTATACAAAATTGGATTGATTTCATGTGGCAAAACAACAAGGAATGCCTACATATATATATTGTAAATGCCTTGTGAAGTAATGCCTAACGGCCGTTCTGCGAGGAGGTAATTTGTAAATGGAGGTGGTTTTTAGTGAGTAAAAATCTCACACACCGTGTAACTCGGGTTTCACGGCGTCTTTATAAGATTTTCCCTTACCCTCGATAAAATATATATATATATATATATATTGTAAATGGTCTTTCACCAGCATGACTCTGTATGTGCTCTTTTTAAAGTACAAGAGACTGTTACTAATTTACGACAATTTCACATTGTTAGGTTTAAGCCTAAACTACAATGTTGTTCTGCATACTTGTACCACATTTTAGTTTAAGCTTCCCCATGGAGTCAGCCAGGGTTGGATTCTATTACATTTGGCATCTTTATTTTACATGAATCAGAATTTCAAAATTCCAAGTTTCTTACGAATTGCATCAAGATAATTTTAAATGTTCATTTTTTTTTAAAGTTACATTACCCGAAGAATTCCAAATAGGGACACAAAACGTTGATTCAAACAAGCTAAAACTTTGTATCTGTTCATTATTTCATACTACTATTGGAAAAGCATATTAAATGATTTACAAAGTTTTTTTATACTGTCTACTTTACTTGCTAAGAATTATTTGAGAATTTTCAATTATTCTACAGTGTCGGTAACATAAACAAAAATAAAAACATTCACTTTATGGTTCTGTGCAGAGTTTTGACTGGATAAAAATTTAGCTATTCTATTTCTTGCCTTTGGATCCTACACAACATCTGCTTAAATTAAACTTAATACTTTTGGTAATGTGTAAGCAACAATGAACATTACACCCAATTTTCTTATTGAACTACTATTAAAATTTCGCAACAGGTTTAATTAAACATCATCTGCACTAAAGTTTTACTAAGAAAGTGATATCCAGAGTCACACGAGGAAAAATTAAATCATAAATTATGAACAGTTATTTTCAATAAAGTCGAGGCACTACAATCAGTTATAACTATGGTCTACGTGAAAACAATGTGAAACTATGTAAACCAATTTTAATACAAGAAATTTTCATATAAATAAACAAGAGCATTAAAAAAATAATTCTGTGCTTAAATTACTCTTGTTACTGAAGCTATTATCTTTTACAATTAACTTATGAAAATAACTTATAACAATAGGGATAACCAGGTTAACATGAATCTTTGTGAAATTTTCAAATGAACATTTTCTTTTGAATGAATCAACAGCGTGCATCTCCTAGTGAAACTGATTGTACTTTAAAAAACTTTAAACCAGTTTAAATCTTTAAGAATCTAATAAATTAAGTTTTAGAGTGGGTTTTCTCTAGTGTGAATATTCATATGTTTTACTAAGTTACTTTTTTGTGAGAATTCCCTATAACACTGAACACATTTGTATGGCTTTTCACCTGTGTGAGTACTCATGTGTCTAATTAAATGACTTTTACGCGAGAAAGATATATCACACTTGTCACATTTGTGTGGCCTTTTACCAGTGTGAATATACATATGCCCTACTAAAGAACTTTTTTGTGAAAAATTTATGCCACAATCAACACATTTGTATGGCTTTTCTTCAGTGTGAATCTGATTATGAATTCTGTAACTTATTTGGTCAGTAAATGTTGTACCACACACCGAACATGTGTATGGTTTATCTTCAGTGTGAAGCCTCATATGTGTACTTAAAGGACCTGGCTGTGAGAAAGTCATATTACACTCAGCACATTTGTATGGTCTTTCACCAGTATGAATCCTCATGTGTGCAATTAGATGACTCTTTTGTGTGAAAGTTGTATCACACTCTACACATCCATAGGGTTTCTCACCAGTATGAATCCTCATATGTCCAATTAAAGTACCTTTCCGTGAGAAAGTTGTTTTACACTCATCACATGTGTAAGGTTTTTCACCAGTGTGAATTCTTATGTGAGCAATTAGATGACCTTTTTGTGTGAAAGTTGTATCACACTCGGCACAAACGTATGGTTTCTCACTAGTATGAATTCTCATGTGTCCAAATAATGAACCTTTTCTTGAGAAAGTTGCATTACACTCTGCACACTTGTACGGCCTTTCACCTGTGTGAACCCTCATGTGAGTAATCAAATTACATTTTTGTGAGAAAGTTGTATCACACTCAACACAGTGGTATGGCTTTTGTACGGTATTGAACTTCTGTAATAATGTCATACTTTCTAAATTGATGGCATTGACTGCAAATTCTTCAAGTTTGGACTCCACAAACAGATAAACATGGTACCTAAAATGAAAGAAGAATTTGTTTACCATAGTTAAAATATAAAAGTAATTTTAGTATTTTGCACTGACTTGTCTGATCATTAACCTGATCACCTCTGATTTAAATACCACGTATGCCAATACATTGTGTCATCAACTGAATATGAATGTATTTTCACACTTAAATGTTTATAAAAGGTAAACTAATGAAGGGAAGTCACTCTCCCAATGTCACAAGAAATAAAGCAAGCTAACACAAGTCCACGTCAACAGATTCAAAAGCCCAGTTGAACGTCACGTCATTTGAGCTGAATGGGTTAAGAATCCTGCAACTTTCTAAAGGACCTGTAATTCTGAATTCCATAAACTACGGGAGATCATGAAAGCTTATGCAATAAATGAACCATGCCTAATAAACAGCTCAGTCCAATTGAGCGAGTTTGTTTTGGTTGCAGTTAAAGACTGTTGTAGACAAGATTAATATTTAATTATTGTTTGTATTTTCTTCGATTTAAATTAATTCTTGTAAAATGCCCTAATTTCATATTTTGAAACAAGTTCATGAAAAAAAGCTGTAAGTGATTTATTAGAGCCAAATGCATGTCATTTAAAAAAAAAATTATAAGTAAACAAATCCGGCAACATGTTTTGGCTGACATTGGCTTATGTATTTAAATGTACATTTCACTTTTCCTTCCAAGTCTTAACAGCATCGGCATATGGTTTATGCAGAATACTAAACAATTAAAAAAAATCCAAACAAGTTCAAATATGAACTAAAATAACTGACTTCTTACTAAGGCCACTCCTTCTACTCTGTTTTGAAGAATTTATGGAGCTGAATGTATTATCATAGGGGTAGATATTTATAATTATGAAAGAACATTATTAGAACACTAATTTTTTACTATAGGATGTAAAAATATTTATCAATTATATATATATACATACATACAAGGTACAAATTGTATGTCTTCTGTTTAGAACTTAAGAAAATCTTATTATAAGTTAAAAATTAATGAATAGTTACAGTATATTCTAATATTAATAAAGCAACCTATGTAAAATCTCTGACTCGTTCCACATCCTTGAAGCTTGTGCTTCTCTATAGGATCTATGGAATATGATCTTATATATATATATATAAAGTAATTTAATTAACCTTACTTCCATTATAAATAAAATACAAATGATGGCCAAAGTCAAAAAAACAGTTTAATTTAATTTGTAAACGTTTCTTCGTCGTGCAACTTTCCGCAGTATATTCTACAGTATATTATATGTATATACACACATACATACAAGGTACAAATTGTATGTCTTCTGTTTAGAACTTAAGAAAATCTTATTATAAGAAAATATTATTATTATAAGTTAAAAATTAATGAATAGTTACAGTATATTTTAATATTAATAAAGCAACAACCTAACTATGTAAAATCTCTGACTCATTCCACATCATCCTTGAAGCTTGTGCTTGCTTCTCTATAGTAGGATCTATGGAATATGATTTTATACTTATACTTACTTATATAAAACAAAGTACCTGAATGAATTTATGCAGCTACTGTCATCATCAGCCCGACCTGCAACATAAAAATATCAAGTGTGGTAAGACATTGAAAAACTGACTTTATTGATTTCTGACGGGTGTGTATGTTTAGAGTGCACTTAACCTATAAAAAGTAGTTATTTCAGAAATCATCAGTGTAAACCTTGGAACACATGTTCAGGTAATTTAATTGATGTTTGGTGAAAGATAAATTATAGATAATAAAAAAAAACAAGACATAAATGCTACAGAAATGAAAATATAGATATAGATGATACCAAAATTTACTGTTACATATACTTGACTGTATATATGGGTCTCAGAATCATAATTATTTAAAGGAAAATTTTACTTTCGTCCCTTTGAGGAAATAGAAAAAAAAATATTCTGTACCTTTAAAGAAACGGGAGCGTTTTATATGAGGTGCTGATACCGAGAAAACAGAATGAATTATCGCTAATTCTTTAAAATTACCTTAAAAATAAGGGACACTTGACCAAAAAAAAAAATTTATTTTTTAAAAAGCCTCAGACTGTACGTTCACAAGCTCACTTACATGTAGCCAACATTGACTAGCCGGAAGCACTGAGTGATTAATAAATTTAGTTATATTCTTATGTTACCCATACAGATGAATATGTTACGCACTGCTAACAAAAAAAGGCAATTTTTATTGTTATTCATTATTTAACTGTTTTATAGTTTTAGGACGTTGTAATATTTGAAATCGTTCTCTATTTTCATCGTCGTCGAATGTTTTTTGTTCGAATGTTGGCTACGCGTTATGAAAAATTGTCGGGCCGGAGAAGTTACGTTTCTACGTAAAAGGAAATTGCCAAATAAATAAACGCATTGAAAAGTTTTCTTTTAAAAAAAAAAGTCGTCAGTGTCGTGGGCCATAATTTTTTTTTCAATCTATGGTATATTAAAATTTTAAGTAATTTTTCGATGGGCTTGAGCTTAAATTTCGGGCTGTACTGTATCAGTTTTAATTTTATTTCCGTAAAAAGGTAAAGAAGGTATATTGTGAATGAAGGATCAGTTTTGTTGTCTTTCAGGAATCATGTTTGGGGACGTGAATTTAGTGAAATAGAAAAGGAAAACCAGACCCCCCCAAGAGTTAAGGTGAGAGAGAAACAACACACAGAAATTAAGTTTCAATTGGCATTAATGCATTTTATTTAATTACTTTTTTTGCTTTGAAAGTGTGTATGTAGATTTACTGTGGAAACATAAATATTTTCCAGGCTGTGAGTGAACTGCAAAATCAGAATGTGATTTCACTTAGTATTACGTGTGTGTTTCTCAGTGTAAGTTTTAAGTATTGCAGATAATATATCATTTAGTGTAATTTAAGGTAATGAGGCTGTTGTACAAGTAAAGTGAAAGGGGTTTGTAACCGTATCCTAAATGTTGTCACTCGTTTTACAATTTAGCACATTTTTTTTTTTTACATGTCTACACGACTGTCTCCGTCCATCTATTTCTCCATTAATATGTTTCACACGACTCTTAATAACATTCCACGGTAATGTACAAAATTATTCTCCGTTGTGACTCTGCTTTTCTACTGGGGTCTGTCCGGCCCTATGTGACTTATTTGAATTTTAATGTGCAATATTGGTACATTGTACTATATTTACAATTTGTTTTTGCATCCAGAAATGATTGTCATGTGTGATTTGTGGTTGTCAAAACAAAAATATTCTAAGAAGGAGACAGTTCTGTAATCTTTCATCACCACTTAGTTATTATTTATATGTATAGAAAGTGAGACGTAGAAAAATTGTAAATTTATTTCAAGACCAACATTAATTTAAACAGGTAAGGCATTTTTATTTTATTTTTTACATTCAGAGCAATTAGAATATTCCTTCGCTGTAGACGCATGCAGAAATATAAACTTAATGTAATAATGCTGATGTAAAATAATGTGACATGAAATTGTTGCATTAAGTTGGGGGATATTATAATTATGGCAAACATTCAATTACACTAGTAGTAATGACTCCCGCTTTGTAATCATTTTTATGTAAAATTTGTAAACTCCCAGGCAGAACAGTATAAAATGACTAAAAATGTTAAATCGCTTTTCTTTTCCATCTTAATGGGCCCTAATTTACTCAACTCAAAAATGTTTCTTTCCTTTTAGGTATCACATTCACATTTTGAGTAAGGATGTCAAAAATTACAGTATTTAATAATTACACTGATTTCAAACTTATGAGGTATAAGAAAACCAAGAATAGACACAAGCTGTTCCAGTGTCTTGAATGTGATGCAAATTTTTCAAAATCAAGTAATTTTACTGTGCACATGAGACTTCACACCGGTGAGAAACCTCACAAATGTGATACATGTTTTAAGACGTTCTCAAAAGCCAGTTCCCTAATTAATCACACGAGTACTCACCCTGGAGAAAAGAAATACAAATGTGTAGAGTGTTTCAGGGCATTTCCAACGCCTGGAAGTTTGACGATCCACATGAGGATTCACACCGGTGAGAAACCTTTCAAATGTGTCGAGTGCGATAGGACATTCTCGCAGTTACCCAATTTAAATACGCACATGAGGATTCACACTAGAGTGAAGCCATTTGAATGTATTGAGTGTGCCAAGACGTTCACTCTGTCGTGTCATTTGATTTCTCATATGAGAGTTCACACTGGAGAAAAGCCGTACGTATGTGTCGAGTGTCATAAAACGTTTAAAGAACACTCTCATTTAACAAACCACAAGAGGATTCATAGTGGTGAGAAACCATTAAAATGCGTAGTGTGCGTTAAGGCGTTTGCAAGTTCCACTAACCTGACCAGCCACATGAGGATACACAGTGGTGAGAAACCATACAAATGTGACGACTGTGCTAAGGCATTCTCACAGTTAAGTAATTTAAATTCACACATTAGGATCCATTCCGGTGAGAAGCCATACAAATGTGACAAGTGTGATAAGGCATTCTCACAGCAAACAAATTTTAATAAACACTTTAAGGTTCATACTGATGAAAAGCCATAAGTGTGGTAAAACATTTCCTATATATGTAACACTTGAAATTTCCATATAAGGATTCGTGATGGTAAATCCATGTACTTTCTTACAGTATATTAGCCTTTTAAGAGAGGGAAGATACATCAAAGACTGGAAGAGGAAGTAGTTTTTACATATTTAAATATACAGTTACAAATTATTTATGTACATTTTTATTAGATGTTAAAATACATTTTAAAATTCTTCTTATATTGAAAAATTATCCTGTTACCATAATTCCCTGTATTGAAGGTTCATGCTTTTTGATGTTTTATTTGAAGTTTTGTCAATATACTGTGTGAAATTGGAAACAATTGTAGTATTTATACTTTTTCTTTTAAATGTCACTTTAAGTATGCTAAAATAAATGGTACACATTAATGTACCCATTAGCAAACAAAAATAATTTTATCAGTTCCTTTTTAATTAAATCCATGATTTGGCTAAACTTTCAGTGTTTTTCATGCGGACAGGCAGAACATAAAAAATCAAATTGTGACGTTTGAGTTCCTTATCACGTTACAAGGCCTGCGCACAGGGCGAAACAACTTCGAAAGTTTGTTTATAGAGAATGTGCAAAAAATGCCAGATGTTGGTAATGTTACACAAACCAACAAAAGAAGCCAGCCCTAATAAAGATGGCACGAGGAAAGAGGAAATTCTTATTTTGGTTCAAGCCAGGGCCGGATTTAGACTCGACGAGACACTTCCGTAAGTCCCAATATCCCATGCCGCTAACGGATATTATTGTTAGGGTAGCTAAAGGGTTAAACTGAAATACAATTTAGAAGTTTATTGATTTTAAATGATGAATATTCAATTAAAAATCAACTTAGTTGTGTAAACTCTCATAAAAGATACAAAAAGTTCTCTTAACAGACAGACACACTTTATTTTATTAAAATTCTCATAACATCTTCACGACCATTATGCACTTTTTATAGAAACCATGTTATTCAAGTACAAAAAACAAGTTAATCCATCCTGATTCTTTATTCTAATCAAAATAAAGAGGATTTTGACAAATATCGCGAGACAGTTTCTTTTCATGACATTTATAGTCGGTTAAAAATTCGATTAAAAACCACATTTGGCGAGTGCAACACAAATGACGGTTAAAATTTATATGCTGTAACAAATTATCGTGGGTGGAAAATAAATAATGAACTTGTGAGAAAGTTGTTAATTAAATTTTTTATTGAAAATATTTCATTTACGCATCATAACTATTATATCCCACCTGTTATGGTGAGGTAAATGGGTCTTTTGGTGGAGATAGAAATTGGTGCGATTCTGTTGAGGAGTGGGTAGAGTAGTTAATTTTTTTTTTAGGAAAGACGGGATTTCCGGGAAAGTTTGTGGAGTCCAGAATAAGTCCAAGGTAAGTGATGTTGTTTCTTATTGGGATTCGGGAGCCAAAAAGATGAGAATGAATGAGTTAGGGGGATGTTTGGTTTTGAGGGTGAATGGAACTATTGCAGATTTGGAACGGAGGTTTATGCTGACCATCCAGTTTTTTGCCCCCAGATTTCCAGGTCGTGAAAGTTTAGTGAAACCAACCAACCAACAAACACGTTCCTCTCCTAGTCTATAGTTATTAGCATAGATTCTACGGTGAATCAAAATTCTAAATAATGTATAACACACTGTTCACTAATGTGAATTGTGTATGTGAGTCAAAGCCACGGTACATTGTCTCACACGAGTAAATAATTTTTAATCATCTTGAAAATATAAAAGAAACCTGTTCATTGTATTTTACTATACTATATTTTCTACTTCTTTTTAAGAAGATACAGTGACGTTCATGTTGCCAATAAATGTGGAACATTTACTAATAGTAAATATATATATATATATATTAATTGGTTCAGTTCTAAATCTAAAAGAATATCA
>CM067376.1:5476182-5556301 GCA_034510155.1 Eucriotettix oculatus | reverse complement strand
AGAGACAATAAATAACCTGAAAATGGAATTTACATACTTTACTACTCAAATTGAAGTCATTCAAACATAAACTTTTTTTTTCAAGTAAAAACAGAACAATAATTATTTATAATACTATCAAATCTATTTTCTTCGTTGTTGAACATTCACACTTATTAAAGTCATCATCAAATATAAAACAGGGGAACTTTCCTCCTTTTTGGACACATTTATACCATAATAACACGGGGTAATGGATAAATATGTCCGAAAAGGAGCAACCCCCTCCCCCATATTTTATATTTGATGATCACTTTTAATCAATAAGTGTGTATGTATGAGAATGAATATAAAGGTTATACATGATTATAATTTATGTTTTGTGTTGATCTATTCAGTCTTTAGCCTGGTCTGGTGCAACTCTCCATGCTCTGTGCAAACCTTTCATTTCCACATAACCACCATATCCTATCTCCTTGGCATATTCCATCATTGGCCTCCCTCCCTCTTCTGTTCTTACTCCACACACTTTCCTCTAATGCTAATTTTAATGTCTCAAAACGTGGCCTATTAATCTATCCCTTCTCTTGGTCAACGTCCTCCATATTGTTCTCTCTTCCCCCTATTCTGTTTATAACTTCCTGGTTAGTGATTCTATCCACCCATCTCCTCATTCTCCTATAGCACCACATTTCAATAGCTTCTATTCTTTTCCTTTCCGCAACTCCTATCACCAACGTTTCACACTCATATAACGCCACGCTCCATACCAACATTTTTAGTAATGATTTTCTAATATTCATACTTATATTACCTGTAAGTAAATTCTTTTTCTGCCAAAGCATTCCTCTCCTATACTCTAGTTACTATGCTGCCCAAGTAGCATAATTGCTTAACTTCCTTCAAGTTATCCCTTCCCGATCCAACAGCCTTTGTTATTCCAATGTTACACTCAATCACTTTGGTTTTCCCTCTATGCTGTACTCTTCCTATATTCTGTCTAACCTAAAGTAAGTAAATATCACGACAGTAGGTCGGAACAAGCTTAAAAGTCAATAGCTTCGCCGACACTGAAAGAAATACAAATAGAAAGACAATAATTCCATACTGAATTAAATACTTCATCAGGTTGAACATAATGACAAATGTAGTTGAAAATCAGGCCATTTGTTTTAAATTTATTCGGAAACCTTTTCTATAACATTAAATAAACTAATTGTATACCTTGACACTTTATACAACCAAATGAAACACAACTTCAATATCGTAAAAGACATTTTTACATCCTGATTAATTACCAATTTCTCATCTTCATCAACCACCAAATGAAGCAACAAATATGGGGATGAAACTGTGTCCGCGTTTTGTCAAAGTTGCCATTGCAAAAAGATAGTATTGATAATTAATTATAGTGAGCCTCACACACACACACGAAAATGAATTACTACGAAATGTACGATACTATTTTTTTTTTGAGTGTTGAAAACATTATTCAAAAAATTGAAATGAAACTTTAAGGGAGGAAGGAAGGTGGTAATTTAATAATAAGGAACATGATTAGCGTCACACACATAGGAATGGATTTGTGAACTTCACAATAATTTAACTAACCAGCTGATGTGGTTTAATTGTGAACGGACCAACAAATAACTGTGTTGGCAAAACCACATTTCATGCAATTTCATACACACAACACAACACAACTTTACAATCTGCAACACTTAAATACGACAGCAAAAAAAAGAAAATGAAACTTCCTCTGTTAAATTCTCTTAGTAAATAATAAATTAAATTGAACTGATGAGGTTAACTCAGCTACAGCTACATGTGTGATGCTGTAAGAGCAATCAATGTCTGTCCTTCCACCTTCAGTCATCTAAAAACAAGAAAATTAGTATACTTAGCATATTTCCATTCTGTTTCATCATGCGGAGTTATATATATTTTGGGGGCAACTCAGCAGCCATAGATAAGATTTTTATATAGTCAAAAATGTGTTGTTAGAGCAATATGTCAGGCATTTTTCACTTTGACGAGCCAATACGTCTATTCATAATCACAAATAAGAGGCACTTATTTTTTAATAATTCTGATATTCATCCCTTCAATACAAGGAACCAAAAAAAATGTAAAACATTGCCAGTTGCAGAGAAAAGGTGTGCATTATTCTGGGATAATCCATCTTCAACAGAATTAAACAGTTGTCCGCCGATAACCAAGGTAAAATTTAAGTCTGAATTATCCTCCATTATTTTTGCTCCTCAGCCACTCCCTTCTATTCAGTAAATGGAATTTAATAGAAGAATCGGAGACGAGTAATTAGTTTATAATGTGTGGCATCGCCTTTCTCATTTGGTTACAAAAAATTTGTTACAAGTATATTATTTATCTTTTATATAATAAAATAATGTAATAAATGTGTACACAGCAGCCTGACTCTCATATTCCACATCCTTGAAGCTGCTTAGCTTCTTTACAAGGATCTAAAGGAATATGATTGTTATTATTATTACCACAATAAATTTGTTTATACAAAGACAGATGTTAAAAATATTATAATTATAGAAGAAGAAGAAGAAGCGGCACAATTTTAAAAAAATAAACCAAAAACAAATAAATACCACACGACTTTCCTTGCTGTTTACGTGAACGAGACACAAACCAAAAATGATTTCCCGTTTCGGAGACGGTTTTTGTTTCACCAACGCTCGAGAACTAAAATTCCCCAAGAGCGGTGAAATTCGAGGCGGATAACAGAGCTTACGCGTCCCATATTTTGCTTACGTTTTGAATAATTAATAAACTGCATTAATAAATAAATAAATACACGTATCTGAAAATTTCCCCCCGATTATTTATTAAATCCGTAACGTTAATCGATAGTTATTTTCGAGTTCCGATGGTGGTTGCATTGGTTTCCGAATCGTGCTTTGTGTGGAAACGACTGATATTCTTTTAGATTTAGAACTGAACCAATTAATATAGTAGTGTAGTAGTGTAAATTTTTCTAAGGTTCTTTGTTTAATAACTTTTCTGTCGCTCTTGCGTATTTTTCGCGATATTCGTCTTGGCGACGAGAAATTTGATATAAATTTCTGAGGTAAAGATCTTGGAACCCACGTTAAAACACAATGATTTCGTTATTTTCGAGTAGTGTAAAGTTTTCTAAGGTTCTTTGTTTAATAACTTTTCTGTCGCACTTGCGTAGTTTTCGCGATATTCGTCTTGGAGGCGAGAAATTTGATATAAATTTCTGAGGTAAGACGCTTTATGTTTATCAGGTAGTTTAAGAAATCACCAATAGATGGCGCTGTTATCGTTCCTAGCAGACGAACTGTTCGGTATAGCAGACGACGCGTTAGGTTTTTCAGGTAGTTTAAAGAATCACCAATAGATGGCGCTGTTATCGTTCCTGTGACGTCACGGGGATTTAGCTCTGACGTCACGTTTCATCACGGGGATTTTGCTTTGACGTCACGTTTTAGCAGACGACTTAGTTGTAGTTTATCAATTTTTCCGTGAGATGGCAGTACTGTTGATGACGTCAAACCCTGTTAGACAGAGAGGAAGAATGGCGATGACGTCACTAGTTACTCATTTTTAATTGGATTTATCTCGGTTAGTATGCACGAGCGACGGGAATTTTACTAGAAAAAGTTACTAGGAAAATTGGGAAGTATATGTTCGTGCTGGTGTAATTTTCGTGTGCTGAGGGTGCCAGGATATTTACCTTAGTCCTCTATTGTTAGCCTGCTTTGTTGTTTCCTATAGCAGGCTTTAATTACAATGTTTTACAACAATCTTGTACACTTTTTACAATGATTAACATTAGCAAGATTAATTAATAGAATTCAAAAATAAATGGTAATTTTTCCTTTTTTTACTTTATATTAATTTTTTTTTCGTTTGCAGAGGAGAGGAGAGAAGAAGGTCCCGGTGCACTGGTTCCTGGGATTATCCTGCAGATTGTGGCCTTATTATTTTGCCTTGGGATTATTCCTAACCCGATCCAAACACAGGAAACTGTTTGGGTAAGTAAAGTTGTCAATTTACGATAAATTAGTGATTTCTTACAATTTTTCATGTTTTCCGTTCTAATCACAGCGATATTTGGACATTTGCTTCTTTTTTTAAAAAATAAAAATCCTGCTTGTTTACACAGCATAATTTCCTACCTTTCTCTTTTTTTGTTACATTTGCGTAATTTCTTTCATTTATATTCCTATCCGTTCAATTTTTTTAGTTTATTTTATTTTTTCTTTGTGTGAATTTAATCCCACCGTACGCAGTGTTGGCGCCTCTACCGGTAACGTCAGTTATATTCAATATTAGAAATTTCCAGAGCGAATATGTTTAAATTTTGTTGTTGTTGTTGTCATTGACTTTCTTCATCACTTTGAACTTTACCGTCAACCTACACGCTCGAACTGGCAGATTACCTTGGGCAACATCCCTATTTATTTGGCAACAGCAATGGAGGCTGGTAACGGATCAAAGGGTTAGTTAATATGCGAGGGTGAGAAGAAGAAGAAGAAGAACAGGAGGTGACAAATTTGGCGAACAACGGTTGGGTCGCGGTTCATGTTCAAAGTTTTGAAATATGAACCGCTGAACTGTGTGCAAGATGTTTGTATTCTCTATTGATTAAGTAATTTTTACAGTCAGATAAATATGTGTGATTGCTCTATGTAATCTATATGTTTCAGTTACAAATCCAGGTGATTGTTTTAAAAGTGTCTAATTATTTAATTTGAACTCAAATTTTGTGGAGAGGAAGTACTGTGTGTTTGTTTATTTTCCAGGTCGTAACTGTCCAGTCTCCTGGATAAAACCCGACCGTGAAACGAGGACAGACAGACAGAGAGTACCCATGAGTCAATGCGGGAGGAACGGAGCTATGCTGCAAACTTGAGGCAAGTGGTCAACTAATATCTGATCCTGAAAACACTGCCACAGAAAACATCCCAGGGACAAACAAGTAGCTTATCTTCTTCTTTCTTCTTCGGCTTTCTCCCCCATTTACAGGTTTTCCGCCTTCAATTTTCCTTTTCTGTCTGTCGTTCCAATCTCCCTCTTCCAGATTCCTATGTTCAATTATGGTTTTCTTCTGGGTTTTCCACTTTAATCTTGGTCCAGGAGGTGACCATTGGTATATTTCTTTTGGCCATCTCTTTAGTTTTCCATATCAATTAATTGTTTGATTTTCAAATCTTTTAACAACGGACATACTTACGTTCATTTCTCTACAAAGGACCTCATTGCTAATTTTATCCTGTGTTGCTTTTTTTTTTTGAAGTTTTCTCCTCAGACAATCGAACTCTACTGTACTATTTATTTTCTTGTTGTAATTCTGTCAAGGGCCACACGTTTCACTTCCATTACATAGAATGTTCTGTATTACGCTCTTACAGATGTTGATTTTTGTTTCCATATTATTCCGTGTAGCATTCTTTGCCGTTGCAATTTTAAGTTTGTACATCCCTCTCACATTTTCCTACATTTGTAATTATTGACCCCAAGTAGTTAAAAAAATTCACATTTTTAAAATTTTATTTTTCCTGTTACCAGTGTTACGTCTTCCCCGCCTTTTCCTAGACACATGTTTTCTGTCTTCTGCAAATTAATGTTCACTGCCCCCTCCCTTTTTTATATTCTTCCCTGAGCTTATTTATCATGTATGTCATGTCCTATTGATCTCTTGCAAATATTACCTGACAATGGAATGTAGTGTCTTATCTCCCTCCTGTAGGAATGTTCATTCCAGAGCATTTTTTAATACCATTATTTAAGTGCCTGATCCAAATAAACATTAAAAAGTGTCGGTGACGGACTTTATATTTTAAAACTGAGATATTTAATATACTTACAAAATTTAAAGTGGACAACAAAACACAGGTGACAAATCTTGTAAGGGATAATCAAATTCATAGGGAACAAATGGCCGAAATAGGAAGGGATAATAATGAGCGGGTTACTAATTTAGCTGAGTTGATTCGCAGCAAGGTGGAACAGATTAATAAAAACATTAGAGATGTGGAAACACGTATGGAACGTGGGTTACACGAGATTAAATCTGATACTTTAGGTAAAATTGAGCAACTTAGAAACAACCTTTTAGGGAAAAGAACAGTCTCATGATGTTAAATTTCGGGAGTGTAACCATCATTAGTTGAGTAGTAAATGTAGTTGTTAATTTTAGTTCTTGTTACTATTGGTTAGTTATTTTATTCGTCGTGGTGCCGCGTGGCTATATCTATAGCCATTGGTCACGTAGCCTATAAGTAAGATGCAATATTAAAAAAAGAAAAGTATTATAAAATGGTTGATTTAAGCTTCGGTAGTGTAGACTGCTTATGTAGCCGTTGCTATGGCAACACCAGCGATATCGTCATAGTTGGTCACTGCGCGCTGTAATCTCTGTGGCGCTAAATTCCAAGGAGTATCGCTGCATATCGTATGCGGATGACGTAAGCCATTGCGTAACTGTCTGACTATCGCTTGCGTGCGACATGAAACTAATTCTTCAATGAATCGGAAATTTGAATCGTACTTGTCACGGGGAACAAGTAAATAGGAAATGCACTTGAATTTGATTATTTAATTCGTTCTGCTGAGAGTAGCATTGGACTGTTATACGTATTCCATGGCGTATTCTGTGGCATGGAAGCTAAATAAAAAAAAAGAACACGAACATAAAGAAAAAAAGAGATTGTAGCTCGAGACATGATAGCGGGCGGACGTGTCTGATTTACATGAAGGAAGAGAAGTGGAGGATCTAGCTCGAGAAGTTATTGTGGACAAGTCCATACATGGACTGAGGAGGAGGAGGAGAAGTCTAACGTATTTGCAATTATATCAAACAAATACAGTTTTCCGCTGCAGGGCGTGGAACCCGAAACATACAACAACTGGAGGATAGGAGCTGTTGGTGCTGCTGCCTGCCAGTGGCGATCGTTGAATGAACTTTATAAGACTGTATGTTTCTACGAACGATTAATTTTTATTGTTGCTGAATGAATTCAATTTTTTTTTGTCCACGTCTCGACGTTGTAAGATATATATAGACCGACACTCCTCGGGTCCAAGACTGACCAGGTACCTTCTCCCTCTAGCGAAAATGAGCAGAAATTGTCTGAGGAAGTAGTCTTGTCAAATAATACATTAGAACTTAAAATAGTGACAATATTAAGGAAGAAGGAGGAAACAGGAAAAACAGTACACGTTTACTTTGAAGAAATGACGTTGTAATTGAAGTCTAAAGAGGATTA
Organism: Eucriotettix oculatus; assembly: GCA_034510155.1. Lineage (NCBI taxonomy): Eukaryota > Metazoa > Arthropoda > Insecta > Orthoptera > Tetrigidae > Eucriotettix > Eucriotettix oculatus. Next base: position 5,549,054 of record CM067376.1, on the reverse strand, counting down.
TTTTGGCGTCGCAGAGGGCGCAGCCAGAAGGCACGAGCTTTCTCGTTGCAACCATAGAGGAGAAAGACGAGCGGCCCCTGGAGGGAGCCCAGGGCGTGGTAGAGGCCCAGCAGCCTCTCCTGACCCTGGATCTGAGTGAGGACGAGTCTCAAGGTGATGCCCGCTCCCGACAGCAGCGCCGTCTTCACCACGAAGTTGAAAATGTCGGCGAAGATGTCGCGCTTAGTGACGCCGTGCAGGAACTCGCTGGCGTCGATCTTCACCTGGTAGTAGAACCTGCAGTTCTGGTAGAACATGAAGATGTTCGCCAACAGCGGCGTGCAGTTGCAGAGGAGGAACGCCAGCTGGCCGACTTGCACGTGGCTGTCGACGGCCTCATTCATCCAGAAGAAGGCCGCGGACAAGGCAGCGGGCAAGAGCCAGCCCAAGAGCGCGGTCCTGACCAGCACCTGGCGGGCTTCTTCGCGGGTCAGGGAGTCCGGAGGACGCAGGTCCCTGATGCTCGTCGTCAGGAAGTGGAAGTAGCAGGTGAGGCAGAACGTCGAGGCCAGGTCGGAGGCGACGTCGAGGCGCACGGCCAGCGCCATCATGTCCTCCGCGACGGTCGCCCGCACCATCACCAGCCTCAGCAGCGTCGTGGCCAGGTAGACCGCGAGCAGCTTCCCTGGGAGGTTGCTCAGCTGCGGACACGCGACGTACGTCACCAGCGTCAGCAGCCTCACGCCGACGTCCAAGTAGGTGAGGAAGAGGACCACCGTCGAGTCCCCGGCCCTGTAGTAGTTCACCGCATCCTCTACGTCGTCGCCGACGCACTCGACGAAATTCATCGCAAATAAAATTTCGCATATCTCACCTCGGTCGTAAGTGTTCAGTGACAACGTTTCCGAACAGTTGAAGCCATCGCTAACAAGGTCCTTCAAGAAGCATTCCGTTCCATTCCTCTGGTTGAGTCCATTGCGGTTCTGGCAGTCTCTCTGTGCGCAAATTTCCATGAGGCGGATGAACTGGCAGATGGGAACTGGCGTCTGGAACGCGTAGTCCAGATACGTCACGGCAGGTCTGAACGAGATCTGCCTCCGTAAGTCCCCGAGTAACTCGGACAAGCAGTAAAGACGGGGGTCGACGTCTTCAGGAGGTTTAACACCGCAGTCGGTGCCGTTGTACGCGACGCAGAGACACTGCGAGTGGAAGTAGGGCGAAGGAACACTCGACCACGTCCGTCCTTCACCAGCCAAATCCTTGTAAGCGCAACGGAAAAGATCTATACCGGACTGATAAGTGTGGAGAAAAAAGCAATCATAATGGTAATTTATATACTCCTGAGAGCCCCGCGGATAGATGTCTCTGTAAGTGGAACATACAGAGTCCAGCCTGCCAGTTTCCGACTCGACTATCCCCCAGGTCGACTTCTCTTGCGAGTAGATCCTGTTGTAGTCGTCGTACACATATCTCGCGAATTCCTTGAACGATTTGGAAAGGGTCACATGCGCGATCTGTAAGACGCCAGAGGACGTATTGCGAAGAATCGAGTCCTTCACGCTGAACAGGAACTGCGAGGCGGTGGTCACGGGTTTCAGCAGCAAGTGCGTGGAGTCAACGAAGAAACTGCTCAGCAGTCCCAGAGGACGTGAACGATGGCCGCGATCACCTTGCCAGCCACCTTGGATGTAGCTGGTGAGGATTTCCCGCAGCCGCTGCTCGTAGGCCGTGGTGCAGCTTCGGGCGACCTCCCTGCAGAGGGCCAGCGACTGTTGGGCGCATGCGCGGGACGAATTCTGCAGACCCGCCTCCACCGCCAGTTGCAACTTTGACGTCAACGTTTCCGTCAGCCGATTATCCACACAAGCCACATCCTGCAACAATCGTCATTTTCTTTATTGCGAAAACTTTCATCCGAAAATAGTACAGTTTTTATTATATGTTATATAGATATTTGACATGATTGCTTGAAGAAATCGTAAAGTCCATTGACAATCATTTAAAAAGTGAAAGAACCGAGAAAGCTGTGAACATATTTATGTTATTGTAGTTGATAATATTTGATTGGCTTAGTGTTTGCGGTGAATATTGATAGAGTTTAGGGTAAGAGGGGGAATCAGATGAAGATAAGTAAAGGAATAGTTGTATAAATTCCTCTCGGGTTTCCAACCGAGTCAAAGGTTTTAACAGTGACGTTCCCGTAGAGGAAAGAGCACAATAGACATCTACGATTAAAACAACCTAATACGTCATTATTTTGGAGGCAACAAACATCAGGTCCAGTGAGAATTTGCTGAATAGAGTTTCTGGAGCCTGGCTTGGAAGCCATTGTTTCACCGGAGGAACGACGCGGGGCTGAGTCACGGGAGACTAGAGCATGAACAGGCAAGTGGACCAATGGGAGACAACATCCAGCCAATCACAATTCGGTCTTCTGTGACTTGCCTCAGAGTATATAAATGCTTACACTTACGCGAATTTGACACACTTCAGTCTGAAGACGACGGCAAGAGCAAGCCATCGAAACGTCACTGTTAAAATCTTTGACCCGGTTGGAAAGCCGAAAGGAATTTATACATGCCATTTCACCGGGAAAGACCTCGTACTTTAATAAAGGAATAGTTGTTTGAAGAACGGAGAATGAAGTGAGGTGCCAGCAGCTAACTGAGAGAGAAATTATTGTTGGGTTATACCTGCAGGAGTGGGAGAGGGGAAGGACGTTGTCTATTGGTAGTTTTCTTTTGAGTCTGCGGAGGAGGATTGCTATGGCCAGTTTCATTGGAGTGATTGATGGAGCTTTTGATTAAGGAGGATATGCATGATGGTGGAATTTGGATGTCATTGTGAATTACCGAGTTTAGAAGGTACCAGGGGGAGTTGGAAATGATCCTCAGGATTTTGTTTGAGTTGTAGTTGTGGCAGTTGATCCCCATATGGGGGCGGATTAGGGAGAGGTGAAGGAGTCTTTTGGTGGAGATGGAGATTTCTGTTGAGGACTGGACAGAGTAAGGCTAATTTTGGATGCAAGGTGGATAAGATGGGGTTTCCGGGAAAGTTTGGAGTATAAAACAAGCCCGAGGAGTTTTTAATTGTGATTTGGGGACCAAAAAGATAGAATGAGTAAGGTGGTGTTTGGTTTCGAGGGTGAATGGAACTATTACAGATTTGGAAGGGGTTTATGCTGACCCTCCTGTTTTTTCTTCCCATATTTCCAGGTCGTTTAGAGCTTTTTGTTATTGTTAGAAACCAGGTGATGAGGATTAAGTTACGAGTAAACTGAGTCGTAAGGAATAAATGAGAAAAAAAGGGGGAGGAACTGTACGTCTTACGTTTGCATAGGTGAAAGGGAGTTGATAAGATCGTCCGCAGAAAAGTAGCAATGTCATGGCTGTTCAGGAATACTACGAAACAGGAAGAATACCACTAGATTTTTAGTAAAAAAAAACACAATTATAGCCATACCGAAGGATACTACGGCAATTAGTTAAGCATCTCATGTGTGAAAAATATTTACGAAAATAGTATATAGGAGGATGCAACAACAAATAGGACGCGAGTTAGAAGAAGATCGGTTTGGTTTTAGGGAGGATGTAAGGGGAAAGAGAAGCTATAGTGACTTTGCGTCCAATTTTAGAAGACAGGTAAAGAAAATACAGGTATACTTTCTTGACATTTGTTGATTTAGAAAAAAAAGATTTGATAATGTGAAATTGAGCACACTGGTAAGTATTTTGAAAAGAACAGGAATAAAATATCGATAAACCTCTACAGAAGACTGGCAGCAATAATTTGAACGGAAGACCAAGAAAAGAAAGGAGTATGACAAGGAAGCAGTCCATGCTGTTTAACTTACATATAGAACAGGCGAAAAGTAAGTTAAAACGGAACATGTAAAAGGAAATCATACTGCAAGGAGAAGAAATAAAAACCCTACGCTTTTCCGACGATATTGTAGTATTAGGGGGGAGTCAGAAGAAGACTTGGAAACCATAATAAATGGCATGAACGTGGTCCTGGAGAAAGAGTTCAAAATGAAGATTAATAGAGGGAAATCCAAGGTAATGCAGTGTAGTATAGGAAACAGTGGAATAACAAAGGCTGTTAGATTTGGAAGCAATATTTTGATGGATGTTAAAGGACAGCACAGGGCAAGGAAGAGGAATTTACTTACGGGTAATATAAGTGTGAATATTAGGTAAAGCTGGTATGGATACGAAACGTGGACGATAGGAGGAGGTGGGGAAAGGAAAAGAATAGAAGCCTTTGAATGAAATGTGGTGCTGTAGGAGAATGAGATATAATCACTTACGAGGAAGTTCTAAACAGAATAGGAGAAAGGAGAATAACATGGAGGACGTTTATGGGCCACGTTTTAAGACACGAGGGTTTGGTAAAATTAGCATCAGAGGGAAATGCGTGGAGTAAGAACAGGAGAGGGAGGCCAAGGATGGAATACGCTAAAGAGACGAGAGAGGATGTGGTATTTGGTTGTCATCGTGAAACGAGAAGGCTTGCGCAAGAAAGGGGTATGAATACCATGTGATGACTGACGCTGAAGTTGGCTCTGAGGTCCGTGATGGACGTCCGCAGGTGAGGAGCGCAATGCCTGTTGAGGTCGTCTAACAGAGACTGCAGAGTCATGCGGCCCACAGAGGAAGCGAACTCGGACATCATGTTCAACTGTATATGCACCACATAGTCAAGAATCTGGAACAAGACACACGATTTGTTGGGATAAATTAATTTGAATAAAAGAGGAGCCGAGGGAGAGAATGGGCGGCGTTAGGAAGTGTTAAGCAACGGGAAAACAACTCACCTCATTGGCTAGGGGCAGAGACACGGATGAGATCGCAGAAATGTTGACATATGATGAATCCATTGAAATTCTCCAAGCGTACAAATATAATTCCTTGATATTATCTTGGAACCCGAGTACGTCATGTTGGAACTCTTCAAGGAACAGGTCATCCAGCTGCGAAAAGAAAGGAAATTCCCCGCTTATTACCACTTGACGATCACAAAGTCAAATAAAACAAGTAGCAATGGAGGAGGATGAACGGCATAGAACGCTGATAGATGCGAACAGCACACAACAATTAGTTCACTATCCCACGCATGCAAAAAAAAATAAATAAATAACGACAATAGGAAACAGGAGAATGGAACGTCAAACAGAATGCGAGTTAGGACAAGACCAATTTTGGGATTTTGGAAAAATATATGGACAAGAGAAGCTATATTTTAGTATAAGGAGAATCAGAAGAAGACTTGAAAACAAGAATAAACGGCATGAAAGTAGTCCTGGAGGAAGAGTACAACAAGAGGATTAATAGAGGCAAACCGAAGGTGATTGAGTGTAGTGTGGGGGGAGGGGGAAACAGTGCAATAACAAAGGCTGTCAGATTGGGTGTTGGATATTTTAACGGAAGTTAAGGAGTTCTGCTACTTGGGAAACGTGATAACTAGAGTAGGATAGCAACAGGCGAGGAAGGAATAGGGATTTACTTACAGGTGAATATTAGGAAATCGTTGCTGAAAATATTCGTATGGAGCAGCGTGGGAACGTGGACGATAGGAGGAGTCGGGGGAAAGGAAAAGAATAGAAGCTTTCGAAATGTGGTGCTGCTGCAGGAGGATGAGATGATGGATGAATAGTGGATAGAAACACTAACCAGGAAGTTCTAAACGGAATAGGGGGAAAAGCGAACAATATGGAGGACTTTGAAAGGATAGATTAACAGGCCACGTTTTTAAGACACGAGGGTCTTGTAAAATTAGCATTAGAGGGAAATTTGTGTGATGAGAAAAGAAGAGGGAGGCCAAGGATGGAATGCGCTAAGCTGATTAGGGAGGATGTGGGTTGCGCAATATTTATAAGGTACTGAAAATGATTGCTCAAGATAGGTTAACATGGAGGGTTGAGCTTCAGACCAGTCTTAGGACTGAATATACAACAACCACAACAACAACATCTAAATCTTTTTGTAGAAATTCCTAATCGACCACAGAGAGTTTTTTTATTTTATTTTCGGGTTTATTTCCTCGGCAGTCGTCAGCAGAAAGACGCACCTCGCGATCGATGCCCGAAACTGCGTCATTTACACGTAGACTAGAGATAATGATAGGGGAGCGAGAAAGGAACCCTGCGGCACTCCCGATGTAACACTCGCCACCGACGATAATTCCTTCCCTACTCTGCTTTCGTCTCCGTTCACGCGGATTACTGGAATTGTTTCATTGAAATGTGGGAATAACCTCATTAAGAACGGAATGATTTGCCCTCCCCCTGACGACATTTCTGCGGGAATGCCGCACGTCTATACCACGCGATTATTATTTTTTGTAATTTAGTTTCCTCAAGGTTATTTCGAATAAATTGCCCTCCTTCTGTTCAACATCTACGTTACAACGACCCTTATCTATGTTAAAAATTGAACTCAAGCATAGAACAGGGAAACCGTTCAATGCTGTGTGTATTCCATCCTTGCGCGTCCCTCTTCTGTTCGCTTCCCTCTAATGCTAATTAATCTGTCCCTTTAACGTCCTCCATATTGTTCGCTTTTCCCCCCCTATTCTGTTTACAACTTCCTCGTTAGTGATTCTATCCACTTCATCCATCTCATCCTCCTATTATAGCACTCCACATTTTAAAGGCTTCTGTTCTTTTCCTTTCCGCAGCTCCTCCTACCGTCCACGTTTCGTACCCTTAAAGCGCCACAGTCCATACCAACATCTCCTAATATTCGCACTTATATTAAATTTGCTATCCTACTCTAGTGGCAGAATTCCTTAACTTCCTTCCTACCTTCAAATCAACCCTACCAATCTAACAGCCTTTGTTATTCCGCTGCTTTCCTACCCTCTATTATTCCTCATATTGAACAATACCAAGAATTTAGTAAAAATCACTTCCCAGTTGCACTCCACGGGCGACATTTCCTCGTTGCTATGGGAGAATGAGATGGATAGAGGATAGAATCACAAAGGAGGAAGTTCTAAACCGGATAGGGAGAGGGGGAAAGATTGAACAATATGGAGCAGGTTGACTAAGAGAAGGGATAGATTAATAGGATACGTTTTAAGACACTGAGGGTCTCGTAAAATTACCATTAGAGGGAAGTGTAGAGAAGAGGGAGGCCAAGGATGGAATACGCTAAGCAGATTACGGAGGATGTGGGTTGCGCTATATTTGTAAGGAAATGAAAAGTCTTGCGCAAGATAGGTTAACATGGAGGGTAGAGCTTCAGACCAGTCTTAGGACTTCAGAATACAGCACAACAACAGCAACTGTAATGTTGACGGTTGAACCGCGAAAGCGATTTTGGAACAAATAAATTAAATTGAATTGAATTAAGTTTGAAATTGTTACAGGGAATTGAGCGCATCAAATTTGAGTTAAATTACAAGTGTTGCGACGGTAAAGAGTCTTTAAAAAAAATACCTCCCATAACAAAAGCCGTATAAAACGAAGATGAAGCATGTTAATAGTGGTTGGGACTGAAAGCAACGAAACGGAAAAAGGGAAATTCATCAATTTTCCCAACTTGCACGTCTGAATTATAAAGCATATATCGTGCTATTTGAAGAACAATGGGAATTGAAAATTACGCAGGCGGCAGTAATTGGATTTGAAGAGCGAGAAAGGAGTAAGACACAAGGATGCAGTCCATGGCTCTTTAACTTGTATTTTTTTGCGGGGGGGGTTGGGAGGTGGGGGGGGGGGAGATTTTGAAAAGAACAGGAATAAAATATCGATAAACCTTTACAAGAAGACAGCGCAGCAGTAATTAGAACGGAAGACCAAAAGAAAAGAAAGCCGCAATCAAGAAAGAGAGTGTGACAAGGAGGATGCAGCAGTCCATTGCTGTTTAACTTAGAATATAGAACAGGCGACGAAGAAAGATCAAAACGGAACATGTAAAAGGAAATCATTCTGCAAGGAGAAGAAATAAAAACCCTTCACCACCTTGGCGATGACATTGTAGTATTAGGGGGAAGTCAGAAGAAAAACACTTGGAAAACCATAATAAATGGCATGAACGTGAAGGCTACAAGATGAGAATTAATAGAGGCGAAACCAAGGTGTGAACAGTGGAATAACAAAGGCTGTTAGATTAGGAAAGGATATTTTTGAAGCATAATAAGTAGAGTAGGACAGCACAGGCAAGGGAGAAAATTTTACTTACGTCTAATATGCTAAAAAAAATGGTTTTTTTTACGGAGCGTGGCGTTTTATGGGGTGCGAAACGTGGACGTTAGGAGCTGTGGAAAAGGAAAGGAAAAGAATAGAATAGAAGAATGTTTCTATAGGAGAATGAGATGGGTGGATAGGGTAACTAACCAGGAAGTTCTAATGAGAATAGGGGAATACAGGACTTTGAAAGGATATGTTAATAGGATTTTGTAAAGCTAGTATTAGGGGGAGGTGAAGGATGGAATACGCCAAGAAGATAAGGGAGGAAATGAAAAGGCTGGCGCGAGATAGATCAGTCATGAACCTAACCACTGAGCTGGTCCCCTGATTACTTGCCGTTGCCGTTGTTGTTGTTGCTGCTGCTGCTGTTGTTGGAGCAGCGGCGGCGGTGGCGACGAGGAGGAGGAGGAGGAAGAAGAAGACCTCGAGGCGCACCATCTTGAGGACAAGTGCAGAGACGCTGCTCAGCGCTCCGGATCCTTTCCCCACAGGATGCTGCGGGTTGACATCCGCATTTCATGGGAAAATAATATATTGTGCAACGAGGAAATGTCGCCCGTGGAATGCAACTGGGAAGTGATTTTACTAAATTCTTGGTATTGTTCAATATGAGGAATAATAGAGGGTAGGAAAGCAGCGGAATAACAAAGGCTGTTAGATTGGTAGGGTTAACTTGAAGGTAGGGAGGAAGTTAAGGAATACTGCTACTAGAGTAGGATAGCGAGGTAATATAAGTGTGAATATTAGGAGATGTTGGTATGGACTGTGGCGCTTTAAGGGTACGAAACGTGGACGGTAGGAGGAGCTGCGGAAAGGAAAAGAATAGAAGCCTTTAAAATGTGGGGTGCTATAATAGGAGGATGAGATGGATGAAGTGGATAGAATCACTAACGAGGAAGTTGTAAACAGAAAAGGGGGGGAAAGCGAACAATATGGAGGACTTTAAAGGGACAGATTAATAAGAATAAGAGGGAAGCGAACAGAAGAGGGACGCGCAAGGATGGAATACACTCAGTATTAAACGGTTTCCCTGTTCTATGCTTGAGTTTAATTTTAAACATAGATAAGGGTCGTTGTAACGTAGATGTGGAACAGAAGGAGGGCAATTTATTCGAAATAACCTTGAGGAAACTAAATTACGAAAATGATAATCGCGTGGTATAGACGTGCGGCATTCCCGCAGAAATGTCGTCAGGGGAGGGCAAATCATTCCGTTCTTAATGAGGTTATTCCCACATTTCAATGAAACAATTCCAGTAATCCGCGTGAACGGAGAGGAAAGGGAGGGAAGTAACAGTGACGAGACGAGAACAATTATAGTAGAATAATTAACAACCGAGGCACCAAAAAAAACAGACGTTGGGAAAAATACTCATTCCTAAGTAGGACAATTAATAATGACTGCAGGAGTGGTTTTTTTTGGGGGGGAAAGGAGGAACTTCCTCTAACAGAAACGAAAATATCGACTCAATCTAAGTTCAGTTCAGTGACGTCATCAGTGCTGCAAAAATCTCTAAAAAATATACGACAGTGAATTATATATTTCCAGTTTTTTTGTTTCTTTTTTCAGGCAAAAACAATATTCTTTTTAAAAATTCATCTTGTAATAATATGATTCTTATTTGGGGGGTAACAGGCTACATGAGGGTGAGAGATCCTGAAACAGGCAACTCCCCTTTAATAGCATAGGAAGGGAATTGAAAAGGGGGGATGCAGTGGAAGGTAGAGCAAGGTAGCCTAGCAAGGGTTAACTAGGTGGTCCCCCCGGGCTATGGTTTAAGGATCCTACCCTCGCGGTGTTTCACCTAAAGAGATGCAGCAGGGGGGAAAAACCCTAGAAAACCTGCATCAGGTAGGTCAGGGGGCATGGCATTGGCTGCTACTATTCTCACGCCCTTCCCTGTGAATGACGGGGGAGACGAGTCTGCTGTGGGTGGGGTCGCAGCATTCCCTTCTCCGTGTCTCCACCAGTTTCAGGAGGCAGTTGTTGGCCCCTGACTGATCCAATGGGATCAGCGGACAGCAGCTCTTGCCATATGCCCGAGGTCTTTGACCCCGGTACTACATATACCGCCTAAAATAGGTGAAGGTGTCTCGGCATGTGTGAGAACTTTGATAAAAAAGTACCCAGAGGGAGAGAGAGAGAGCAGGAGGCATCCCCGCTATGATCAGGTGATGAAGCCCCGCAGTCACTCTGGGCTGAAGAAATGCCTGAGAGAAAAAACTCCCGCAGCGCCCTTCTTATCGATAATATGATTCCACACTTATTTATTTATATTGAATATAATTATACATACAACTATAGGTTAAATATAGGTCCTTACGACCAGATTATTAACTATTGTTTAAGTTCCATGTATCTGTCGCCAAGAACTAGCTCGTTTGTGATTCTATCCGCCCGTCTGGTTTTCAGCATTCGCCTATGGCGCCAGTGACGTCACGGACGACCTGGCGGCGTATTCAGTCCCACGAACCCGTCTGATTCCACGTAATAAATTTATATATATACTTTAATTATGTATATACTTATAAATATATATTACAAATGATTAAAATATATTATATATATATTATAAATATGGGCATATCTCGAATGTTGATCGACTTGCGTCAAAGTAGGTAAGCAGCTTATAGTGACGTCACACACTACTATGGCGGTAACGAGTCGCCGGAGAAGTAATATTCTGTGACGTCATGGGGCCACGCAGCCTGTCACATGACGTATGCTTGGGGACGTCATGACGTCACAGGGTTCGCGCCATGGAGTCAGCAGTGACGTCGTAAAAAAATTCAAGATGGCGGCCGGTTTCACTTCCTTGGAGCCAAACCAAACGTCGGTCTTTTATGGAATATTTATATATTAAATGAAAATGAAACATTTCTTCCATTATTAACTAATAACTTTATCGATATAAGCAATTACATGTACCTCGGTATGCAAAATCCTAAACAAATATGTAAATATATTCATAAAGCAGAGATGTGTTTGTTAACTGCAACTCCTTAATTTAACCCCGTTTATGTATCAATGTTGCAATTTTGCGTCCATGACAGGAAATTATCACCCTTATTAGATAACTTTAAATATATACTAATGTCAATATTATACAAAGCGCCAGCTGCACCTCCTTAATTTCACTCGTTTATGCATCAATGTTGCTATTTTCCGTTCATATCAGGAATTTATCACTTTAAATACATACTAATGTCAATATTATACAAAGTGCAGGCTGCAACTCTTTAATTTCACCCCGTTTTCTGTGTCAATGTTTCTAGTTTGCGTTCATAACGGGAATTTATCACTTTATTAGATAATTTTTGTATGCAACTTTGAATATATATGTTAATGTCAATATTCTGCACACAAAGCCAATTCCTTCAACAGCATTTGGCAGAAGAAGAAGAAGACAAGTTGACGCACGTTACAATGAAGTCCTTCATTTATACATTTGCAATATCCTTTGCCCTGATGTCCTTTGCATATGGACAGACGCCGTTTCTGCCATGTAAGTAATTTTACACCATTTTTCTCGTTGTTCGATAAACGTCATACATAAGGGGAATTAACTCATATTTATGAAAACCTAGTTACTTAATTTTTACTTGTTTATTTAAAATAAATTTAAGCTTTTCATTTTTAAAGATTCTTTAGTTGTTTCTAGATACTGCGTGAAATGTTTAGTTTTTATTTGGTTCCCCCTAACAAGATACTGAAACGCAATATTTCTTGATATTTCCTCATCAGAGATGATATAAATAAATTTTAACAAAAATTTAAAAATTCAATTTTGAAAAATACACTTTAGTTACTGTAGTCAATCTTTTGTTCTTTAATTTATATATTTATTAATTAGTCCGCAATAATTTTTTTAATTCTTTTTAGGTATTATTGATGTTCACTAATTGTTTCTTTAAAACTATTATTATTATTATTGAGAGAAAGAGATATTATATAATCACACAGAAAAGATTGAGATTCACAAACTCCGAGTAATCCAGAACATGAAAATTGAATATTAATCATTTACAATCGAAAATATTTTGTTATATATATATATATAATAGAAAAAAACTAACATTAGACAAAAAGATAAGTACTTTTTGGACCAGAAAAAATAACTTTTTTTTAAAAAGTGACAGTGCAAGTCGCTGCTGAATTATTAAGGAAATGGACAAGATAAAAACAAGTAAAAAGGACAATTGTCACCATTTTGAATAGGAAACAATGAAAAAAAAACAATTAAACTGTGAATATACAAGGGAATTCACCAACAGCATATGAGACGGTCAAGCAACCAAATACTTTTTGGCACATATATATATCAAGTACAATTAATGTCTTTAGCCACTCTTTCATGAAATATCTTTCTAATGAAGGATGCATAAACATTTCTTTACTGATCCAAATAACAATGTATGATGACGATTATCCTTATAGTCCTTTTCAAATGAGATCCGATTTGACCTTGAAGCTTTTCCTTGTCCCATCCAATCAAATTCCTTTCGGCATTTCCACACGTGTCATTGTCCTCACAGCTGAAGTAAAGGACGAAAGGGAAATGACGTGGAAACGTTTTGTCTATTTTTGTTGTTGCTATTATTCGTAGAACGGATCCCATTTAGCTTTTAACACAACGCTGCAGTTACTTTTAGAGCAATTTAACAGATCATTAAGGAATATTATTATTATACTGTGCTTAACTAATAATTTCTTGATCACCTTTAATTAGGTGCCGATGGTTCACCACCGCCAGTACTTATCGATAATAATTGCACTGACCAATTATGTAATTATACAACTGGAAGTGACTCATTTGTAACATTTCAGTTTGAAGCACGTGAGTATGAATTTACTGCCTTCACTATTTATTTTTAATGAACCTTGCAGCATAATGGTAATTATTGGCTAAATAGTTCGTTGTCTATTTTAGTGTGTAGTTGGATATTCTTCTCATTCTTAAAATTTTTGATTACTAGATCCGACGTTAATTCACTTATTTCACGCAATTTAGGTCTATTCATTACTAATCTATTGTTTTTTAGCTTCCAAGATCAAAAGTTTGAACCTAAGGATCACGTATGTGACGTCCGTTAATTTATCGAGAATTGAAACTATTGTGACGCCTCAAGACGAATGTGATAATATAATTGACGCCGAGTGTCCCTTGAAGAAAGGGCAAATTGCAACAATTACTCAACCAATTCTTGTCCCTACATTTGGATTCACGGTTAGTGAAACAGGAAGTTTTGAAAATTACTGGGAAACTATAATAAAATATTTCCTGCCCATTAAGGATCCAGTTTTGAATTTAGAAAAAAGCGTTTCGTTCCTGTTTTATGACACTTTTAAATGAATAAACCTACGGTTAACTAGATAAGTTTGTTTGAGAGACTTTTTGTTTGATTTCAGTACTTGGCTCTTGTGGAAGAGAGGTTGGTTGATCAAAATAATTCCACGGTAAGCTGCTTTAATTTGCCTGTTTTTGTGGAAGAATCAGGTACATTGTGAAGAGAAGAGCATCTGATAGTTACTATGGACATGCAGTGATAATTAATTATTGCGATCAAATTAAATATTGGAAGAGGTATTAAGTAACATATTGTAAATAAGTTGATAACTTGATGTATTTATGGGATTACACACAAAATAAAATAAAGGGCAACATTGATACAAACCTTACTTCTCATCCTCCCCCTTTTATTCCCCGTAAAGCTCAACGAAATGCATACTTTTTCTGTGCTATTGGCCACTGAGCACATACAACCAGGCAAGCAGGATCGTGACTTAAGAAAGGACACAGAGAGGCGGCGGTCGTAAGTGGACGGCATAGGGAAGGGAAATTAAAACAAATTTGAACAATTCATTAATTAAATCTTTATTCTAAAGTAGTTTGTATAATAGATTAAACTGAGGTACACGAGTCGACTCCCAACCCCTACGTGAACCTTCCCCATACATTATATAGACACGACACTAAGTTTAATAAAATAAAATAATTTATGCCTATGGTATAATTTTATGCCATCAGCGAAGAATGAATATATTGTGTGTAAATTTGAGCTTTGATGCAATTCCTTTTATTAAAGAAGAAAAGAAATGCATTAAATGAAAATAATGTAAGGAAAAAGTCCGAATAGTTAATATTTCCAAACTAAAAGCACTGTTCGTATAGTCTTTTTAACCAAAGTGTATTGTAACATTTAAGTGACGGCCCTTACGAAGGCTTCTTATAACCCACTGTTACATAAAACTGTTCCAGTAAAAGTGTAGAATTTATCCGAAACATTTACTCATTATTTTCAATGTATTTAGCCATTTTCATGGTGACCATTGATATATATATATATACAGTACATAAACAAACCGTCATTTTTTTGTATTCTATTAATTACTCTTGCTAATGTTAATCATTGTAAAAAAGTGTACAAGGCAGTTGTAAAATATTGTAATTAAGGCCTGGCTTATAGGAAACAAGGAAGCAGGATGAAAATAGAGAAATAATTTATTTAAAAAAAAATAACCATGTAAATACTTATTTTTTACACGAAATTATTTTCTTCCGTGATATTCTCTATGGATTAACCGTTTGCCTTGACTCCTTGACTCTACGGTCCTTGTAGAACCTTCGTCGCTCCGCAACTATCTTCTTCCAAAGCTGCCTCCTGATTGTCTTGGGGTTCTCCATCCTCCTATGGAGCGTAGGCTTTCCTCCACTTCCTCAATCCACCGCTTTCTTGGTCTACCTCCGTATCTACATGTCCTAGCCGACGCACTCGAGCAGATGTTGTTATATCCTTTCAAATCACAGCAAATGGCCAGCAGAAGTCAACTGATTTTTTTTTATTTGCACGACACGGACTTGAGCGCGTGTTTGAACCGACCGACAGACAGACAGACATACCTGTCCTCTGGGTCAAATATTCTTTGCGTGCGTATTCCATCCTTGGCCCCCCCGCCTTCTCCGTTCTCACCTCACACATTTCCCTTAAATGCTAATGCCCTCATGTTTAAGAAAACAGTCAAAGACCTCTACAGATTATCCTCTCTTCCCCCCTAATCTCCTGGTTAGTTACCATAGCCACACCCAACTACTCCTCCTCGTCCTCCTCCTACCTACAGCACCACTCGTTTCGGAGCTTCTGTTCTTTTCCTTTCTACAAGTCCTACCCCGCTTCAAGATCATCGGTAGTACGTTACCAACATTCCTGCTTTTATTACATGTAAGCCTTGCTTGCCCCTCCCTTGCTTTATTATGATTCCAAGCAGCTGCTGCATTCCTTAACTTCCTTGGCTATGTTAATAGTATCAATAACATTCGTGGGTTTCGCACGGTTTCCACCGTAACATCAAAATTCCCCAATGTAAACTCAGTAATCTCCAAAATCCATAAAAAAAACCTAATCAAAAGTGCAACTCAAGCCATCGCTCAAAAATCCATGACAATCCTCCTCTACATACCTCCACTAGCCTCAAAAGAAAACTCTCTCCCCCCCGCCCAGTTGACCTCATCCTTCCTTCCCTTTGATCATCACCCTAACCCACACACTCTGCCATCATCATGACCACATCCTCATTAATCCTTCCAAAAATCAGTTCACTGCTTGTCAATCCTCTCTCTCTCTCTCTCTCTCTCTCTCTCTCCACACACACACACACAGCCACGTCCCTCAGATACTCACAATTAAACCCCAACCCGATAATCAAACGGATTAACCTACCCTCACGCAACCATGTACCATATATTATTTTCATTCTTTATTTTTTTTAAATATTGTATATACTGTATCGATATTGGCCTAACTGATGCAGGTTTTCCCTCTGCATCTCTTTAGGTGAAACACCGCGGCGAGGGTAGTGATCCTTAAACCATAGCCCTTAAACCTTCCGCACAGATGTTGTTATATCCTGCTCAAAGAGCTCCTCCTCTCATTTGTTCTGATGCACCATCCCAGGTTTTTTTTTCACTGGTCCAAAGATCTTCCTCTCAATACCTTTCTTTCCCCTTGTCATTAAAACCTTTTTTTCTTCTGATTTATTTAATATCCATGTCCAGGCTCCGTATATAACCACATGTCGACCTTTTAGTTGTGTAAATCGTCCACTTAGCTTTCCTTGTGAACTCCTTGAATCCCTTTTTAACTTCATCTCGTGCCTAGGTGTGCCTAAATTCCTGCGCCCCTTCAAAACACTTTTCTGCACATCTAAAAGCTTGTGCCTGTTGGAACTCACTTAGAACTTGGTTTTAACTATATAGGATGCCTGTGGGAGTTTTCTCTCTCTCTCTCTCTCTCTCTCGCAGCTGCTGCTGCTTCACCCCAGAGTGACTGCGGGGCTTCACCTCATTATGTCGGGAAAAAGATCAGCGCTGCGGGAGTTTTCTCGCAGGCGCTTCAGCCCAGAGTGACTGCGGGGCTTACCTGATCATGTCGGGGATGCCTCCTGCACTCTATCTGGGTACTTTTTATCAAAGTTCTCATATGCCGAGACACCTTCACCTATTTTAGGAGGTATATGTACCGGGGTCAAAGACCTTGGGCATATGACAAGAGCTGCTCTCCGCTGATCCCATTGGATCAGTCAGTCGGCCAACTGTCTCCTCCTGAAACTGGTGGAGACACGGAGAAGGGAATGCTGCGTCCCCACAGCAGACTTGTCTCCCCCGTCATTCACAGGGAAGGGCGTGAGAATAGTAGCAGCCAATGCCTCCCCTGACCTACCTGATGCAGATTTTCTAGGGTTTTCCCTGCATCTCTTTAGGTGAAACACCATGAGGGTAGGATCCTTAAACCATAGCCCGGGGGCCCTAGTCAACCCTTGCTAGGCTACCTTGCTCTACCTTCCACATCCCCCCTTTTCAATTCCCTTCCTATGCTATTAAAGGGGAGTTGCCTGTTTCAGGATCACCCTCATGTAGCCTGTTAACCAAAAAAAAAATCATTATGTCGGGAATGCTTCATATACTCTCTCTCTCTCTCTCTCTCTCTCTCTCTCTCTCCGAGTTATTTTTTTATATCAAAGTTCTCACACATGCCGAGACACCTTCACCTGTTTTAGTAGGTGTAAAATAATAATAATAATAATCATATTCCTTTAGATCCTGTAAAGAAGCTAAGCTTCAAGGATGTGTGGAATGGGTCAGGGTGTTATACATTTATTACATTATTTTATTGTATATAAAAGATATATATATATATATATACTTATAACAAATTTTTGTATTATAAACTAATTAATTAATTACTCTTCTCCGATTCTTCCATAAATTCCTTTATTGAATAGAAGGGGGAGTGGAGTGGCTGCTGGGCAAAAAAATGAGCATAATTCAGTCTTAAATTTACCTGTTTAATTCTGTGCTGTGTGCTGTCACGTGTTGAAGATTGATAATGTGCAATTGACAATGTTTTACATTTTTTATAATACAGATTTTTTTTTGTTTCCCTTGTATTGAAGGGATAAATATCAGTTTTATTATTCAAAAAAAATAATAAGTGCCTCCTATTTGTGATTACAAATAACATCCATCAATGAATGAATAAATGTATTGGCACGTCAAAGTGAAAAATGCCTAACTTTTTGAACAGAGTTGTGCAAGAAGTTGCTTTAGGTTGTGTGGTGTTCGTGTTTACACCACAAAATATTGTTGTCATTCAAACAAACAATAACAATAATAATGAGTTTATTTTTATTAGACATACGACTTAAATTAAGTTATAATAGAAAACATATAAATTTACGATATCAATTTAATCATTAGCTCAGTCGGTAAAAGCAAAAATAAAACTCTACGCAGCTTCTTAAATGGCGGCTGCTCCAGGGAACGCCGCGGGTGACGAACGATATGGTTGAAAATTATAATCGCGAATCAGACGAGAATGGTTTGGTGGAAAAACCGAGTAAATGCCGTTACCGGATGTTAACCAGGGCCTGATGACGTCGTTCTTCGTTCTTGTTCGTATGCCGGTTGTTCCTTTACTGGGTCACGTCTTCTTCACATTAAGATTCTCTAGCGCCTCTCCTTCCTTCACCATCAAATGTTGTCTTTTTATTTTCTGTACTCCCACCAAATGAATCTCCTTTCTCGAAACTAAATTTTATACATGTCGCCTTGTTCTGCCACTGCTTCGTCTCTCTCCTGCAGCCTCTCTGCAACAACTGTCCTCTAATCTCGTCCAGGCCATCAATAATGTTGCAGACGGTGACGTTTTCCCGCCCACTCGGCCCCACCAAGCCATTGTCGTCTTCCGTCCTGTATACGTAAATAACAAAACTAAATTATTTTTGCTTTACCCGACTGTAAGGGCCATGAATCACCACAGTTGCCTGACTCACATATTGCTCTAATAACACGTTTTTGACTAATAAAAAAAATCTCATCTATGCCCCCATATGATAAAACAGAAACGTGGAAATATGCAAAGTATACTAATTTTCTTCTTTTTAGATGACTGAAGGTGGAAGGACATTGCACCATATGTAGCTGAACTTTATTTTATTTTCACTTCCTATGCCATCCTCTTACTCTGCCCTTTTTTCAAATCACAATAATGATTGCCTGGTTGCATGTGTGCTCAGTGGCCAATAGAACATAAAAAGACTGCATTACGTTGAGCTTTACGGGGGATAAAAGGGGGAGGATGAGAAAAAGTTCTGTATCAATGTTGCCCTTTATTTTATTTTGTTGTGTAATCCCATAAATACATCAATCTACAAACATTGTTCTTTCCATAGGTGAACATGTTAGTAATATTATGCTACTTAATACCTTTTTCAATATTTAATTTAATTGCAATTAATTATCACTAATGTCCATAGTAATTATTAGATGCTCTTCTTTCATGATGTTGTCGGTTCTTCCCCTAAACCAGGAAAATTAAAGCAGGTTACCGTGGAATTATTTTGATCAACCAACCTGTATTCGATGATAGTCAAGTACTGAAATAGAAAAAAAAAGATTGTCAAACATACTTATGGATTTTAATGTACGTTTATTCTTTAAAAACTAACTTAAAACAGAAACTAAACGGAATGATTTAGAAATCGTTTTACTAAATTCAGACCCGGATCCTTAATGAGAAGGAAATATTTTAAAGCTTCCTGTTTCACTCACCGTGAATCCAAATGTAGGGATGATAATTGGTTGATTAATTGTTGCAATTTCCCCTTTCTTCAAGGGACACTCGGCGTCTAGTAGATTATCACATTCGTCTTGAGCCGTCACATAAGTTTCAACTCTCGATAAATTAACGGACGTCACAAACCTGATCCTTAGGTTCAAACTTTTGATCTTGGAAGCTGTAAAACAATAAATTAGTGAATATAAATTGGGTGAAATAAGTGAATTAACGTTGGGTCTAGTAATCAAAATTTTTAAGGAATTAGAACAATATCCAACTACACACTAAAATAGACAATGAACAATGTTGTCAACAATTAACATTATACTACAAAGTTCATAAAAATAATTAAATAGTGAAGGCAGTAAATTCATACTCACGTGCTTCAAACTGAAATTTTAGAAATGCGTCACTTCCAGTTGTAAAATTACAGAATAAGTCAGTGCAATTATCATCAATAAATAATGGCGGTGGTGAACCATCGGCACCTAATTAAAGGAGATCAAGAAATTATTAGTTAAACATAGTATAATTATAATATTCCTTAATGATCTGTTAAATTGCTCTAAAAGTAACTGCAGCGTTCTATTAAAAACTAAATGGGATCCGTTTCTGCGAATCATAACAAACAAGAATAATAGACAAAACGTTTCCATATCATTTCAGTTTCGTCCTTTACTTCAGCTGTGAGGACAATGACACGTGTGAAAATGCCGAAAGGATTTGATTGGATGGGACAAGGAAAAGCTTCAAGGTCAAATTGGATCTAACTGTAAAAGGACTACAAGGATAATCGTCATCATACATTGTTATTTGGATCAGTAAAGAAATGTTTATGCATCCTTCATTAGAAAGATATTTCATGAAAGAGTGGCTAAAGACATTAATTGTATTTGGTAAATCTATGGCCAAAAAGTATTTGGTTGCTTGACCATCTCAAATGCTGTTGGTGCTGTCTGTTCCTAGTTTAATTATTTTTTCTTTACTGTTTCCGGTTAAAATGGTGACAATTTTCCTTCACTTGTTTTTATTTTCTTAATAACTCAGCATTGCGTTGCCATATTAATTTAAAAGATCTGTATAGTGTCTAGAACATAATCTAGTATTTTTCATCATCCAAATTTTTGTTAAAATATAGTACTATAATGTCTGAAATATCAAGTAATCGCGTTTCAGTATCTTGTTAGGGGGATCCAAATAAAAGCTAAACATTTCACGCGGGATCTGGAAACAACTAAAGAATCTTTAAAATGAAAAGCATAAAAATTTTTTTAATGGACAAATAATAATTAAATAACGACCTTTTCAGAAATCTGAGTTAATTCCCCATATGCATGACGTTTATCGAATAACCAGAAAGTGGTGTAAAATTACTTACATGGCAGAAACGGCGTCTGTCCATATGCAAAGGACATTAGGGCAAAGGATATTGCAAGTGTATAAATGAAGGACTTCATTGTAACGTGCATCAACTTGTCTTCCTCTACTGACAAATGCCTGTTGAAGGAATTGGGATACTAAAGAATATTGAGATTAACATATATTTAAAATTGCATATAAAATTATCTAATAAGGTGATGAATTCCTGAAATGAATGCAAACTAGCAACATTGATGCATAAACGAGTGAAATTAAGGAGGTGCAGCTGGCGCTTTGTATAATATTGACATTAGTATATATTTAAATTTATCTAATAAGGGTGATAAATTCCTGATATGAACGCAAAATAGGAACATTGACATATAAATAGGTGAAATTAAAGAGGTCCACTTAACAAAGTTATATCTGCTTTTTAAATATATTTACATATTTTTTTTCGGATTATGCATATCGAAATACATGTAATTGCTTTTATCGATAAACTTATTAGGTAAGAATCGAAGATATATTTAACTTCCATTTAAGATACAAATATTCCATAAAAAGACTGACGGTTATTTCGTTCGTTTAATTATTAAATAAGGTTACAGCAGCGGCGCTTAATAGTTTCTCAGTTGAAACTGAACTATAAATTGTATATAACACTGGTAATTATTGTGACACAACAACGTATACAAATAATTTCATTGTTACAGCTGATGTAGAATTAAAAGAAAACATCTTCAGGTTACAATCTTATTGATTGTTACACAACTAATAGGATTGTTATTTTCATATTCCACATTGCTGTTGTTGTATAATACAGGTTGGAGGTAGGAATTTGAGATAAGTATATGTAAAATATCTAAATTATGGAATTCCTAACCCTTTTAAAGGTGTAATATTGTTGGCACAGGTTTCTTATTCTTTTCCATACAGACAGCTCTGTAAGGTTTTAGACAGAGAATCAGCTGAAACACTTGAAATACAAAACATCTGACCCCTACTTAATTATATTTCGTAGATGACAAAAAAACTCCACAACACACATGAGATGTTCATAATTGTAAAAGGCAATTTTTTAGTAATTTGGCCACAATCTTCATTTTCTTACAACCAACAATTAACTGACTATTGCAGCGTGAATAACAACCCTATTAGTTTTGTAACAATCAGTAAGGCTAGGTTTACACGCGGGGGCAGTGATGATGACTGCCAGAAAACGAGGGGCAGTGATGTCAGTGGCGTGTCAACATACGTCAGTGCTGCACTGACAACTGCCTATACATCGCTGACACGAGAGCACTGCCTCACTTTTCTTGGAGCGTGTGGACAGTGTGTGTCAGTCATGACTGACGCTGCCCTCATGGGAGGCCAGTTAGTGGCAGTTACGGTTGTCAATTATCGATTGTGAACGGTGAGACAGGGGCTGACTATCGATATTGCGCAGTGGTAAACAATTTGTATTTTGAATTTTCAATACGCGTGCAGTTTGGTTTAGTGTGCGATTGGAGTAAGTGAATATTTGTTGTGAACAGCGACCAGAATTTTGGTTCAGAAAGCATTTAGGATAGAGTTCGTTTGTTGCACCTGTGTATGAGCCTATAAATTTTTAGGTTAACTTTCCAAAAATAATTATTGTCCAGCCTCCAACGGCACAAACTTTAACTGGAAAAAAATACGCAAAAGAATGATGTATAGCTATAAACATACTACTTACTATCACACGTGATGGAAAAATAATTCATTTCGTTTTGTTGAGTAATTGACACCTTTAAGGGGAATAAAACAACAAGTAATAGAAACCCGAGCCAATTAAACACTGAAAACCAGCTTCAAAGAACAGGCGCTGGCTGTTGTTATTATTATTGCTTGATTTCTGTAGTAATAATAATATAAAGCAATATTAACTAAACAACTGTTTTCATTGTCACGTATCTATAGCACAGTAGCGTGATGCTGAGTTTGACTTTTTCAGGAACCTTTCCTCGTTACGTCTATTCTATCACAAATACAAAGTGATTAGTTCCTGTTTATGGACATTATGCGTCGTGCACAAAGGGGAAAAATATTCAACTTGATATAAACAATATATAGCAACATCAACATTCCAACCGGTCGTATTTGCCAAAAAATAGCAGAGAAGTGTAAACATGCGTCAGAGTTCTCTGCCCGTTCTGTAGTGAGGGCAGCACTTGGCAGTTATCTGCCCCAAGATGTAAACAGTAGACAGTGCACAGCTAATCCAACTTCGACGAACATCACTGCCCGTGTAAACCTAGCTTAAGACTGTCACCTGAAGATGTTTTTTAAAATTCTACATCATGTAACAATGATACGATTTGCATACACACGGAGACAGACCCCATGGATTTACAAACATCTTGATACTCGTTTGGCTCTTGTGGGGTCCAAGTGGTGCTTCACTTGAGCTGCTTTATGGCGATCTCATTCCGGTGGAAATTGTGGTTTATTTTATTTATCTTGAAAAAAAGATGTGAAAATCCACTTTAACGGTATTTCTTTTAAAAATATTTTGTGGTTGAAGAAACTATCTTCCCTAATGATTTCCTTGCAGTTTGTCTTTGAAATTCGTAACGTTAAGTTTTTTTTTGTAATGTATCCACGAAGCTCGATGGTAAAAACTTGGCTGAAGACTTTTTATTTTTTTCACTTTTGCGGATTTTTTGAGGTTAAAAACATTTACACAATTTGAGTCAACAGAAAATTTCTAAATATGCTGTATCCTGCAGCTGCAGTTCAAGTTGATGTTCATTAGGCAATACATGGCTTAACAATCCTTGACATTTGATTGTAAAGGCACAAAAAAAAGCAAAGGAAGATTGTGGCCAAATTACAAAAAATTGATTATTACTATTATGAAAATCTCATGTGTGTGGTGAAGTTTTTTGTCATCTACAGAATATAATTAAGTAGGGGTCAGATGTTTTGTATTTCAAGTGTTTCAGCTGATTCTCTGTCTAAAACCTTACAGAGCTGTCTGTATGCAAAAGAATAAGAAACCTGGGCAATCAATATTACACCTTTAAAAGGGTTAGGAATTCCATAATTTTAAAAAAAATGAAATTAGATATTTTACATATACTTATATGAAATTCCTACCTCCAACCTTTATTACATAACAACAACAATGTGTAATATGAAAATAACAATCCTATTAGTTTTGTAACAATCAATAAGATTGTAACCTGAAGATGTTTTTTTAAAATTCTACAGCAGCATGTAACAATTAAATGATTTGTATTCGTTGTGTCACAATAATTACCAGTGATATGTAAACAATTTATAGATCAGTTTCAATGGAGAAACTATTTAAGCGCCGCTGCTGTAAACCTTATTTAATAACATTAAACGACTAAATAATGGTCAGTCTTTTTTTTGGTATATTTTATGCTAAATAAAAGTTAATTATTTCTTCGATTCTTAAAAACCTAATAGGTTTATCGATAAAAGCAATTACTTGTATTTCGGTATGCAGAATCCGAAAAAAAATATGTAAATATATTGAAAAAGCAGATATAACTTTGTTAAGTGGACCTCCTTAATTTCACCTATTTATATGTCAATGTTCCTATTCTGCGTTCATATCAGGAATTTATCACCCTTATTAGATAAATTTAAATATATACTAATGTCAATATTATACAAAGTGCCAGCTGCACCTCCTTAATTTCACTCGTTTATGCATCAATGTTGCTATTTTCCGTTCATATCAGGAATTTATCACTTTAAATACATACTAATGTCAATATTATACAAAGTGCCGGCTGCACCTCCTTAATTTCACCCCGTTTTCTGTGTCAATGTTTCTAGTTTGCGTTCATAACAGGAATTCATCACCTTATTAGATAATTTTTGTATGCAACTTAAAATATATATATATATATATATATATATTATTCTGAATATTCTGCACACAAAGTCAATTCCTTCAACAGCATTTGTCAGTAGAGGAAGACAAGTTGAAGCACGTTACAATGAAGTCTTTCATTTATACATTTGCAATATCCTTCGCCCTGATGTCCTTCGCATATGGACAGACGCCGTTTCTGCCATGTAAGTAATTTTACACCATTTTGTGTGGTTATTCGATAAACGTCATACATGAGGGGAATTAATTCTCAGATTTCAAAAAAAAAGGTCGTTATTTAATTATTACTTGTCTATTTAAAATAAATTTAATCTTTTCATTTTTAAAGATTCTTTAGTTTTTTCCAGATCCTGGGTGAAATGTTTAGCTTTTATTTGGTTCCCCCTAACAAGATACTGAAATGCAATATGTCTTGATATTTTCTCATCAGAGATGATATAAATAAGTTTTAACAAAAATTTTAAAAATTCAATTTTAGAAAAACTACTCCCCAAGTTTCCATAGATGAATTATATTATATACTGTAGTGGCTCCTTTAATTCTTTAATTTATATATATATTTTTTAATTAGTCGGCAATAATTTTTTTAATGATTTTAAGCAGTGACTTTGTCTCTAGGTATTATTGATTTTCACTAATTGTTCCATTTAAAACTATTATTATTATTATTATTTTTATTGAAACAAATAGATATTAACAGATTTTGAATGGCCATTAGCAATTAACCTCAGGGTGTCTGTGTTTCTGTGTGGCTAATTAAATCAGTGGCACAAACCTTGTGGGCTGCAATTCATAGGAAGAGGAATGGGGTTACTTAGGGGATGGACGTGGCTATCAACCTGGATCTGCTCCTCCAAGTTCCAATCCCTCTTCCGGTTTTTCCCCCAAAACTTATTTTTTGCGCCTCAGGTACTCCGCCATCTATAATAAAGTATTTAATAAATCAACATAGTTAATTTGCTTTGGGACAAAGGTATATTTTTACAGCACCTTTGTACTCTTACCAAGTAAGTGTGTGCGTTTATATTTACTTATATATATATATATCTGTAAATATAAATGCACACACTTACTATTTCTAGCATTTTCTAGAGTAGTTTAATAATCTTTAGGCTTGTTATCTTCCTGTATTATCTTCCCAATTCTTGAAACGTTTATTGCGCCTACTTTTTGTGCTGTACATTTTATCCCTGTATTAATCCCACATTGGTTAAGTACAAAATTGAGCACAAATAATAAGGGGGAAAAATAAAATTGCTTCCCTAATATTGTTAATATATCCTTCATTTCCACTTTATTTTTTTTTCATTTACTAAAAGTTACAAAACCACACTGGAAAATATGCTTTTCTGTATATATATATATTTATATATATATAACCACACTGGAAAATATGCTTTTCTGTATATATATACAGAAAAGCATATTTTCCAGTGTGTTTTTGTAACTTTTAGTAAATGAAAAAAAAATAAAGTGGAAATGAAGGATATATTAACAATATTAGGGAAGCAATTTTATTTTTCTCCTTTCAATATTTGCGCTCAATTTTGTACTTAACCGCTGTGAGATTAATACAAGGATAAAATGTACAGCATAAAAAAGTGGGAGCAATAAACGTTTCAAGAATTGTGAAGATAATACAGCAAGATAACAAGCCTAAAGATTATTAAATTACTCTAGAAAATGCTAGAAATATGAATGGCACAATTAATGAAGTTGTATTTACATTGAACATTTGCAACACTATACAATAAATACATTTATCAACTATTTGTACAGAAAAATATGTAAATAAACACACAGTATTTTATATTATATATGTGTAGAGTAAAGAAGAAGTGCTATGAATTCATAAAAAATATTGAGGTATTAATGTGGGTGAAAATTTATGTTCTAAGAAAATTTTACTAGGTCAATCATGTATACAAAGATGTAATGAAGGACAAGAGGTGAAGGTGAAAGTGATTCATTAATTTTTACATAATTGCATGGTTCAAATTTTAGTATTCCAACTATATTAATATTTATATTAGTTATACAAATTTATTTGTATTTTCTATTACAGTACATATGTCACATTTTCATCTGTAATTAATACACACACACACACACACAGGGTGAGTGTGAACTAGCATTAGATGTTATTCTATGGAAGGGGAAAGTGATATGATGTATCTAATACACTAAAGAATACAAGTACAACAATTCAATGTCTTCTAACACTAATGTAATATATAATTTTGTCTATTTTCTGATGGGATACAATTAAAATGTCTATTGTGACAAGATCAGAAATATTTGAATACTGACACAGAAAAGATTGAGATTCAAAAAACTGATTTTAATCCACAACATGAAAATAGAAACATTTAAAATCAGAAACCCGTTTGTTATATATATATACAGTACATTTTATTTATTATTTTTATTTATTACACTAATAGCCTGTTGTTTTCTTGAGTATCTATAACAGGCCTTATTTTCATTTCTTACAATGTTTGTGTTACAGATTTATTCTATTTTATTTTATAAATATTTATTTTTTTAACAATAATAAAACTAGTAAAGTGTAACTAAAGACAGAAGGAAATAGGGCGAAGGGTGATTGGGAGTTAGGAGGATTGAAGGGAAAGTGTTGTGAGATGGAGGAATATGGAAGGGAAGAGAGAGCGGGAGGGAGAGGAAAACTATGTTAAGTCATAGCCTTGCTTCCATCCTTCTTTTACATTACATTACAGATTGAGATTTTTTAACACTTTTTTTATAATACTTATATATATATACATCAAATATGGAAGTATATTTTTTTTGCAGGGGGTCTGTAGAGCAGACTACTGTGTATATACACATATATACAGTACAAATAAAACTAACATTTAGGGAAAGATAAGTAATTTTTAGACCGGCCACAATACAGTTTGTTTTAACGTGACTGGGAAACCCGGGGCTGAGTTCTTAAGGAAATTGCAAAAAATAAAAAACAAGGGAAAAAAATTGCCAGTCGATTTAACCGAAACAATGAAAAAAATTAAACTAGCAATACACAAGGAAATGCACCAACAGCATATGAGACGGTCAAGCAACCAAATACTTTTTGGCCATAGATTTACCAAATACAATTAATGTCTTTAGCCCACTCTTTCATGAAATATCTTTCTAATGAAGGATGCATAAACATTTCTTTACTGTACCAAGTAACAATGTATGATGACGATTATCCTTATAGTCCTTTTACAATTAGATCCGATTTGACCTTGAAGCTTTTCCTTGTCCCATCCAATCAAATCCTTTCGGCATTTCCACACGTGTCATTGTCCTCACAGCTGAAGTAAAGGACGAAAGGGAAATGATATGGAAAAGTTTTGTCTATATTTGTTGTTTGTTATGATTCGCAGAAACGGATCCCATTTAGTTTTTAACACAACGCTGCAGTTACTTTTAGAGCAATTTAACAGATCATTAAGGAATATTATAATTATACTATGCTTAACTAATAATTTCTTGATCACCTTTAATCAGGTGCCGATGGTTCACCACCGCCATTATTTATTGATGATAATTGCACTGACTTATTATGTAATTTTACAACTGGAAGTGACGCATTTGTAAAATTTCAGTT
Source organism: Eucriotettix oculatus (assembly GCA_034510155.1). Lineage (NCBI taxonomy): Eukaryota > Metazoa > Arthropoda > Insecta > Orthoptera > Tetrigidae > Eucriotettix > Eucriotettix oculatus. The sequence continues at coordinate 5,520,896 of CM067376.1, read as the reverse complement.
TGAAGCACGTGAGTATGAATTTACTGCCTTCACCGTTTATTTTTATGTACTTTGTAGTATAATGTTAATTGTTGACAACATTGTTCATTGTCTATTTTAGTGTGTAGTTGGATATTGTTCTAATTCATTTAAAAATTTTGATTACTAGACCCAACGTTAATTCACTTATTTCACCCAATTTAGGTCTATTTATTACTAATGTATTGTTTTACAGCTTCCAAGATCAAAAGTTTGAACCTAAGGATCAGGTATGTGACGTCCGTTAATTTATCGAGGGTTGAAACTTATGTGACGGCTCAAGACGAATGTGATAATCTACTAGACGCCGAGTGTCCCTTAAAGAAAGGGGAAATTGCAACAATTAATCAACCAATTATCATCCCTACATTTGGATTCACGGTGAGTGAAACGGAAAGCATTAAAAATTACAGAGAAACTATATTAAAATATTTCCTTCTCATTAAGGATCCGGGTTTGAATGTAGTAAAACGAGTTCTAAATCATTCCGTTTAGTTCCTGTTTTAAGTTAGTTTTTAAAGAATAAACGTACATTAAAATCCATAAGTATGTTTGACAACCTTTTTTTTTCGATTTCAGTACTTGACTATCATCGAATACAGGTTGGTTGATCAAAATAATTCCACGGTAACCTGCTTTACTTTTCCTGCTTTAGGGGTAGAACCGACAACATCATGAAAGAAGAGCATCTAATAATTAATATGTACATTTAGTGATAATTAATTGCAATAAAATTAAATATTGGAAGAGGGAATTAAGTAACATATTGTAGCTAACATGTTCACCTATGGAAAGAACTAAGTTGGTAGCTTGATGTATTTATGGGATTACACAACAAAATAAAATAAAGGGCAATTTTGGGTCAAATCGTTTCTTCTCATCCTCCCCCTTTTAATACCCGTAAAGCTCAACGTAATGCAACCTTTTTCTGTGCTATTGGCCACTGAGCACACATACAACCAGGCAACCATTATTGTGATTTGAGAAAGGACAGAGTAAGAGGATGGCATAAGAAGTGAAATTAAAATAAAGTTGAGCCATTAAAACTATTGTAAAGTAGTTTCAATAATAGTAGAAACTGAGGAACTGGAGTCGACTCCAAACCTCCAGGTGATCCTTCCCCATACATTATATAGACCAGAAACTGAGTCTCGCCTCCAATTTATTGGAATAATTTACTCCCATTGCGTAGTTTTATGCCATTAGCGAAGAATGGATATTACGTGTAAATGGAGCTTTGATGCAATTAGTGTAATAAAGAACAGAAGCAATGCCTTAAATGAAAATAAGGGAAGTAAAAAGTCTGAACAGTAAATATTTCCAATCTTAAAGCACTATTCGAATAGCATTTTTAACCAAAGTTTATTGTAACATTTAAGTGATGGCATTACAAAGGTTTGCTCAAACTGAGTAAACTAACTGCAAGATAAAAATTAAATTTATTTAAAATTATTATAGGTTATATTTTATTTTGTAACAAAAAGTAACAACTTACGACCAATTTCAGACTTCATTTTTATTTATTTTTTACTTATTATTGAAAATGTAATAAACTACTGTATTAAATATACTTTATTGCTCAATTTAATTCTTTATACTTTTTGCCAATTTTACTAACTATTAAGGTGTAATTAACTTAAAGTAACCTATTAATCCATAAAGAAAATTACAGAAGAAAATTATTTCCAGTAAAAAAAAATTGATTAATGGGCGGAATATTTTGAAGAAGGATTGAATCCAGAACAGGAACAAAGTGAATAAAACGGTAAAGAAGAATGGGAATCACCCAATTTTGTAGACGATATGCAATGGGGAACCTCCAACTTTGGAAGGAGTTCCAAAAAAGGTTCATCCGTCAAGTTTCCAGGAGAAGATGGGATAACAGCTGCATTACTAAAATTTGGCGGATCAGTAGTGATAACAGTCAGTGCACAAGGAGAATAGAAGAATAGAAGAATGGCAGGAAGAATGGGAAACTGCTTTAGTGTATCTTATTCTTCAGAATGGAAATAAATAGAAACGTAAAAATTATAGGTGCATGTCTCTGCTAAGTATTGGGTATGTAAGATCTTCACCATAATAACTACCAAACGTTTAGCACACAAAGTAGAACTGGAAGTTGGAGAACATCCGAGTGGTTTTCGTTCAAACCGTCCAACAATACATATATCACATTTCTTCTACAATGTGGATCATGATGGAAAAACCGTTGTGAATATATAATATTACCCTAAATGAGCTTTACGTAGATTTTATTCCCAACATTAAGAAACAAGCAAGTTTCACAAGGAAAGCTGAATGGACGATTTACGCAACTAAAAGGTCGACCTGTGGTTATATACGGAGCCTGGACATGGATATTAAATAAATCAGAAGAAAAAAGGTGTTAATGACACGGGGAAAGAAAGAAAGGTATTGTGAGGAAAAGATCATTGGACCAGTGAAAAAAAAGACCTGGGATGGTGCATCAGAACAAATGAGGAGGAACTTTGAGCAGGATATAACAACAACAACATCTGTGCCAAAAACTGCTCGAGTGCGTCGGCTAGGACATGTACATCGAATGGAGGACACGAGATAACCTAAGATGGTTCTGGACGGGGGCAGGAGATACGGAGGTAGACCAAGAAAGCAGAGGAATTGGAGGATGGAGAACCCCAAGGCAATCAGGAGACAGCTTTGGAAGAAGATAGTTGCGGAGAGACGAAGGTTCTACAAGGACCGTAGAGTCAAGGAGTCAAGGCAAACGGTTAATCCATAGAGAATATCACAGAAGAAAATAATTTCGTGTAAAAAAAATGAGTATTTACGTGGTTATATTTAAAAAAAATTATTTCTCTATTTTCATCCTGCTTCCTTGTTTCCTATAAGCCAGGCCTTAATTACAATATTTTACAACTGCCTTGTACACTTTTTTACAATGATTAACATTAGCAAGAGTAATTAATAGAATACAAAAAAATGATGGTTTGTTTATGTACTATATATATATATATATATATATTTCAATGGTCACCATGAAAATGGCTAAATACATTAAAATAATGAGTAAATGTTTCGGATAAATTCTACACTTTTACTGGAACAGTTTTATGTAACAGTGGGTTATAAGAAGCCTTCGTAAGGGCCGTCACTTAAATGTTACAATACACTTTGGTTAAAAAGACTATACGAACAGTGCTTTTAAGTTTGTAAATGTTAACTATATAGGCTTTATCCTTACCTTATCTTCATTTACTGCGTTTCTTTTCTTCTTTAAAAAAAGGAATTCCACATAATATTCTTTTTTCGCGGATGGCATAAAATTATACCATAGGCGTAAATTATTTTAGTAAACTGGAGGCGAGTCTTAGTGTCGTGTCTATATGTCATGTATGGGGAAGGTTCACCTGGGGGTTGGGAGTCGACTCGTGTACCTCAGTTTAATCTATTATACAAACTACTTTACAATAAAGATTTAATTAATGAATTGTTCAAATTTGTTTTAATTTCCCTTCCCTATGCCGTCCACTTACGACCGCCGCCTCTCTGTGTCCTTTCTGCTTGCCTGGTTGTTTGTGCTCAGTGGCACAATAGCACAGAAAAAGTATGCATTTCGTTGAGCTTTACGGGGAATAAAAGGGGGAGGATGAGAAGAAAGGTTTGTGTCAATGTTGCCCTTTATTTTATTTTGTGTGTAATCCCATAAATACATCAAGTTATCAACTTATTTACAATATGTTACTTAATACCTCTTCCAATATTTAACGTGATCGCATTTAATTATCACTGCATGTCCATAGTAACTATCAGATGCTCTTCTCTTCACAATGTACCTGATTCTTCCACAAAAGTAGGCAAATTAAAGCAGCTTACCGTGGAATTATTTTGATCAACCAACCTCTCTTCTACCAGAGCCAAGAACTGAAATCAAACAAAAAGTCTCTCAAACAAACTTATCCATTTAACCGTAGGTTTATTCATTTAAAAGTGTCATAAAAAAGGAACGAAACGTTTTACTAAATTCAAAACTGGATCCTTAATGAGTAGAAAATATTTTAATATAGTTTCCCTGTAATTTTCAATGATTCCTGTTTCACTCACGTCGACTCCAAACGAAGGGACAATAACTGGTTGAGTGATTGTTGCAATTTGCCCTTTCTTCAAGGGACACTCGGCGTCAATTATATTATCACATTCGTCTTGAGGCGTCACAATAGTTTCAATTCTCGATAAATTAACGGACGTCACATACGTGATTCTAAAATTCAAACTTTTGATCTTGGAAGCTGTAAAACAATAGATTAGTAATAAATAGACCTAAATTGGGTGAATTAAGTGAATTAACGTTGGGTCTATTAATCAAAATTTTTAAGGAATTAGAACAATATCCAACTACACACTAAAATAGACAGCGAACTATTTAGCCAACAATTACCATTACGCTGAAAGGTTCATGAAAATAAATAGTGAAGGCAGTAAATTCATACTCACGTGCTTCAAACTGAAATTTTACAAATGCGTCACTTCCAGTTGTAAAATTACATAATAAGTCAGTGCAATTATTATCAATAAATATTGGCGGTGGTGAACCATCGGCACCTAATTAAAGGTGATCAAGAAATTATTAGTTAAGCACAGTATAATTATAATATTCCTTAATGATCTGTTAAATTGCTCTAAAAGTAACTGCAGCGTTGTGTTAAAAACAAAATGGGATCCGTTCTGCGAATCAAAACACCAAAAATAGACAAAACGTTTCCATATCATTTCCCTTTCGTCCTTTACTTCAGCTGTGAGGACAATGACACGTGTGAAAATGCCGAAAGGAATTTGATTGGATGGGACAAGGAAAAGCTTCAAGGTCAAATCGGATCTAATTGTAAAAGGACTATAAGGATAATCGTCATCATACATTGTTATTAGGATCAGTAAAGAATGGTTTATGCATCCTTCATTAGAAAGATATTTCATGAAAGAGTGGCTAAAGACATTAATTGTACTTGATATATATATGTGCCAAAAAGTATTTAGTTGCTTGACCGTCTCATATGCTGTTGGTGAATTCCCTTGTATATTCACAGTTTAATTGTTTTTTTTCCATTGTTTCCTATTCAAAATGGTGACAATTGTTCTTTTTACTTGTTTTTATCTTGTGCATTTCCTTGATAATTCAGCAGCGACTTGCACTGTCACTTTAAGAAAAAAGTTATTGTGTCTGGTCCAAAAATTACTTATCTTGTTGTCTAATGTTAGTTTTTTCTATTATATATATATATATATAACAAAATATTTTCGAATGTAAATTTTTAAAATTAAATTTTCATGTTCTGGATTACTAAGAGTTTGTGAATCTCAATCTTTTCTGTGTGATTATATAATATCTGTTTGTCTCAATAATAATAATAATAGTTTTAAAGAAACAATTAGTGAACATCAATAATACCTAAAAAATCATTAAAAAATTATTGCGGACTAATTAATAAATATATAAATTAAAGAACAAAAGATTGACTACAGTAACTAAAGTGTATTTTTCAAAATTGAATTTTTAAATTTTTGTTAAAATTTATTTATATCATCTCTGATGAGAAAATGTCAATAAATATTGCATTTCAGCATCTTGTTAGGGGGAACCAAATAAAAACTGAACACTTCACGCAGGATCTGGAAACAACTAAAGAATTTTTAAAAATGAAAAGCTTAAATTTATTTTAAATAAACAAATAATAATTAAATAACGACCTTTTCAGAAGTCTGAGAGTTAATTCCCCTGAAGTATGACGTTTATCGAATAACCATAAAATGGTGTAAAATTACTTACATGGCAGAAACGGCGTCTGTCCATATGCAAAGGACATCAGGGCAAAGGATATTGCAAATGTATAAACGAAGGACTTCATTGTAACGTGCATCAACTTGTCTTCTTCTTCTTCTGCCAAATGCTGTTGAAGGAATTGGCTTTGTGTGCAGAATATTGACATTAACATATATATTCAAAGTTGCATACAAAAATTATCTAATAAAGTGATAAATTCCTGTTATGAACGCAAACTAGAAACATTGACACAGAAAACGGGGTGAAATTAAGGAGGTGCAGCCGGCGCTTTGTATAATATTGACATTAGAATATATTTAAAGTGATAAATTCCTGATATGAACGGAAAATAGCAACATTGATGCATAAACGGAGTGAAATTAAGGAGGTGCAGCTGGCACTTTGTATAATATTGACATTAGTATGTATTTAAATTTATCTAATAAGGGTGATAATTTCCTGTCATGGACGCAAAATTGCAACATTGATACATAAACGGGGTTAAATTAAGGCGTTGCAGTTAACTGACTTATCTCTCTTGCTTTGCGAATATATTTACATATTTGTTTAGGATTTTGCATACCGAGGTACATGTAATTGCTTATATCGATAAAGTTATTAGTTAATAATGGAAGAAATGTTTCATTTTCATTTAATATATAAATATTCCATAAAAGACCGACGTTTGGTTTGGCTCCAAGGAAGTGAAACTGGCCGCCATCTTGAATTTTTTTACGACGTCACTGCTGACGCCATGGCGCGAACCCTGTGACGTCATGACGTCCCCAAGCATACGTCATGTGACAGGCTGCGTGGCCCCATGACGTCACAGAATATTACTTCTCCGGCGACGCGTTACCGCCATAGTAGTGTGTGACGTCAATATAAGCCGCGTACCTACTTTGACGCAAGTCGATCAACATTCGAGATATCCCCGTATTTATAATATATATATATATATATATAATATATTTTAATCGTATGTAATATATATTTATAAGTATATACATAATTAAAGTATATATATATATAAATTTATTACGTGGATCAGACGGGTTCGTGGGACTGAATACGACGCCAGGTGGTCCGTGACGTCACTGGCGGATCTGTGTTGGACGCTGTGAGCCTAACCACTGGGATGCTGCTGCACCACCTGAGCACTTGTCGTCAGTTGTTGCGCCATCTTGACGACAGAGCAGGAAACCTTGCTGTTGGGGTCGCAGATGACGTCAGGAGTAATAACCACAAGAATCGTGCGACGAGGAAAAAAACTCGCCACCCCCCCTAGAAATACAATCAATTACTTCCGAGGAATCCTACTGGGAAGTGTTTTTCCACTAAATTAATTTCATTTTTAGTTTGTTTCTGGTAGTTTTTGCTCTTTATACCCACTGACATTTACTTTTTTGAATTGCTTTCCCTTTAAACCAACAGAAAAACATTAATGTATTATAATAATTAATAATATTGTAATAATTTAAATATATATTTATATATAAATAGTATATATATATTATATCCCTTATGATAATATAAAGAATATATATATTATATATCATGTAATGGCATCATTAAACACACGTCATGGACGCACTTCACACGCACTGATCCCTCTGCAAAATTTGAAGGAACACGCGTAATTAAGTACTTGGGCAATTTTTTTAAAACTGGACCAGACCAAAAATCGTGTAATTATTGAACTTGTACCAATTAAGAAAAATTTCGTAAAATCTTTTTAAGAAACCTTGAAAAATAGCCTTTCATTAAACAACACGGCTTCCTAAAAAAAATAAATCTACTAACAGCGCTGTGAACGATTTCACGCAGTCAACTCAAAATTATTTGGAAGGTAAAGCGAAAGTAACGGGGATATTTGCTGATCATCTTCTACCCAAAGCACTCGAAGGCGGTAGATCACAAAAAAATCTTACTACACCCACACACACAAAGTAGAGTTGTACGGAATCGTAGGGGGGGAGGAACCTTTTTTTAGCTCGTATCTGACCAATCGAAAGCAAAAAAAAGTCTCCACAGACGGTAACGACAGAAAAACGTTCATGTCACCTCAACTGAACACGATAACTTGTGGGTGTCCCGCAGGGGTCGATTCTAGGGCCTCTTCTTTTTTTTCTTTTGTTCTTTAATGATCTTCCAGATTGCATGAAAAAAAACACCCAAATAAAATCGGTTTCTTTACGCCGATGACAACCAACTAGATGACGTCGATAGATGACGCACTCAAATTTTTGAAAAAAAATACGTGGTTCAGTGCAAACAAGAACTCATCTAATACTAAACTCGTTCAATTTTTTTCATCCGGTAAGAACGTTTTCCTGTATATATTGGAAAATCAAACTAACGACTAACGCACCTTTTCCAGGTATTCAAGTTGACGGAACACATTCAGACAGTCTCTCTGGTAAACTCTGTTTCAGTCCCTTAGATTATTAATGCAACAAGTAGATACGTTAACTCTATCTAACATGTGCTATTATGGGGAAGGGGGGAGGGAACTCTTGCTTGCTTCTCGGCTCGGTCTACGGAAACAAAGAGTTATCATTCATGGGAAGGAAAGCCAAAGTCTGTGAAAAAGAGAGAGGGGGGGAGGGGGGAGAAAGGGGGGGGAGGGGGAGAAGGGGGAAAGAGGGGGAGAGAGGGGAGGGGGTGAGGGAGAGAGGGGGAGAGGGGGATGGGGGGAGAGGAGGAGAGGGGGGAGAGGGGGAGAGGGAGAGGGGGAGAGAGGGAGAGAGTGACGCTGAGAACGGGAACCTTCTTTGAAACGGTCAGTCAATTATTTTGCAGTTACATTACAAGGAAGAACACAGTAGATAATGGAAAAGAAAAGTAATATATTTAGAAAAAATGAAGACGTTTTGCAAACTATGAAAAGCATAATGTTTGAGTTAAAACCCCTTGCCGGACGGGAAGTATTAATATATATATATATGAATGAGGAATTATGTGAATGGAAACTCCAGCAACTTACAGTTGTAGTTAACTTTATCTCTGTTACTCTCTTACAGTTGAATTATAACAAATGAATTTCATATAAAAAGTAATGAAATATAAATCAGAAGTAGAAGTGTAAAAGGAGCTTTGATGCAATTCCCTTAATAAAGAACCGAAGAAATGTATTAAATGAAAATAAGGGAAGTAAAAAGTTTGTATAGTTAATATTTACAAACTTAAAGCACGATTCGAATAGAATTTTAATAAAGTTTCGAAACAAAGTTTATTGTAACATTTAAGTGACGGCCGTACGAAGGTTTGCTCAATCTGAGAAAACAGACAGTAAGATTAAATTATATTTATTTAAAAAATAATAAATAATAATGTATTAAATTTACTTTATTGCTCAATATAATTCTTGATAGATTTGGTAAATTTTACTGACAATTATGCTGTAATTAACTTAAACTAACCGATTAATCCACAAAGAATATTACAGGAAAAAATAATTTCGTGTAAAAAAAATTAGTATTTACGTGGTACTTAATTATTCCACTATATCGAAGCGTGTTACAACAGTCATATAAAGAAATAAAGTAAATCTCTTAAAGTCACAGCGACGCATCACAGAGGTCCCGAGGTCGATTCCCTTGCAAGGGCCTGGGTGTTTGCCAGTGTTTTTAATATACACCCGACAGAGGAAAAGGCGAATAAGGAACCCTTGTAATAACCTTGTTGTATGTTCGACTGTAAAGCAGAAATACAATAATTCGTTAAAACTATTTATGTGAATATTCGTCATTCCACGATTTCCAATTACATTATTACATATAATTGTTGCCGTAAAAGTGTAGAATTTATCCGAAACATTTACTAATTAAGGTCCGACTTTTTTTGCAGATGACTGCTGTGTAATTTACAGGGAAATAAATGGGGGGGAACAAGACTCAGGAGCAGCTGACTTGGATACTCTACTAAGGACACATGGGGCTAAGCAGCGGAATAAACTACTCAAAATCAACAATAGTAAAAGAAAAAGGCGATTAGTTTTACTAAAAATGGCGCGTGCAATATGCCTCGATATATAAAATAGATGGGGAAACAGTGATCCAGGATAGAGACAAACTGTAAATACCTAGGCATATATTTTAACAGTAATCTAGGGAAGAGGAAGGTAAACTATGCTACAAGGGGAAAGCGTGGAACAACACCTTGCAACTATGCCATGAGAAACACTCGACAAGGGGAGGAGGAAAGGCGAAATCTAAAAGAGTTGGCATATTAGTCATTAGTACACACACTTGCACACTCAATATGGTGCAGCATAGGGACAGGATAGGGTCAAATAGGATCCTTAGAAAGGGTGGTGTGCAAAGAAGGGGCCGCAAAATTCGTTTAAATAGGACCTGGGGCATGGGCATGGATGGGAACGAAAAGGTAAAGCGACTAAGGGGGTGTAAGGGACACGCTACAGACAAGAAGAAGAGAAACAGACAGGCTACACACTTACTACAGAGCCTTTAGCAGGTCAGAAACCACCTTGGCAGGGGGAATCCGAGATAGAATGAAAGAAGAATCGACTAGGAACGGGAGGAGGAGGAGGAGGAGGAGGAGGAGGAGGAGGAGGAGGAGGAGAGATCACCTGTTTAAATGACAAGCGAGGAACCCAAAAAAAAACAGACGTTGGAAAATACTCATTCCTAAAACAGGACAACTATTAATAATGACTGTGAACAATCTGCCCTGCAGGAGTGTTTTAGGGGAACAACTTCCTCTAACAGAAACGAAAATTTTGACTCAATCTAAGTTCAGTGCAGTGCAGTGACGTCATCAGCGCTGCGAAATCTCTAAAAATATACTATACAGTGAAATATATTTCCATTTTTTTTCTTCAAGGAAAACAATACTATTCTTTTTTTTTCTTTTTTTAATAATTCATCTTCTAATAATATGATTCCACACTTATTTATTAATATTGAATATAATATTATACATTCAACTATAGGGTTAAATATAGGTCCTTAGGACCAGTTTATTAATTATTGTTTAATTTCTATGTATCTGCCACCAGGGGCGCATCTGCCCCCCCATTTGTAGATTTAATAAATACATACAGGTAATTAATTTAAATATATTTATCCCTTTTCACAGTAATTTGATCCGTCAGTAATTTGAACAATGATCAATATTATAATATTTTTTTTCTGGTGGATCAATAACGCATTAATTATTCTGAGGAGCTGTAACTCATATGTTACATCGTCCGGAATATTTTTCTTTTCTATTCTGTTTTTTTGTGGTTACTCTACTCCATTTTGTCCGTCATTGACTTGCTTGCGACTTTCAAAATTCCTTTCACAATCTTGATTATATAAATGTTTTTATTCAGTGGCCAAGTGTTGACAAGTCTATCATCACATTACAATATTCTGAATAAGGATAAATAAATGACGTCACGAACAACTTTCCTTTAAATTTACTATCTAAATGACATCCTATTTTACATATCGTGTCACGTAATTAAACCGAAAGTCACAATCTTTTCTTTTCTGAGTTGTTTTCTGTAGATGTTTCAGTTTAATTAACCCTGTAATTTAAAATTATTTTACGTGTAAAGCCTTTTTTCATAATAATTTCATTTATGATGATTATTTGCTACTTTAAAGCAATGTTTGCATTCACAAGTTCACGTGTACAACAACATGTTGTAATTGTTGCGTTTCATAGAATATGTGTCGTGTTAATGAATACACTTGTGCTCTACACTTAGTATATTTTTTTTATTTATGATAAACATACACGCAATAGTGACGTAACATAACATCGTCTATAACAGACTGTCCAATGTGACACACTCTAGTTACGCGGAACGCCGCCAGGCGGCTCCAGCAGCCAACCTCACGGCTCATTCTCCATCCAAAGAGTATCTTAAGGCTAGGTTTACACGCAGGCAGGGGACAGTGATGACTGCCAGAAAACGAGGGGCAGTGATGTCAGTGGCGTGTCAACATACGTCAGTGCTGCACTGACAACTGCCTATACATCGCTGACACGACTGGAGCACTGCCTCACTTTTCTTGGAGCGTGTGGACAGTGTGTCAGTCATGACTGGCCTAGACTAAGCTGCCCTCATGGGAGGCCAGTTAGTGGCAGTTACGGTTGTCAATTATCGATTGTGAACGGTGTGTCAGGGGCTGACTATCGATATTGCGCGATGGTAAACAGTTTGTATTTTGCATTTTCAATACGCGTGCAGTTTGGTTTAGTGTGCGATTGGAGTAAGTGAATCTTTGTTGTGAACAGCGGCGAGTAGTTTGGTTCAGAAAGCATTTAGGATAGAGTTCGTTTGTTGCACCTATGAGCCTATAAATTTTTAGGTTAACTTTCCAAAAATAATTATTGTCCAGCCTCCAACGGCACAAACTTTAACTGAAAAAAAAACGCAAAAGAATGATGATGTATAGCTATAAACATACTACTTACTATCACACGTGATGGAAAATAATTCATTTCGTTTAGTTCAGTAATTGACACCTTTAAGGGGAATAAAACAACAAGTAATAGAAACCCGAGCCAATTAAACACTGAAAACCAGCTTCAAAAGAACAGGCGCTGGCTGTTGTTATTATTATTATTGCTTGATTTCTGTAGTAATAATAATATAAAGCAATATTAACTAAACAACTGTTTTCATTTTTACGTATCTATAGCACAGTAGCGTGATGCTGAGTTTGACTTTTTCGTGATAATTTCACGAACGCCTATTCTAGCACAAAGACAAAAGTGATTAGTTCCTGTTTATGGACATTATGCTTGAGCGAAAACACAAAGGGGAAAAATATTCAACTTGACATAAACAATATATCGTTACTATTCAACATCAACAACATTCCAACCTGTCGTAGTTGAAAAGAAATGGCAGTGAAGTATAAACATGCATCGTCAGAGTTCTCTGCCGCCCGTTCTGTAGTGAGGAAAGCAGCAACAGAGTTGTCAGTGAAGAAGTGTGGACAGTTATCTCTGCCCAATATGTAAACGGTAGGCAGTGCACAGCCAACCCCAACTTCGACGAACATCACTGCCCGTGTAAACCTAGCTTTAGTAAGACAGAGAGGCAATGACAGGCCTTGTGACGTCATCCCCCTGGAGCTCCCATAAGAGCCCGCCATGTAAAAACAGCTAAAGTCCTTCTAAAAAAGCAGCAAAAGACGAAATTTAAGTGGATTATTGATTTACCGCATATATTAGTATTTCCAAATACATAAGGCAAAAGAATCAATCCAAATGAGAATATTAAAAACATTGAGCGATTTTAAGATTATTTGTCTTTAATTATGTACTTTATTTTGGTTCATTTTTAAATGTATGACCGTATCCTATTTCCTCAACCCAGGACTAATGGAAACAACAATAAATCTAAATAGTCAGGTGGGTGAGCAACAAGTCAACTTTCACAAAAAAAATGTATTTATAGTCTTTTTAAAAGATCTTACATAAAGTAGAGTCATTGAAATTACATATAGAGAATTTCAATGTAATCTATAATTATTATAATCAGGTGCTATAATGCTTTTTTATTTTATTTTTCCCTTTGATGGCAGAAATCATTACAGCTTCACGGTTTAATTAAACTATTTCCACTCGAAATGTCTCTCTATATTTTTATTTGGTGGCTCTCTATTCTCTTGTTGGACTGGATCCTTTGCCCAAGGTAGAGGTGCTGCCACCTGACAACATCAAATATACTTTGAACTGATTTTTTTTAAAATAATTACTGGTTTGTTTAATATTATCCATTAAATTTCATTTTATAGGTTGGCAGTACTGTTTCCCTTAGCAAAATGGCCTCCATATGTTTATCCACATTGGCTGACTAAGAAATGTCAGCAGCTGGAGATTTTTCCCTCTCAATCCACATCCAGTTCTTGTCTATGTGCTCAATGTCACAATCTTCAGTTCCTTCAGCCATTGGTTCTTGTTCTGACAGCTTTTTAGACATAATCGAGCAAGCAAACCAGATTGTTGTGTTTAATTAAGTGCAAAGATATGTAAATAGGATGTCATTAAGATAGTAAATTTTTTAAGTTAACTTGTTTAAGACGTCACAGACTTGTCAAACATGGCTACTGTATATGAAACCTGTATATAAATATAAAAAAAATAGATTGTAAAAGGAATTTTGAAAGTCGCAAACCGATGACGAACAAAATGGTGTAGGGGACCACAAACAGATTCAAAGAAAATATTCAGGACGATGTAACATTCTACGCTTTTACTGGAACAGTTTTGTGTAAAAGTGTGTTGTTATAAGAAGCCTTCGTAAGGGCCGTCACTTAAATGTTACAATATACTTTGGTTTAAAATACTATACGAACGGTGTTTGAGGATTGTAAATGTTAACTATACGGTTCCATTATTTTCATTTAATGCATTTCTTCTGTTCTTTATTAAACAAATTTTCATCAAAGCTCCTTTTACACATAATATTCATTATTCGCTGATGGCATAAAACTACGCAATGGGAGTAAATTATTCCAATAAATTGGAGGCGAGACTCAAGTTTCTGGTCTATATAATGTATGGGGAAGGTTCACATAGAGGGAGTTGGCAGTCGACTTGTATAGCTCAGTTTCATCTATTATACAAACTACTTTAGAATAAAGATTTAATTAATGAATTGCTCAAATTTATTTTAATTTCTCTTCTTATGCCGTCCACTTACGACCGCCGCCTTTCTCTCTGTGTCCTTTCCTCAAATCACGATCCTCCTGCTTGCCTGGTTGTATGTGTGCTCAGCGGCCAATAGCACAGAAAAAGTATGCATTACGTTGAGCTTTACGGGGAATAAAAGGGGGAGGATGAGAAGAAAAGGTTTGTTTTTTCAATGTTGCACTTTATTTTATTTGGTGTGTAATCCCATAAATACATCAAGCTACCAACTTATTTTTTCCATAATTGAACATGTTAGTAATATGATGTTACTTAATACCTCTTCCAATATTTAACGTGATTGCATTTAATTATCACTGCATGTCCATAGTAACTATCAGATGCTCTTCTCTTCACTATGTAGATGCTTCTGCCACTAAAGCAGCGTGATTGAAGCAGGATATCGTGGAGTTATTTCCATCAACCAACCTTTCTTCGATAATAGTCAAGTACTGAAATCGAAAAACAACTTTCTGAATCATCCTTATAGATGTTACCGTAGGTTTATTCATTAACAAATAACTTAAAAGAGGAAAAACTAAACGGAATTAATTTTAACACGTTTAAGCAAATTCAAAACTGGATCCCTTAATGAGAAAAGGAAATATTTTAATTTAGTTTGTTTTTTGACTCACATCGACTCCAAATGAAGGGATGATCACTGGTAGACTGAATGTTGCTATTTCCCCCTTCTTTAAGGGACACTCGGCGTCTATTAGATTATCACATGCGTCGAGTCCCGTCTGATAAGTTTCAACTCTCGATAAATTAGCGGACGTCACATACGTGATCCTTTGGTTCAAACTTTTGATCTTGGAAGCTGTAAAACAATACATTAGTAAGTAAGTATAAGTATAAAATCATATTCCATAGATCCTACTATAGAGAAGCAAGCACAAGCTTCAAGGATGTTGTGGAACGAGTCAGAGATTTTACATAGTTAGGTTGCTTTATTAATATTAGAATATACTGTAACTATTGATTACTTTTAACTTATAATAAGATTTTCTTAAGTTCTATACAGGAGACATACAATTTGTACCTTATATATAAAATTGATAAATATTTTTACATCCTATACTAAAAAATTAGTGTTCTATTTTTTTTATAAATAATGTTCTTACATAATTATAAATATCTACCCTATGATACATTCAGCTTCATAAATTCTTCAACAGAGTAGAAGGAGTGGCCTTAGTAAGAACTTAGTTAGTTCATATTTGAACTTGTTTGGATTTATTTTTAATTGTTTAATGGAGGTGGGAAGTTTATTAAATATGCTAATAGATGGCATTGTAATGTACACCCTTTTGTATTAGGGTTAGAGACTTCCCTTCCTTCCTTGTGTAAATTGTTTTTACTTCTGGTATCAAAGTCATGTATATCTGAAGAGGTTACTGTTATTAATAACAAATAACATGAGTGATTGAATATGCTGGCTCAAGTGAGTGTCAGTATTCCAGTTTTCTTGAAAAGTCCCCTACAAGATGTTTTTGGTGAGACCTGACATAATATTCTAACAGCCTTTTTTTGAAGTGTAAATATTTTATCTTTCCCCTGATGCATTGCCCCAGAATATTATTATACCACCATATGTCATTATAGAGTGGAAATATGCAAAATAAACTAATTTTCTTATGTTAGGATCACTACAACTTGACATAATTCTAAGAGCAAAGGTTGCCGCCGAGCCTAATTTTCGTAGGAGAATATTAATATGATGATCCTTCCAGTTTAATTTATTGTCCATGGATAATATACCTAAAAATTTTGTACATTCAACTTCAGTTATTTCACAATTATTTGTTGCTACTTTTATTGAGTTCAAATTGGCATTCTTTGTTCAAATTGGCAGAAGTAATTATATGATTAGGTGAAATTAGTGATTTAACGTTGGGTCTAGCAATCAAAATTTTGAGGGATAATAACAATATCCACAAAACACACTAAAATAGACAATGAAACATTTGGTCAACAAAGTTCATAAAAATCAACAGTTAAGGCAGTAAATTCATACTCACGTGCTTTAAAGGTAAATATTATAAATTCTTGATTTCCAGTAGTAAAATTACATAATAAGTCAGTGCATCTGTTGTCAAAATTTAACGGCGCTGGTGAACCATCGGAACCTAATTAAAGGTGATCAAGAAATTATTTGAAATTAGTTAAGCATAGAATAATTATAATAATTATTAATGATCTGTTAAATTGCTCTAAAAGTAACTGCAGCGTTCTGTTAAAAACTAAATGGGATCCTTGCTGCGAATCACAACAAACAACAAAATAGACAAAACTTTTCCATATCATTGTCCCACTTTCGTCCTTTACTTCAGCTGTGAGGACAATGACACGTGTGGGAAAAAAGGCCGAAAGGAATTTGATTGGATGGGACAAGGGAAAGCTTCAAGGTCAAATCGGATCCCAGTTGAAAAGGACTGTAAGGATAATCGTCATCATACTGTAAGCGTGTATAAAATTTCGGATTATGTTCTGTTTTATTCAGATAAATTAGGTTAAGAGTATGAAGCATTTGCCTAAAATTCTGTAGAGAAGAGTCCTGAGGTATTCGCAAAGCAGGCAGGCAGGCAGGCAACATTCCGTGGGAAAAAACAAAACCAGACAAGACAAACAAAACCATAATTTGTAGCCTGACTGGTGCAGTCTTTGTCTCAAAGGTATTTGCGTCTCACCGAAAAAAAATAACCCAGTTCCCTGAGGATTTCTAGGGGTGGTCCCTCCCAAAATTTGAATTTTTGGAAAGAGGAATGGTAGGAACGCCAACCTCAGAAAAAAGCAGGGAGACGAACCACGCTTTGAGGAGAGATTAGTTTTGAGGGAGAGAGAGGAGCTCGGAAAAGGGATTCGGAAAGGAGAGTTGGGAGGTGAGAGGACGGCACGACTGACTGCAAGGACAACAAGGAAACTTGG
This sequence comes from Eucriotettix oculatus, assembly GCA_034510155.1. Classification (NCBI taxonomy): domain Eukaryota; kingdom Metazoa; phylum Arthropoda; class Insecta; order Orthoptera; family Tetrigidae; genus Eucriotettix; species Eucriotettix oculatus. Next base: position 5,503,495 of record CM067376.1, on the reverse strand, counting down.
AACAGTAAGGAACCAAGGCAATAATCTCGCTCTGCTATGTACAGCCCTGAGGGAAAGTAGATTGTATTTTTTTTTGGTTAACAGGGGCTACATGAGGGTGAGAGATCCTGAAACAGTCAACTACTCCCCTTTAATAGCATAGGAAGGGAATTGAAAAGCGTGGGGGGAAGGTGCGGAAGGTAGAACAAGGGTTAACTAGGGCCCCCGGGCTATGGTTTAAGGATTTACCAAGCCTCTTGAAATATTATTTTTGGTTGGTTCTCAGCTAGGAGAATTAAATTGATTAAATTTAAATATTGTAATCTTGGTTTTTTTTTAAATTTTGTTAAGAATAAAAACTGTTAAAAATTTCACATCTAAAAATAACTAACATTTAATTTATTTATTTATTAATAATAAAATCCACGTCACAATAGATTGTTATTTGGATCAGTAAAGAAATGTCTATGCATCCTTCATTTCAAAGATATTTAATGAAAGAGCGGCGGCTAAAGACATTAATTGTATTTGGTTAATCTATGGCCCAAAAAAGTATTTGGTTGCTTGACCGTCTCATGTACTGTTGGTTCATTCCCTTGTGAATTCCTAATTCATCAATTTTTTTTCCGAATAAAAATGGTGACAATTTTCCTTTCACTACTTTTTTATTTTCTTAATAACTCAGCACCTGGCTTTCCCTGTCACTTTAAAAGAAAACTGTATTATTTTGTCCAGCAGATTAACTAGGGAAGTATTTTTCATAACTGAATGCTTAAATTATTGTTGAAAATTAACTTCTAATACCTCCAGCAGATTCAGGTCTAGAAATTACTTATGTCGTTGCCTAATATTAGGTTTTTTTATATATATACTGTATAAGTGTTTTTCGATTGTAAATGGTTTAAATTTCATGTTTCTGGAATTACTCGGAGACGAAGCAGCAAGTGAATGTCAGTCAACCTTTTGTGGGTCAGTATATATATATAATATGTTATTTTATAAAGTATCTATCTATGGTTACTAGGAAATTTGACTCTTCAAAATCTGTTTGTTTCAATAATAATAATAATAATAATAATAATTTTAAAGCAACAATCAGCGAACATTAATAATACCTAAAGACAAGCCACTCCTTAAAATCATTAAAAAAATTATTGCGGACTAATTAATAAATATATATAAAAATTAAAGAACAAAGAGCAACTACAGTATATAATATTGTATATAATATAATCCATCTATGGTAAGTAGGGAGTATATTTTTCAAAATTGAATTTTTTAAATTTTTGTTTATTTTTTTTTCTAATATCTCTGATGAGAAAATATCAAGACAAATTGCGTTTCAGTATCTTGTTAGGGGGAACCAAATAAAAGTTAAACATTTCACGCAGGATCTGGAAACAACTAAAGAATATTTAAAATAAAAAAAAATCTTAAATTGCTTTTATATAAACACATGTTTATGTCTATTTGTTTATATCTATTTGTTTCAATAATAATAACAGTTTTAAAGGAACAATTAGTGAACATTAATAATACCTAAAGACAAGCCACTGCTTAAAATCATTAAAAAAATTATTGCGGACTAATTAATAAATATATATATAAATTAAAGAAGACAGGAGCCACTACAGTATATAATATTGTATATAATATAATCCTTCTATGGTAACTAGGGGAGTATTTTTTTCAAAATTGAATTTTTTAAATTTTTGTCAAAATTTATTTCTAATATCTCTGATGAGAAAATGTCAAGAGAAATTGCGTTTCAGTATCTTGTTAGGGGGAACCAAATAAAAGTTAAACATTTCACGCAGGATCTGGAAACAACTAAAGAATATTTAAAATAAAAAAAATCTTAAATTGTTTTTATATAAACAAATAATAATTAAATAACGAGCTTTTCAAGAAATCTGAGAGTTAATTCCCCTTAATGCATGACGTTTATCGAACAACGAGGAAAATGGTTTTAAAATTAATTACTTACATGGCAGAAACGGCGTCTGTCCATATGCAAAGGACATCAGGGCAAAGGATATTGCAAGTTTATAAACGAAGGACTTCATTGTAACGTGCGTCAACTTGTCTTCCTATACTGACAAATGCTGTTGCGTAGAATATTGAGGTTAATATATATACTTAAAGTTGCATACAAAATTATCTAATAAAGAGACAAATGCCTGATTTGTACGCAAAATATCAACGTTGATACATAAACGTGTGAAATTAAAAGGGGTTTCCAGTTGGCATTGTGTATAATATTGGCATTAGTATAGATTTAAATTTATCTAATAAGGGTGATAAAATCCTGATAAGCACGCGAATTTACAACATTGATACATAAAAGGGTGAAATTAAGGCGTTCCACTTAACAAACTTATCTCTGCTTTGCGAATATATTTGCATATTTGTTTACGGTTCTGCATACAGAAACACATGTAATTGCTTTTATCGATAAAGTTATTAGTTAATAATCGAATAAATATTTAACATTCATTTAAGATACAAAATTTCCAAAAAAAAAGAGGGGTGACGGTTATTTCGTTCTTTAAATTATTAAATAAGGTTACAGCAGCGGCGCTTAATAGTTTCTAAGTTGATGGTTGTTGCGTTTATTTCCACACACAAAAAAAACACCTCCAATATTCCACAAATATCCATGAATGGAACACGTGCTGGACCCACATTTTAAAATGTCCGGGTTCACTGACCCATTAGAACCTTTGAGAAGTGCCAAAGCAAGGAATAATCCATTTCTTCTGCCAACTTCTTGAATCAAAATAAACCGCCTCAGTGTCAAATTTTTATCACTAATACTAATAATAATTGCATGTTCTGCTGCCATTTTATTTTACCGAGGTTGAGGAATACCTGCAGGAGCCTTTGTTGCCCAGATACTCGCATAATCCCCGCTTAAGTAACCTTTGCGAAGAACCGGTTTGTAGCAATTTCGTCGCCATGTTGAATAAATTTTTTTTTTCGAAGGCAGGCGAGATTAATTACAAGAGAAAAGAAGCCGAGTGACAGGCGGGCGAGCGAGTGACGCGAATTCCGTTTTCGGATAGTTTCTTATCTTTGGTACATATGACTAAAATCAAAGAGATTTATAAAAATGATAAGAGATGCTGTTACAGCGCTCTGGGTGGCAGCAACTAACAACAGGGACAATCACAATGTCTACGGTCAAGAACTTTGTGTTAAATGACTGAGGTTGAATAATCGTGTATTTTTGTGATTAAAATATATTGTTTTTCATCCTAAATCATGCCAAATGATGTGTGTTCAGCGTACAATTGTACTAATCGTAGTTCAAAAACAACTGGAATATCGTATTTTAAGTAAATATCATCATCATATTTTCACTTTTGACAGCACGTGTTTGTAATTTCTGATCTTCTAGAATATGCAAGCCCATGCTCTTGTTCTTATTATGAAAGTAGTTCCCTGTACTGTAATTAATGAATGTGTGTTTAACCTTGATCCCTATCAACTTTCAACTATATTTAATGTCAGTCTAGATGCATTTAGATGTTACTTGTACAACGTAAAATTAAAATTTTAGATATTGGGAGTAATCTTTATTATAGACTGATGCTTCATCTAATCTCATCTAATAATTCGGCATTAATATCAGAAATGACTGATTTAAAACAAAAATTATAAATTAACTATTATAAAGTTTCCTGTCAATGTTTACATGTTGTATTGAGATGATGTTAATAATGAGCCCCTTTTATCCGTGTTAACTTTCCTTGTGTGACAACAGAAATAATTTACAATTTTTAAGTGATGTGTTATATATATTATATGTAATGAAACACTTTCTAGCTGGTTTCCGCTCATTTGTAACTTTAATACATATGTATATATATAGTTTTTAAATATTGATTTACGAGATACGCTTCCTGCACGTATTCCTAAGTCCACCTCAATTCAATGCCATGCAGCAGACGAGGACAGGACACGCCCCCACACCTTACCATTCAAAAAATGGCGCCTGAGCCTTCAATTTGCTTCAAATATGGCGCCTGAGCCTTGTCCAGCCAATCTATGTTGTTGACTAAAATAGCGCAGTGGGCGTTCCGGCGTAAAAGTTCCAAATTTCGTCACCAGATGGCGCCGCGATCGCAGATGGCGCTAGTAGTTTACTGACCATAATAATACTAACTAATTATTACAAAAGTATTAAAGTGACAAATGACTTTTATTGTAAAGTTCTGTACTTGACCTAAACTTCATATTAATGTATTTTACAAGAGAAACTTTAACAAAAATAAACATGTGCACAGATAGAACATACATCTTTTTTTTTGTAGAAAGTTACATGAAGTATGTGTCTCGTTTGTTAATAAAGTTAAGTAAACTTGAAAGTCTGAGTAAGGCTAGGTTTACACGCAGGGGCAGTGATGACTGCCAGAAAACGAGGGGCAGTGATGTCAGTGGCGTGTCAACATACGTCAGTGCTGCACTGACAACTGCCTATACATCGCTGACACGAGAGCACTGCCTCACTTTTCTTGGAGCGTGTCAACAGTATGTCAGTCATGACTGACGTTGTTCCCCCTCCACCGACCTAGACTACGCTGCCAGTTAGTGGCAGTTACGGTTGTCAATTATCGATTGTGAACGGTGAGGCAGGGCTGACTATCGATTGCGCGATGGAAAACAGTTTGTATTTTGCGTTTTCAAAATACATGCAGTTTGGTTTAGTGTGCGATGATTGGAGTAAGTGAATCTTTGTTGTGAACAGCGGCTAGAATTTTGGTTCAGAAAGCATTTAGGATAGAGTTCGTTTGTTGCACCTGTGTATGAGCCTATAAATTTTTAGGTTAACTTTCCAAAAATAATTATTGTCCAGCCTCCAACGGCACAAACTTTAACTGGAAAAAAAATACGCAAAAGAATGATGTATAGCTATAAACATACTACTTACTATCACACGTAATGAAAAATAATTCATTTCGTTTTGTTCAGTAATTGACAACTTTAAGGGGAATAAAACAACAAGTAATAGAAACCGAGCCAATTAAACACTGAAAACCAGCTTCAAAGAACAGGCGCTGGCTGTTTTTATTATTGCTTGATTTCTGTAGTAATAATAATATAAAGCAATATTACTAAACAACTGTTTTCATTTTTATGTATCTATAGCACAGTAGCGTGATACTGAGTTTGACTTTTTCGTGAGAATTCAGGAACACTTCCTAATACAAAGTGATTAGTTCCTGTTTATGGACATTATGCGTGGTACGCGAAAACACAAAGGGGAAAAATATTCAACTTGATATAAACAATATATCGACTCTATGCAACATCAACAATCCAACCGGTCGTAGTTGCCAAAAAATAGCAGAGAAGTATAAACATGCATCAGAGTTCTCTGCCCGTTCTGTAGTGAGGGCAGCACTTGTCAGTGAAGAAGTGGGCAGTTATCTGCCTAAGATGTGAACGGTAGGCAGTGCACAGCCAACCCAACTTCGACGAACATCACTGCCCCTGCCCTGTGTAAACCTAGCTTAACGCTTCAATGATGAAGGTAAATAAGTTAAATACAACAAGAAATTTATCTGACACAGATACTCTCCAGAGTTGCCACGATTCCCCACACTCGTTGTCTCTTGGACAATTTATAATCTATTGTTTCCTTCGAATTAATTCTTTGGGAAATTTGGAAAACAGAAATATCCTTTTTCGGGGTAGAATTCCTACAGTTTACAGCTGCACAGAAAAACCATGTTGCTGATCTAATTATCACACCAGAAAAGGAGAAACACTTTTGACGTTCTACACCGCAAAGCACACTTGCTTTAGCAGAAAAAAAGATTAAAAATGGCGGACGGCCCCGGCTCTTAGTATTAGAAGCAGGGGGCCTTAGTGCAGCCAGATGGGGATGGAGATGATTTCCCAGGAAGCGTTGTGCCAACAATTGGATTACGGTCCGTGATGGAGTTCACTAAAAGTTCACCGACGTTTTCCTCCAGGGGGGGGGGGTTGGGACGGACGGACGTCATTTCAAAGTTAAACCTATATAAAATAGGGACTTGAAGTAAAATCAGTAAACACAGTGATTTAATTTTTTAATGTCTACGATTGCCTTTCAACATCCCCTGGTCCTCTGAAGTAATTTTTAAAAAATTCCTCAAATATGAGCGGAATCTACGGACATTGGGATTGAGTTTTCAGCGTGTAGTTGAAGCGCATCATCAGCATTATTTAACCTGTAGCAAAAGACTTGTCCTGCACTTTAAATGTTATATAATATTCAGTCAGGTACACAGTGCAGTGTATTGTGTTGCATGCTGCAGCAGCCCATACATTATGAAATAACCCCCATGAAATTCTAAAAGTATTGTCACTGGTCCATGGAAATGGAGATATTCGACATTTACCTTTGAACGAGAGCGATTGTAAATAAAAGAGTCATTCACTCCGTAGTCGGGAGTGAGTGAGAGATCAGTGAGGTGATCCTTTTGGACAAAGCTACATGGACAATCCATAGTCTTTGGACACGCGTCTCTCATCCTGGTTCAGTCTTCTAACTAACTAAGCACATCCAGTAGGTACATTACTAAGCACTAGACTAAATTAAATAACTAATTCTATTAATAAAAACAGCCTTGAAATATAGTTTTAGTAGCCTTACATATTATTGTATTACAAGCAATGTATATATATATATATATTGTGATAAAAAAGGCGGATTTTGTGACGTTGTGGCGTTATGAGGCGCAGTTTGGCCAACAACAATGTCTAGTCGGCTGAAAGATGGTGATTCCCCCCCGCGGGCGGGAGTGTACCGCAGAGCGTTTATAAAAAAATGACGATGGTGAAACCCCGCCGAACGAGTGTAAAAAATGAGGGCGGTGAACCCCGAAATTTTGTGAAATAGGGGAATTCCCGTCGGAAGATTTAAAAGGGAAGCCGATGGGTGGCTCAGCCCCAGAAGACAGGCGAGTGGAGGAGAGGAGAGGACGTGGTCCGACCCCAAAAGGCAGGAGAGTGGAGGAGAGGAGAGGACGTGGTCCGACCCCCAGAAGGCAGGCGAGTGGAGGAGAGGACGTGGTCCGACCCCCAGAAGGCAGGCGAGTGGAGGAGAGGAGAGGACGTGGTCCGACCCCAGAAGGCAGGCGAGTGGAGGAGAAGTGAAACGAGTGGAGGAGAGGACAGACTTCGTCCGAGCAGATATCCAGAAGGCAGGCGAGTGGAGGAGAGGACAGACTTGATCCGAGCAGATATCCAGAAGTGAGACGAGTGGAGGAAAGGACAGATTTGGTCCGAGCAGATATCCAGAAGCCAGATGAGAGAGGACGGACGTGATCAAATCCTGCAAGAAGACGCCGCCAGAGAGACGCGGAAACATTCGAGAGGTGGATATTTGTAGTAATTGTGGGTAAGCTATAAAAAAAATTGTGAAACTTGCTCATTGCTCTGGATAAATAATATTTAATGATTTTTCTTTCTATTTTCAGCTACTGCATGAATACTCCATCCATCTCTTGAGAGACCCAAAATCCCCTGAGATTAAGCCCGTGTATTCACTTTAAATTAATAAATGAAAAATTTTAAAATTGATCATAATTTGTTCTGTTAATTAATAAATGTTTTATACCCAACAATGTATATTACAATATATATGTTGTTGTTGTGGTATTCAGTCCTAATAATAATAATAATAATAATAATCATATTCCGTAGATCCTATAAAGAAGGTGAGCTTCAAGGATGCGTGGAATGAGTCAGGCTGTGTACATTTATTACATTATTTTATTACATAAAAGACAAATAAATATACTTATAACAATTTTTTTAACCAAATAGAAAGGTGATTCTAACATCATAAACTAATTACCCGTCTCCGATTCTTCTATAAATTCCATTTACTGAATAGAAAGGAGTGGCTGAGGAGCAAAAATGGAGGATAATTGAAGACTGGTCTGATGCAAGCCTCAATGCTAACCTATCTTGCGCAAGCCTGTTCATTTTCATATAACTGGAACAACCTCACGTCCTCCCTAATCTCCTTAGCGCATTCCATCCTTAGCCTCCCTCTTCTGTTCTTACCACACACACACACACACACACACATCCTTCCCTCCAATGCTAATTTTCCAAGACCCTCGTGCCCTTAAAAGGTGGCCTGTTAATCTATCCCTTCAACGTCCTCCATGTTGTTCGCTTTTCCCCCTATTCTGCTTATAGCTTCCTCGTTAGTGATTCTATCCACCGCCTCATCCATCTCATTCTCATACCGCATCACATTTCAAACGCTTCTATTCCTTTTTCCTTTCCCCCAACTCCTATCGTACCACGTTTCGCACCCTCCCATATATAACGCCACGCTGCTGCTCCATACAAACATTTTTAGCAACGATTTCGTAATATTCACACTTATATCACCCGTAAGTAAACTGCTCGGCGTATTCCACGCTTTCAACTCGGCGAGGTGGCGCAACATTTTGGTCGCACTCCGACTGCCATGATAGGAGATTATTTCCGCGACCGTACGCCGCTGTACGATACCGACGAGGGAGAAGTACAACACATCGTCACAGGAGGAAGTCCCGCAGGGATCGGTCCTCGGCTCCGTTCTGTGGAATGTGATGTACGACGGGGGTCTTACGAGTAGAGGTGCCGGTTGGAGTCCGATTCGATAGGGTTCGCGGACGACTTGGCGGTAGTCGTCGTGGCGAAACAGTTAGAAGAGGTGACGAGAGCGGCCAACGAAGCAGTAAAGTCATATCCGACAGTGGCTTCGGAACAGTGGCCTTACATTAGCTGCGCACAAGACGGAAGTTGTCCTCGTTACCAGCAGGAAGAAGAGAGAGGACATCACCGTGAGAGTGGGCAACCAGATGATAGTTTCCCAGTCATTCCTCAAGTATCTAGGAGTGTGGATCGACTCGAGGCTGACCTTCGGGGAACACGTCTGGATGACGATTGCCAAGGCTACAACGGTTGTCAGGGCCCTGGCCAGGCTGATGCCCAATACCGGAGGAAGCTACTGGCGTCAGTCGTTAGATCGGCCCCGGGTATGGGGGGCGGAAGCCATGAAGAAGACAACTCTAAGGTAAGAGGATCGCCAGAGCTTATCGCACAAGCTCGTTAAGATTGATTTGTCAGCGCGTTCAGGACCGTCTCCTACGATGCGGTGTGCGTCATCGCCGGCTGGCGAAACCCATAGAGCTGGAGGCATAAAAAATGCCGGCGAAGATTTCATCGAGCTCGCCAAAACGCCGCCGAGGAAGACAGAAGAGTCATCATCGCGGAGGAAGAGAGTCGGGAAACCATCTGGTCTTGGCAAAACCGATGGGACAACTCAGCAGACAAAAGGAAGATGGACCCACCACCACCGGTTGATCCCCCGATGTAGGAACATGGGTAAACCGGAAGCACGGCTGGCGAGCTGACGGAACAGGCACGGATGCTACAAGCAGTACCAGAAGAGGGTTTGGAATCATAGAAGACGATGCACTGAAGAAGTGGAAGACGTCTTCTTTGATTGAATGTCCGCTCTTTAATGGAGAGAGAGAGGGGGGGAGAAAGAGAGGAGGGAGCAGCACTACAAGGCGGCAAGCGAAGCCAGAAGAAATAATACCGTTTATGCTCCAGGACCGAGGTAGCTTGGACGCAGTGACGCACTTCGCCACCCACCAAGCTGCTGGAGAAACTAAGGACCGAAGAAAGGAAGCGCCTAGGAACAACGTAGGAGACGCCTACTAGCGGGGTGAAGCGTGATACCTCAGGACAGCAGGATGCGACGTGTGTTAGAAATTAATAAGGGTATTTATATTCATAAGATAAGTTAGAAATTATTCAAGTACTCAGTTGTAAGCCAATTGGCAATCCAACCCCTCGCCAAGTAATGCCTAGCAGGGGGGACGGTGGTTGTAAAGGGAGGTAAAAATCCCACACACCCCGGGTGAAACTCGGGTTTCACGGCGTCTTTAGAAGATTTTCCCCTACCCTCGATTAAAAAAAACACACTTCCCGCTAACGTATGCTAAAGATTTGGGACTTTCTGTTTCAAAATGATGGTTACCTAAATTATTTATAATTTTTATTGACTAACAAGTACTGAAATATTTAAATTCAAGCCTAATACGTAAACAACAATCCTATTAGTTTTGTAACAATCAATAAGATTGTCACCTGAAGATGTTTTTAAATTCTACAGCAGCATGTAACAATGAAATGATTTGTATACGTTGTGTCATAACAATTACCTGTGCTGTATACAATTTATAGTTCAGTTTCAACTGAGAAACTATTAAGCGCCGCTGCTGTAACCTTATTTAATAACATTAAACGACGAATTAACCGTTGGTCCTTTTTTGGGAATATTTGTATCTTAAACAAAAGTGAAATATTTATTCGATTGTTAACCAATACCTGTATCACTAAAAGCAACTACATGTTTTTCGGTATGCAGAACCCTAAAACAAATATGCAAATATATTCGCAAAGGAAAGATATCTCTGTTTAGTGGAACTCCTTAATTTCACCTGTTTATGTATCAATGTCCCCAATTTTGCGTCCATATCAGGAATTTATCACTTTATTAGATAACTTTAAACACATACTAATCTCAATATTCTTTAGTATCCCAATTCCTTCAACAGGCATTTGTCAGTAGAGGAAGACAAGTTGATGCACGTTACAATGAAGTCCTTCGTTTATACATTTGCAATATCCTTTGCCCTAATGTCCTTTGCATATGGACAGACGCCGTTTCTGCCATGTAAGTAATTTTACACCATTTTCTCGTTATTCGATAAACGTCATACATGAGGGGAATTAACTCTCAGATTTCTTGAAAAGCTCGTTATTTAATTATTATTCATTTATATAAAATAGACTATAGTGCATTATAAATAAATAAATTTTAGCTTTTCATTTTAAAGAAGCTTTTGTTGTTTCCAGATCCTGCGTGAAATGTTTAGCTTTTATTTGGTTCCCCCTAACAAGATACTGAAACGCAATTTCTCTTGATATTTTCTCATCAGAGATATTAGAAATAAATTTTAACAAAAATTTAAAAATTCAAATTTGAAAAATACTTCCTAGTTACCATAGATACTACAATACAATATTATATACTGACAGAGAAGATAAAGATTGACTTGCTGCTCCTTCTCTGAGTAATCCAGGACATGAAAATGATGGAATCACTTACCATCGATAATATATTTTGTTATACACATAGTATTCAAAAAAATAATAACATTAGACTACAAGATAAGTAATTTCTAGACCAGACACAATACAGTATCTTTTCAAAGTGTCAGGGCAAACTTGTCACCATTTTTAACAGGGAAAAAAAATGAAAACAAATTAAACTAGGAATTTACAAGGGAATGCACCAACAATTACCTTGTGCCATAGATTTACCAAATACAATTAATGTCTTTAGCCCACTCTTTTCATGAAATGTATAAACATTCCTTTACTGATCCAAATAACAATGTATGATGACGATTATCCTTGTAGTCCTTTTCAAATGAGATCCGATTTGACCTTGAAGCTTTTCCTTGTCCCATCCAATCAAATCCTTTCGGCATTTTCCGCACGTGTCATTGTCCAAACAGCTGAAGTAAAGGACGAAAGGGAAATGATATGGAAAAGTTTTGTCTATTTTTCTGTTATGAATCGCAGAAAGGATCCCATTTAGTTTTTAACACAACGCTGCAGTTACTTTTAGAGCAATTTAACAGATCATTAAGGAATATTATAATTATACTATGCTTAACTAATTTCAATTAATTTCTTGATCACCTTTAATTAGGTTCCGATGGTTCACCAGCGCCGTTAAATTTTGATAATGGATGCACTGACTTTTTATGTAATTTTACAACTGGAAGTCCAGAAAATATAAGAATTCAGTTTAAAGCACGTGAGTATGAATTTACTGCCTTCACTATTTACTTATATGAACTTGGTTGACAAAATAGTTCATGGTCTATTTCACTGTGGGGGGGTGGATATTGTTCTTATTCCTTAAAATTTTTGCTAACTACACCCAACGTTAATCCACTTTCTGCACCCATTTTATGTTTATCATATAATTACTAATTTGAAGTCAAGACAGTGTCAAATACTAAGCAACTGATGTCACGCGATCCGCACCAAGTTTTAGAATTTCCTTTTTTCGTTTTTTCGGCAAAAGTCTCGCCAGTAGATGCAACGAGACGAGTTATATTAACCTTGCAACAGGGGAGAGAATAAAACCGTGACGTAACCTGTCAACCGATGTGATTATACATCCGTTAAGCGTTAAATAACCTTTAAAATTATGTAACATTTAATATCTATCTATTTATTTATTTAAAAAAGTTTTAAAACTTAAATTAAAAGACTTATAAGGCGCATTGCAGATGATGAAGGCCTTAAATAAATAAATAAAAATGGCCGTGCACACTCTATCATGCGTTTTCTAAACTCCGTAACTGTTAATCTTGTCCCATTGCAAAAACCCAACATTCGAATGTACAAAACAATATATTTATTACAAATAAAAATTGGAAGTATAAGATTTTGCTTACTAGACCTAACGTTAATCTACTTATTTCACCCAATTTATGTCTATCATATAATTACTAATCTATTGTTTTATAGCTTCCAAGGTCAAAAGTTTGAACCTAAGAATCACGTATGTGACGACCGCTAATTTATCGAGGGTTGTAACTTTTCAGTCGGGAGAAAACTCTTGTGATTTCCTAATTGACGCCGAGTGTCCCTTGAAGAAAGGGGAAATTGCAACATTTAGCCTAACAGGATTGATCCCTTCATTTGGAGTCACGGTGAGTCAAACAGAAATCAATAAAAAAATATATATACAGAGAAACTACATTAAAATATTTCCTTCTCATTAAGGATCCAATTTTTCGAATTTAGTAAAACGACTTCAAAAATCCATTCCGTTTAGTTTTTTTTCTTCCTGTTTTAAGGTAGTTCTTAATGAATAAACCTACGGTAAATTCGATGAGTATGTGTTTCAGAAAGTTTTTTTTTTACGATTTCAGTACTTGACTATTATCGAACAGAGGTTGGTCGATCAAAACAACTCCACGATTTCCTGCTTCAATAATGCTATTTTCGTGGAAGAATCAAGTACGTTGTGAAAGGACGCAGCATCTGATAATTGTACTGATAAATAATGCATTTTAATTACAATCACACATTAAATGTTGGGAAGAGGTTTCAAGTAACACAATGTAACTAAACTGGTTACCCTATGGAAATAACCTCTAACTGGTGTAAGCTGATAACTTGATGTATTTATTGGGATTACACACACAAAATAAAATAAAGGGCAATATTGATACAAACCTTTCTTCACCTTCTCCCCCTTTTAATACCCGTAAAGCTCAACGAATTGCATCGCTTTTCTGTGCTATTGACCACTGAGCATATCATGAGGTCAAGGAGGGGGAAGAGAACGCACTTGGTGGTAGATTTGATATATATATATATATAGTAATATACTTTTTTGTGTATAAAAACATTTATTAATTTAAAGTACAAATATGATCAATTTTAAATTTTTGTTTATTAATTTAATTTAAGTGAAGACACGGGCTTACTCTCAGGGGGGATATTTTGGGTCTCTCAAGAGATGGAGTATGCATTAGCCGCAATTACTGGGCCAACAAACATCCACCTCTCGAATGTTTGTGCGTCTCTCTGGCGTCTTGCAGGATTCGATCACGTCTGCTCACGTCCGTCCACTCGCCTGCCTTCTGCGGGGTCGAGCCACGTCCTCTCCTGTCCTTGTTTCACTTCTCTTCTGGGGTCTGGATATCTGCTCTCTGGTTCACTCGCCTGCCTTCTGCGCTCTGCTCCACTCGCCTGTCTTCTCGGGTCTCATCTGGTCTACTCGCCTGCCTTCTCCTCTCCTCCACTCGCCTGTCTTCTCGGGTCTGGTCCACTCGCCTGCCTTCTCCTCTCCTCCACTCGCCTGTCTTCTCGAGTCTGGTCGCGAGCCACCCATCGGCTTCCCTTTTAAACCTTCCGACGGGAATCCCCCTATTTCTCAACATTTCGGGGTTCCCCGCCCTCATTTTTCCCGCGGGGGTTCACCATCGTCATTTTTTATATACGCTCGGCGGGCCTCCCCCGCGGGGAACCACCATCTTTCGGCCGACTAGCCATTGTTGTTGGCCTAACTGCGCCTCATAACGCCACAACCTTACAAAATCCGCCTTTTTATCACATTATATATATATAGTCATCTTGTGTGTGTTTCTCCCCATTTAACCCCTTCAGTGGTGACAAAATGTTCCCCTATGCGGAAAACTTCTGCGGTAGAACGTTTTGGGCAACGCGGCAAGGCACAGAAATTTTCAAGGTGTACCACTTAAAAAGGTTTAAAAGTACAGTTGTCACAGTCTCAAAATAACAATCAACCTGATGACAAGGGGATGGTGTTTGCCATCAAAATATTAATAACATATTACAAGAAGGTTACCTTCAAAGGTAACCTTACAGATGACATTGTAGTATTAGGGGGGGGGGAGTCAGAAGAAGACTTGGGAAACCATAATAATAAATGACATGAACGTGGTCCTGGAGCGAAGACTACTACTACATGAGGATTAATAGAAGGGGAAAACCAAGGTCATGGAGTTTAGTATGGAAAACAGTGGAATAACAAGGGGACAACTTGTCAATATATATATGTATTGTGATGAAAAAACGCGGATTTTGTGGTATTGTGGCGTTATGAGCTCTCAGTTCGGCCAACAACAACCATGTCTAGTCGGCTGATGAAAGATGGTGATTCCCCCCGGGAGACTCCCGCCGAGCGTGTGTGTAAAAAAAATGAGGACGGGGAACCCCCCATAAATTTTGTGAAATGAACTGGCGGGGAACCCCGGAATTTTTGTAAGGGACCTGATGAGGCGGGGAACCACCCCGGAGTTTTATGAAATAGACCTATGGCGGGGGAATTCCCGTCGGAGGATTTAAAAAAAAGGGGAGCCGATGGGTGGCTCGGGATCAGAAGTCAGATGAGTTGAGGAGAGGAAAGACGTGGTCCGAGCAGATGGTTAGAAGTGAGACGAGTTGAGGAGAGGAACGGACGAGAGCAGATGCTGTGAGAGGTGGGCAGAGACAATAATAATAATAATAATCATATTCCGTAGATCCTGTAAAGAAGCTAAGCTTCAAGGATGTGGAATGGGTCAGGGCTGTGTACACATTTATTACATTATTTTATTGTATAAAAGAAAATATACTTATAACAAAGTTTTGTATTATAAACTATAATAAATTACTCTTCTCCGATTCTTCTATAAATTCCTTTATTGAATAGAAGGAGGAGTGGCTAAGCAAAAATGAGCGTAATTCAGTGTTAAATTTACCTTGATTATCAGCGGACAACTGTTTAATTCTGTTGAAGATGGACTATCCCTGAATAATGCACACCTTCCTTTCTGTGCAATTGACAATGTTTTACATTTTTTATACAGATTATTTTTGTTCCTTGTATTGAAGGGATGAATATCAGAATTGTTATTCAAAAAATAATAAGTGCCTCCTATTTGTGATTAAAAATAACATCAATGAATAAATGTATTGGCAACGTCAAAGTGAAAATACCTAACTTTTTGAACAGAGTTCTGCAAGAAGTTGTTGTGAGGAAACCTGACTGCCTCACATATTGCTCTAATAACACGTTTTTGACTAATAAAAATCTTATCTATGCCTGCTACTGAGTTGCCCCAAAATATAATACCATATGATAAAATAGAATGAAAATATGCAAAGTATACTAATTTTCTTGTTTTTAGATGACTGAAGGAAGGTGTGAAGGACATTGCATCACATGTAGCTGTAGCTGAGTTCCTTAAGTAATTGATTAATCTGATCATCAGTCCAATTTAATTTATTATTTACTAAGAGACCTAAGAATTTAACAGAGGAAGTTTCATTTACATTTTTGCTGTTGTCGTATTTAAGTGTTGTTATAGATTGTAAAGTTGTGTTGAGTGTGTGTGTGTGTGAAATTGCATGAAATGTGTTTTTGTCACAGTTATTTGTTAGTCCGTCGTTCGCATTAAACCATGTTAGGGCAGGTTAGTTAAATTATTACTGTTGCTTGCCTAAGCTTCTAGTGTGTCTTTGTTACTTTTTACTATTACACTAGTATCATCCATCTGCAAAGAGAATAGCTTTAGAAGTTGAATCTATGGTGTATTAGGAAGATCATTTATATATATATATAAGGAATAATAATGGCCCTAATACTGATCCCTGTGGGACACCCCACCAGTTTTAATAATTCCCCCATCTGACGTCGGATGTTTCGAGGAAACAGATGAGTTGCGGCGGATCTGGAGGTTCCTTCCTTCTACCTTCATCGGTGTATAAAAATCCTGCAAGACGCCGCCAGAGAGACGCGGAAGGAAACATTCGTGAGTGAGGTGTGGGATGTTTGTAGTAATTGTGGGTAAGTTATTAAAAAAAAGCTGTGAAACTTGCTCATTGCTCTGGTTAAATAATATTTAATGATTGTTTTTTTTCAGCTACTGCATGAATACTCCATCCATCTCTCGAGAGACCCCAAAAATCCCCCCCCTGAGATTAAGCCCCCCCATCCATGTAATCACTTTAAATTAATAAATGAAAAATTTTAAAATTTGTTTTTCTTCCATTTTTATGATGGGATATTTACAAACCATGTTCCTCCCTCCCACTATAATAGGGCAGGTGGTAAGTTGAGGACATTCTTTCTCTAGTCTGCATGTTGGTGCTTTAATGATTTTAGATTTTAAATTAATACTGACATTCTCCTATAGCAGAAAAGCTTCCATTTTTTTTTCTTTCTGCAACCTCCTATTGTCCACTTCTCGCACCCATATATAAAAAAACGAACGCCACCACACTCCATAGAAACATTTCCTAATATTCATACTTACTTTTTAAATGTGTAAAATATATCATTGAAAATAATATATATATATATATATATATTTTTTAAGATAGCTGTAATAGTGAATAATCAACCCGTAGCTCGTTGGTTAAAAGGCCGCACTCAAAGGCAACTCATTAAACAAGAAAGTTAAAACAAAATATGATTAATTAATATTTTATACCCTAAAAAGTATATTACATTTTATGTTTTGTAACATGTTAAATACCGTCCAGCTAAAAGCAACGCATGCCGGGAAGTTGGTTGTTGGTGAGTGGCGCCATCCAGACCCGGGACAACAATGCTGTCTGGCGTGACGTAGTGTTGTCCGCGTGAACGCACAGGGCAGTCATCAGCAGGGGGGTGATTTGTAGGAGAGGGTTGAGTGAATGACCACGCCCTGTTGACGTATATATATATCATGCTCTGACACACAAATTAAACTAATGAAATAATCTTTTTGGTGGTTTTTATGAAAAAAAATACCCGGCGCCCTAAAAGCGGTAAATTAAGATATTGAAGGGAAGGTTTGGCCGGAAACGACCGGATCAACACCAAAATTTACCACAATGTTATTTAATAATTAATAAAATAAACGTTTGATAAGACTACAATGAACAGTCTTGGATCAAAAAAGAGAACCAGTGCAAAGTCGTAGAAATTTTAGGCAAGGAAGCAAACATCAAAAAATAGAAATTAAAGAAGAAATATTAAACATTTGGGCAAGAAAGATGATGGAATTCATCGAATAAAGGTGAGAAGGGTGTACGAAATTCTACCTAACATAATAAGAGAAAGATTACAGCTTAGACACGACATCACCGCAACCCAACCAAGGGGTCCTTATACATTTTCTTACTGGTCATGGGTCCATACGGACCAATATCTGGGAAGAATAAATAGCAGACCAGACAATCTATGTGCCTGTGGAGAGAGAGAGAGAGAAGGCAGAGGAGAGAGAGAGAAGAGAGAGGGAAGAGAGAGAAGAGAGAGATAGAGAGATAGAGAGAGAGAGAGAAGAGAGAGAGAGGAGAGAGAGAGAGAGAGAGGAGAGAGAGAGAGAGAGAGAGAGAGAGAAGAGAGAGAGAAGAGAGCGGAGAGAGAGCAGAGAGAGAGAGAGAGAGAGAGAGAGAGAGAGAGATTGAGAGAGAGAGAGAGAGAGAGAGAGGGAGAGAGAGAGAGAGAGAGAGAGAGAGAGAGAGATTGAAAAGAGAGAGGAGAGAGGAGAGAGAGAAGAGAGATTGAAAAGAGAGAGGAGAGAGATTGAAAAGAGAGAGGAGAGAGAGAGAAGAGAGAGGAGAGAGAGAAGAGAGATAGAGAGAGAGAGAGAAGAGAGAGGAGAGAGATTGAAAAGAGAGAGGAGAGAGAAGAGAGAGGGGAGAGAGAGGAGAGAAGAGAGAGGGGAGAGAGAGGGGAGAGACTGTGAAGAGATAGGAGAGAGATAGGAACACCGGAACACGCCATACTGGAATGCCCCAATTATGAGGTAGACAAGACAATAAGAGAGAGAAACCTTAAGAAAAGAAAGACTATGGGAAATAATAAGAAACCCACCACTCACTCACCGCGGCTCTAGAAAATTTGACAAACCTGATATCCGCTTTAGAACTGACAAAATACAGGGGACTAAAAAAATATAGACTCTTAAATATTACATCATAAGACTCAACAATATACTCATCATCGGACCTGACTTTCAAATCCAGGAACCGGATGAGTATAAGAACCAAAATATAGACATCATAACATAAAATAGAATATAAATTATAGTAATAGTAAGATTAATCAAGTAATTATCTTAAACCAACAAATTACATAACTCTGCTAATACAAAATACAGTCATAAATAATTAGAGTATAAAATTAGTAAAAATGTTTGAACCTGCAAACAACTACTACTCGACCCAACGCGTCATGGAGGAGATCCGGAAACACGTGGGGTGTGGGTGGGTCGTACCCGGAGTTGTTCCACAAACAAAATGTATAAAGGTGTGGAAAGGATGAGGAGGAGACAAAGAAATTAAGAATTCTCTCCTTCAGTCTCTCAACCACGAATATAATAATATAATAATAAAATTAGTGTAACAGATGATGGTTGAAGAGGGAGGCGCTGCGGGAGTTTTCTCGCAGACGCTTCAGCCCAGAGTGACTGCGGGGCTTCATCACCTGATCATGTCGGGGATGCCTCCTGCACTCTCTCTGGGTACTTTTTATCAAAGTTCTCACACATGCCGAGACACCTTCACCTATTTTAGGAGGTATATGTACCGGGGTCAAAGACCTTGGGCATATGGCAAGAGCTGTCCGCTGATCCCATTGGATCAGTCAGGGGCCAACTGCCTCCTGAAACTGGTGGAGACACGGAGAAGGGAATGCTGCGTCCCCACAGCAGACTCGTCTCCCGTCATTCACAGGGAAGGGCGTGAGAATAGTAGCAGCCAATGCCCGACCTACCTGATGCAGGTTTTCTAGGGTTTTCCCTGCATCTCTTTAGGTGAAACACCGGGTAGGATCCTTAAACCATAGCCCGGGGGTCCCTAGTCAACCCTTGGCTACCTTGCTCTACCTTCCGCATCCCCCCTTTTCAATTCCCTTCCTATGCTATTAAAGGGGAGTTGCCTGTTTCAGGATCACCCTCATGTAGCCTGTTAACCAAAAAAAGAGAGATGATGATGATCTTACACATGCTAAAACAAATTTAAATATACGCATATACTTTATTATTGTATTCATTGATATTTATATCTATGTAAAAAAAATGTACCAACAAAATAAAAATATTGTTAAACAGACCTGTTATTGAATCTAGAAAACAGGTCAAGTAAATTAATTTTCAATAATAAAAAAAAAGTCTTGGTGAATGTGCTGACGGACATTGAACAGCGGAGAATCAATACCAAAACGTATCGGCTACATTTGGCGCCCAACGTGGGGCTCGTGAAAGAGAACGTTTCTGAGGCTACGAAAACTGAAAGTGTGTTGAGGACGACGAAAATCGATCGAGTGAAGCTTAGGCGCCGCAGAAGGAACGCTGTGGAATGTGATCATAGCTCAGGGGTCAAGTGTTCCAGTGACCGCCACGTAAAAAGCAGAGTACGGTGTCTGTGGAGAAGTGACGTACGAGTAAGAAGACAGGTTCCTCAAGTTGGTGGCAAATAAATATATTTTGTGTTATATTTTGGTTGGGGGGTGTTTGTGTGTTCTGTAGTGTCTTAAAAATGGGAGAAGTGCATGAGGGTATTGAGAAGGCAGAGGATTCTACGCTCAGGCAATTATAACTGTTAATTAATAAGAAATTTGATGAGCAGAAGGAAGATTTAAACGGTAAAGTTAATAGTCTTAAGGAAATACAGGTAGAGTTGAAGACTGATTTAGATAGAAAGGATGAGTTGCAAAGGTCGGAAGTGTGAGGAATTGTATCATAGTGCAAAGTGGAGAATGTAATGAGAGGAATGTGCAACAAGTAGACAAAGGACAGAGGAAAAACTGCACAAGTAGAATGTTTGACGAGTTAAAAATCTTATAAAAAGTGAGTACACAAAAATGTGGAGGTGAAGGTGAAGGTCGTCAATCAAGACAGTTGTGAAGGTAGGAAATTTGTCCGACCGGATATGTAAATTAGGAAAAGATAGGGTAGAAGTAGAGCGACGTGTAGATACGAAGTGCGGTATCGTAGAAAGGGACACAGGATAATAATAGTAGTAGTATTTTTTTTTCTTTAGAGAGAGAAATCGTTATAAAACTTTATGACCAGTTGAAGGTAATTTGAGTGGTTAACATGAAAGTGACCCCCAAAGGGGAGATTAGAATTGCAAATGCCCCAGTTTGATAAAGAAAAAAGACGAAATCCCAGGACATAACCAAGCGAGAGTGATGAGTCATAGCTTGGGGGAGAAAATTGTGAATTGGTTAGATGTGGTGGTAGGGGAGGAGCAGAAATTTGAGGTGCTTAAGATGAAAAAAATAAATTTTTTTTGGAAAGATTTTGGGATAAAAACAAACAGTGGGTGATTGTAGAAACCTTACATAATGGGAAATACAGAGGAAGTAAGGATGGCAAGAGAGAGAGAGAGAGAGAGAGAGAGAGGAATATTTCCTGGCTATGATAAATAAATGAGAACAAATACTTGGATACCCCGTCGGGTGATGAAGAACTTGTAAGCAGGTTCCATTATGAGGCGGAAATAATTGAAGCCGTTGGTGAGGGACAGAAATCTGTAACAGATATGCTGAAATTACTCAAATTCCTGGATGATGTAGAACAGGAAGAGAGAGAGAGAGAGGGGAAAGACTTGCGATAGGACGATGGACGAAATGAATAGATATAGATATCCCAGAGGAAATGCGAGTAATGGGAATAGGGATAATAATCGTAATAACTGGAGACGTAATGGACCAGAACGGAGAAGAAAGAGGGAAAAAAATATAGATCTAAGCAGGCTAGAGGAGACAATCCTAGACCGAAGGAAAACTAAGACGTCCTTCAATGGCGAGTTCCCCTAGTTGAGGAGGTAAAAAGATTATAGGGACTATAAAGAAACTCAGATAATACCAATTTTCGTAAATGGGAAAGAGTTATTACAAGTGTAACGTGACATACGTACACACACACACACACGTTACCGCGCATTTCTTTTCTTTTCAAATATAGTAATAATTCGCCGCGCGTAAGCAACAACGTCTCTGGTATTATGCTTTAGCAATCTCTCTGGTTGTAAACAGAAATATCTTTGGGTTTCGCGAATATGTCATTTACATTTTTATTGTTGTTTTTTTTGTTGTTGTTGTCGAGTGATTTAAATTAATTTAAAAGTGTAACACATTAATATATACGTTTGATGTTAAATTGTTGACACACAAAGGGAAATTAATACTGAAGGTCACATATGGGTGAAAATTACAATGAATAAACAGTAAAGAAAAAACAAATTGAGGTTTTATATTATCTTTGAACTGAACGTTGTTGTTGATGTCTCTGTGTATTGCTTTGGCTTGGAGCTGGATGTGTGTTAGGGAGACATCCCAGGGAGCGACGACGGTTCATTGTCTCTATACATGTATATATATATATATATATATATATATATATATATATAAACAATCTATTCAATTAGTTAATTGAATAATTTTACTTAAATAATTTTAATCAGTGTTATATTCATATAAGTCAACCGAAATTGTTTGTTTCCATTGTTATTAATTATATTCATTTTCAAATATTACATGTACTTTGATTGTACGTTGAGGTACGAGAGACTGTATCAAACTCGCCCCGTGGCTGATGACGTCACGACCAGTGACGTCACGCTTGCATTTCCCCCCGAGACGCGAACTCAAAGCACCAGCCAGATCCTCTGTTCTATCTTACAACCCTGGTGCAACAGAACCAGCTACAAACCATACCACGGTACAGCAATAACAAGGGGGAAAAACAACTACTGGCAAAAAGATATTATACCCGCATTAGGCCTGAGCTTGAGACTGCTGCTGCTCCCCCCTCGTGCTTTCTTCATTGCATTATAAAACGGTGTAACCATTTTGTAAAAATATAATAAAAGTTGTTTATTCGTTTTGATACGAATATTTATTTATGTAACGTCGCACAAGAAATGGATGAAGAATGGTAAGAGAAATCATATGACCTTGAATTGTTAAATAAGTCCAAAACACTTGGCATTGAAATATAATTTACATACACAAATGTCCCTGCATCACCTTTAGGTGAAACACCGTGGCGAGGGTAGTGATCCTTACACTATAGCCCCCTAGTCAACCCTTGCTGTGCTACCTTCCACATCCCCTCCCCCCTCTCTATTCCAGTCCCTTCCTATGCTATTAAAGGGGAGTTGCCTGCTTCAGGATCAACCCTCATGTAGCCTGTTAACCCCCCAAAAGAAAAAGGATTTTGAGGCAGTCCTTGGAGAGAAAGATGGCGGCGGCGGCGGCGACAAGTTGACTTGTAGGACGTCGCAAAAAGAGGCGACGGATTGGAATTTGTTTTGGGATTCCTATAGGAGTGAGTGGATGGAGAGACGCCGACCTTCACCATCACCTTCAGGCACGTGACAGACGACGTCGACGCCTCTCATTGTTGGCCGCGCGGGGTTCTTTGATGAGTAGTGACATTAAAAATTGGGACACTGGTGAGATCCAACCCCATCGATCGTTAAAACAATTGTCGGACCCAATGTTTCAATTAAGTGTTCTTCTCTGCTACTCGGCCCAAAATCCCCCTGAGAAAAGGAGTACATTTGTAACCCGAAAGTAAAATTGTCTGAAATGTGTTAATAAATTTTAATGTTTTTTTTTAGTCTGGAAATTGGGTTTGTTTATTTGACTAATCCCATCGTTTCAATTAGATATTAAATAAAAATTAAAACTTATTATTATTTTTAAAGCCTTTTCTCCATTACAATATATATATATATTTATATATATATATATATATATATATATGTGTATATATATATTGTGATAAAAAAGGCGGATTTTGATGACAGGTTTGTGATCGTATATGAGCGCAGATTCGGCCAACAAACAATATCTAGTCGGCTGAAAAGATTGGTGGTTGCCCGCGGGAGAGTCCGCGAGCGTGTATACAAAAATGACGATGGTGAACCCCCGAGGGAAAACCCCCGCCGAACGAGTGTAAAAAATGAGGGCGGTGAACCCCGAAATTTTGTGAAATAGGTGGAATTCCCGTCGGAAGTTTTAAAAGGGAAGCCGATGGGTGGCTCAGGCCCCAGAAGACAGGCGAATGGAGGAGAGGAGAGGACGGAGGTGGTCCGACCCCCAGAAGGCAGGAGAGTGGAGCAGAAGACGGACGTGGACCGAGCAGATATCCAGAAGTGAGACGAGTGGAGGAGAGGACGGACGTGGTCCAGACGTGATCAAATCCTGCAAGACGCCAGAGAGACGCGCAAACATTCGAGAGGTCGATGTTTGTAGGCCCCTGTAGTAATTGTGGGTAAGCTATAAAAAAATTGTGAAACTTGCTCATTGCTCTGGATAAATAATATTTAATGATTTTTCTTTCTATTTTTCAGCTACTGCATACTCCATCCATCTCTTGAGAGACCCAAAATCCCCCCTGAGATTAAGCCCGTGTATTCACTTTAAATTAATAAATGAAAAATTTTAAAATTGATCATAATTTGTTCTGTTAATTAATAAATGTTTTATACCCAAAAAAGTATATTACATTATATATATATATATATATATATATGTGTGTGTGTGTGTGTGTGTAAATGATTCAAAGTTCATGTTGTGGATTACTCTGAGACAAAGCAGTTTGTGAATCTAAAACTAGAAAATATTTTTTTTTCAAAATTAGATTTTTTAAATTTTTGTTATAATTTATTTCTGATGAGAAAATATTTTTTTAAAAAAAATTACGTTTCAGTATCTTGTTATGGGGGGAACCACATAAAAAGCTAAACATTTCACGCAGGATCTGGAAACAACTAAAAAGAATATTTATTATTTTTTATATAGTCTATTTTATATAAATGAATAATAATAATTACTTTTCAGAAATCTGACAGTTAATTCCCCTTCATGTACTATTATGTAATATTGACGTTTATCTAATAACAAGAAAATGTAACGTTGGGTCAAGTTGGCTTCGTCTATCGCTCAAATGCGGCTGTGTATTCAGATTAGTTTATATACAAAATTATCTAATAAGGTGATAATTTCCTGATATGAAGGCAAACTTACAACAGTGATACATAAACGCGGGAGGGGGAGGGGGGAGGAGGGGAGGGGGAAATTAAAGGAGTTGCAGTTAACGAACATATCTCTGGCTTTGCGGCGAATGTTATCATCGTGTTACAACTGTTGTTGCGTGACGCAACAAACAAACGTTGTTGGTATGTTTGTCTTGAGCGTAACGGTCTTACACAGATAGACGGAACGCCCATGTAATTATTACACTTAAAAGGTTGTCAATTCTCACGCTTATTTAGGTAAGAAATTAGGAAATATTGTTTAGGACTCGGTTACAATCGTAGAGTTTTTTTTTCCCTGTAATCGTTAGGCTAGGTTTACACACACGCAGGCAGGGCGGGGCAGTGATGTGTTGTCAGTGAAGTATAAACACACATGTCGTCAGTGCTGCACTGACAACTGCCAATCCATCGCTGACACGACTAGAGCAGGAGCACTGCCCCAGTTTTCTCGCAGCGTGTGGACAGTGTGTGTGTCAGTTTTGACTGGCCCTAGACTACGATGCTCAGTTACGGTTGTCGATTATCGATTGTGAACAACAAGAGTGTGGCAGGGCTGAAATATCCTAACCCACCTTACCACATCCTTATAAAATCCTCCAATAATCAGTTCACCGCCTGGCAAATCTTCACCCAACCACCCACATCGCCTGCCTCTCAGGTTCATATATATATATCACTCCAAATGTGTCATATAAGATGACAGACAGACAGTCTGTGGTCAACCCTGTAGGCCAGGTTCATAAGTGGGCTTGAAGAGTAAAGGAAGAAGGAGAAGCAGATTATCACAACTAAGTTTCCTTCATGTTTAATGTCAAGTACATAAAAAAAACAAATTAATATTTTCAATTAAATAAGATGTACAATATTTTATTTTCATGTGTTTTTTTTTGTGTTCATATTATATATACTATTTCAAAATTGGCACAACTGAGAATCTGTAAAGATAATAGTTTTTGTATATTATTAAAAAAATGAGATGTATTGAATCTATTTCTCAATAAATTCTCCATTTAGTGAATTTAAAAATGGTAAAAATATAATCTTCTGTGCCTAATTTTCAACCATCAACCATTTTCAATTCTTTTGACTTGGCTGTGTAATTAGTGAAATCTATTGTAGATAATTGAAAGTAGGAGCATGTAACAACATGTTTCTGTATGAAGAAAAGGTTTGTAAATAAATAATTGTTTAGTATTCGTTTTGTAAACCGCGCCAAAAATAGCTACTATTTTTTATTTTTCTATTAAAAAAAGAAATTTATATTCATATTATTAAATGTTTAACCTCAACTCTTCCGTAATGTTGTCATTTAAATCACTGAACAAGTTCTTGAGTAAAGAGATTTTGATAATTGTCTCTCAATAATAATAATAATAATTAATTGTTGGTTGTAAGCAAATGAAGATTGTGGCCAAATTACTAAAAAAAATTGCCATTTTACAATTATGAACATCTCATGTGATGTGGTGGAGTTTTTTTGTCATCTACAGAATATAATTAAGTAGGGGTCAGATGTTTTGTATTTCAAGTGTTTCAGCTGATTCTCTGTCTAAAACCTTACAGAGCTGTCTGTATGGAAAAGAATAAGAAACCTGGGCTATCAATATTACACCTTTAAAAGGGTTAGGAATTCCATAATTTAAAAAAAATGAAATTAGATATATTTTTTACATATACTTATCACAAATTCCTACCTCCAACCTGTATTACATAACCTCAACAATGTGGAATATGTAAGTAACAATCCTATTTGGATTTATTGTTGTTTGCCATTAGTCCTCGGTTGAGGAAATAGGATACGTCATACATTACTGTAATGAAAAGTCATTTAAAATATAATTTAAGTTTTAATTACAACGGTGGGGTCAATTAAATAAAGAAATCCTGTTTCCTGATAAAAAAAACATATTACAATTTATTAACACATTTTATTTTCCGGTTATAAGTGAACTCCTTTTCTTAGGGGACTTTGGGCCAAATATTGGGCCCGACAATGCAAGGGAAAATTATTTTTTAACAATGGGTGGATGTCACCAGTGTTCCCAATTTTTAATGTCACTCCTCAAATATCCCTCGCGGCCAGCAAATGAGAGACGTCGACTGTGGTAGAGCCCAGGCAGGCTGTAAACAAACAAGGCCGGGGGGCCCCGGTCCGCCATTTTTAATCTTACAGGACTGTCTCGTGCGCATCAAGTTCATGGACACACGAAGCGATGATGTGTCAGTTTAAAAATCATGAAATATTTTCAGATTGATTTTTACGTAATGACATAAATAATGAAGGGCAAAATCGCACTCACAGGCTATTTATTTCATATACCCCTAGAGTTTTTAGGCCCGAGTCATCTTTGACGCGTGCGCAGTAGGTTACGGATTTTTCCCGTGAGTGCTGAAGAATGTATGTCTTGTAATTAATTGTATTTTGAAAGCATCGCAGTTGCGTGACCGGCGTGGGGGAAGAGAAACGCAGTTCTTGTTCCTTCAGAGTCAACGGTATTTTTACCAGTTTCAGTAAAATAGCCTGTGAGTGTGGAACATAGGACAAACTATCAGGACGATTGAGGAGAGGCAGTTAGAACAAACAGATTTAAACAAGACAAAGACAAGACCTTTCCACAGGTCAAAAAATACAATTTCAAAACACGAAAATCCCCCATAACATAAACGCTCGTATTTTTGGGGACAGCGAGTT